>NW_019104495.1:3964683-3983003 GCF_001995035.1 Momordica charantia | reverse complement strand
AATAGATATTGTTTTATAATGGATGAATGTGTTAAACGTTTTAGTTGCATATTGAGATATTATCATAGGTTTGAAGGAAATATATATAGTTGGTTAGCCACGTCTGGGCAACCAAATATTTTTTTAATTAATTGATTCACAAAATAATGACGGTCAATGCCTGTCACGAAATATAGTCATTCCATGACGAACAGACGATAGCGTACAAACAATGACGCACATACAATGTCGGTTGTCACCCGTCATGGTTATCATTTCATGACGGGCATGTCCGTCATGAAAAACGCTATACATGACGGGCGCTGCCCGACCTTAAAATAGTCCTTTCATGACGGCCATGTCCGGATGGAAAGAGAATATACATGACAGGCAATGCCCGACCTTAAAACTGTCCGACATGAAAGGGAAACAAGGACACTCGTATAGATGTCGGTCAGTGACCGACATGGTTATTATTTAATGACGGGCAATGACCGTCATGAAAAGGCAAATTTGTTGTAGTGTACCGACACCGTCAATCTAGATAGAGTTTCTAGCTCACTCAAGTACCACAAATACTATTGCTCAAATTTATTTAGAGAATCAAATTCGAATGAGAAAATATAATTAAAGCAAATGAACATGCAAGAACAAAGATAAGATTAATAGAAAGAAAGTTCTTAGGGAATTGTTTCACGTATTGAATCTATGAACTGATTACTTAATTACTTAAGATCTAATAATGAACTATAAATTCTATAGGCCAAGAACTCTCAAATCGCAACTGCCTCTACCTGCGAGCTCATGCTAATTCTCCTTACTAATTAAGAAACCAATATCCCTATGTAGATTCAATAACAAGTAAAGGTTGTAACGAATAAGTCTTTAACGACATGATTTAAAGAACTTTTAAATCTCCAGACCTTAAAATCTCTTTAATTATGCATTCTTGTTCTAACTCTAAACTACCTTTCCTGAGCGTAAGATTTAAGTCTACAATCAATTAATGTATGACCAGTAGTTTAAAGACATTAAACATAGAGAAACATAAATAGAACATTCAATGCATTTAATCAAGAGAACTAAATAATACATAAAGTTTAATAGCTGCATCTATCCATCAGACAAATGAACTTAGCTACTCATATCCAATGGTAAAACAATAAAATCCCAAAGAAAGTTCCATAACAAAACTACAAAAATTAAGGGAAAAGAAATAAACTAAATTCATCGTGTCAATTGAGCATCCCCGAGCCAATCTCCATGATTTTGAGCCTTAAAAATTCCTTCTCTACACTTCTTTATACTCCTTTTCCCTCTACTTTTGACTTATCTCGTATCTCTCTCCCTAAAGGTGTTTAAAAAATCCTCCTTGCATCTGTAAAGCCTAAAATTTATAAAGAAAACGTCATGATAGAATCATGGTGTCATTAGTGAGCCCATGGTGCTTCACAAGAATCAGGCGGACAAAAAACTTTGGAGCACCGTAGCATTGTGTGCTGCCCTATTGGATGCAAATTTGCATCTTGTTTTGTTTTGTGCTGCAGGTGTCATAACGCAATTTCAGGCATCTTAGTGATGTTCTTTCGAGTATTTGGACTACAATAAATGTTGTAGTGTCTTCTTTACTCACTCGGGCTATGATTTTTTCTCAATTTTATCCATTTATGTCCCGCTTCATCTCGATTATTAATTCCTGCAAAATATATTTTATGTGTGTAAATCTATCATAAAAAATTAAAACTAATAAATGATTCAAATACAAATCTCATGAAATGTAGCTCACGGGGTATGCTATCATGCCCTAGTTTGTTGGTACAAGTAATTGAGATCGTTGGGATGTACAATTTGCGTCAAACTTGTGAATGAATACTTGTAGCCCACCTGCTGAACAAGGTTCTTTGATAGTCTTTCGAGATTACCAGTTCTAAATGGACCCACCATTGTACTTCTGGAGAAGGGTCCCAAACAGGAAAAAGAACATCAAGGAGCATAAGAATGGATTTTCAACGCTTGATATCGTTGAGATTGACTCTAGAACGATCAATTAACACAAGAACATTAGCTTTCTCCTTTCCCTTGATTTTTCTAGCTTTATTATGTAACGTTCTTTGGGATTTTGTTGTTTTACATTGAATATGAGTAGCTAAGTTACTTTATCTTGGGGATTGATAATGTAGCCATTAAATTTATGGATTGATTACTTTATTTTCTTGATTGAACGAGTTTGAATATTCTATTTATGTTTCTTTATACTTAATACTTTTAATCTACTGGTCATTGATTGATTAGATTTAAAACTTTATGCTCAAAATGTGGTTTAGAGTTAGGATTGGGATATATATAACTAAAGCAGTTTTAATATCGGGAAATTTAGAATTCTTTTAGAGGTCGTTAAAAGTCTTATTCATTAAAATCCTTACTTGTTATTGAAAATAGATAGAGATATTGGTTTTTTAATTAGTAAGTAGTATTAATTAGTTTGCGCTTGGGAGAGGTAGCTGAGATTTGAGAGTTCTTGGTCTATAGAATTAGTAGTTCATTCATTCTTCGAATTGGGGCTTTAAGTTTGTAGAAATGATTAGGCAGTACTCCCCACGATTCCGATCAAGAGTATGCGCCTATCCACCCATTAAATAAATGACTATCAGAAACGAAATAATCTCTTATTTAGTAAGTCCCATTTTTATCAACGAAAAAAAATGGAAAGAATCCAATTACAACAACAAAAAGAAAACATATCTTTTTTATTCTTTCTTATCTCCATCTATTACTATATTCATTTCTTTCCGATATCGCTATTTATAGAGAGAGAATTCGTAGTGATTAAGTACTCAATTCATAGATTCAATAGGTGAAATCAATTCCTTAGGACTTTATTCCCATTTATTTTTTTTCTTGGTTCTTGCATGATTATTTCTTTAATTCTATTCTCTCATTTGAATTTGATGCTCTAAATAAAATTGAACGATTGTATTTGTGGTACTCAAGTAAGCCTAGCTAGAAATTCAATTCAGAGGATATCGGTATTCATTTACCATCTACATTAAAACTTGACCCCGTACAGTTATGGTAAGTAATTTCTGTTACAAGCTTGGCATTGTTGCTGAGGATTGTGAATTATTAAATTTTACTTGATATCATGGAGAACTTCTGATGTAAACATGCAAATAGAGTTTCTTGGAGAATTATGAATGTTCATCTTATTAGGGAGGCCACCACCTATTTATAGAAACTGCTGGACAACAACTCATAAAGTAACTACAAGTTACCCTATGGTAACTACCAAACTGATTTAAAATAGAATACAACAAACTAATTCTTAACAGAAAACTAACAGCTAGCTGCTACATCAATTTTCCCTACCCTAAAATATAACTTGTCCTCGAGTTAGGTAGATATTGTAAAGTCATCCGAAGGGTGATAATTATACAAATCAGCAATGTTGAAGACAGGGCTTATGTTATACGTTGCTGGAAGTTGTAGCTTGTAAGAATTGGATCTATAACGTTCAAGTATTGGAAAGGGGGCTAGCTTCTTTTTCTTTAGCTTAGAGTATGTCCCTGTAGGGAATCTGCTTTTTCTCAAATGAATCATGACCAAATCTCCCACTTGAAATTCTTTCGAACGACGTCCTTTGTCAGCTGTAGCTTTGTATTTCTCATTTGACTTGGCTATGTGATCATGAACTTCCTGATGGAGCTCTTGAATTCTGTTGGCCATTTCCTCTGCTTCAAGACTGAGATTAACAGAGGAAGGTAGATTAGTTAGATCTAAAGTTAATCGAGGGAGCTTAGTGTAAAATACCTCAAATGGGGACTTCCCTATAGTTATAATCTTCCTGTGGTTGTAGGTGAACTCTGCTTGAGCCAAAGATATGTTCTATTCCTTAGGATGGTCACCAAACTCGCCACTGATACATCTAATAAGGTCGCCCAACGACCGGTTTATAACCTCTGTCTGACCATCCGTTTGTAGATGGCTAATGGTGCTAAATTTTAATGATGTATCAAATTTTTTCCATAGGATATGCCAAAAGTGACTTAAAAACTTAACATCGCGATCATAAACTATTGACTTGGTAATTCCATGAAGACATATAATTTCTCTAAAAAATAGAGTAGCAATAGCCACCACATCAGATGTCTTTTTACATGCTAGAAAGTGTGCTATTTGACTAAATCTGTCTACAACCACCATCAAGGAATCAAACCCCTATTGTGTTCTAGGCAGGCAAAGGACAAAGTCCATTGAAAGATCCTCCCATATGTTCTCTGGGATAGGTAAAGGTGTGTAGAGTCCTGTGTTTTGTATGGTACCTTTATAAGTCTGACATGTAAAACATTTGGAAATATAGTTTGTGACATCTTTGCAGATTTGTGGCCAAAAGAACCGAGCAGTAACTATATCAAAAGTTTTGTCTCTGCCTAAGTGACCCGCAAGGCCACCCGTGTGGACATCATGTAAAATGGCCTCCTCAATGGATGTACGAGGAATACATAGTGTATTCCCTTTAAAAAGATACTCTTCTACTATATGGAAATCATCTACTGCAATATGATTGCAGCATTTATACCAAATATCTTGGAAACTATGTCTCCTCCAAACCTGTCTAAGAGATATTAAAAGGCCACAATTTCACCTTCAAGAAGTGTCAAAAGGTTGCTTTTTCGGCTTCAAGCATCAGCGACTTTATTAGTGCTACCGCTTGATGTTTGATGACAAACTCAAACCACTGTAGAAAAGATGGCCATCGCGCATGCATGCGACTTATAGTTTTCTGAGTGTGTAAAAACTTTAAAGAGAAATGATCAGTAAATAAGATAAACTCGTTGCTTAAAAGATAGTGTTCCCATTGTTTTAAAGAGCAGACTAAAGCATAGAGTTCTTGTTCATATGTGCTCCACTTTTGTCTAAAGGGGCTAAGTTTCTCACTAAAGTATTCAATAGGATGACTATTTTGTGAAAGGATGATTCCTATTCCTATTCCAGAAGCGTCTACAGCTACTTCAAAGGGAAGATCAAAATTTGGTAGTGCTAAAACTAGGCTTAAGGCTTATTTTACTCGTATAAGGTGGAAACTTTCAATTTGTGGCTGTCCCCATGAGAAATGTCCTTTCTTTAGGCAATTGATTAGAGGAGAGACAATTGAACTAAAGTTTCGAATAAATTTTTTATAGAAAGATGCAATCCCTAGAAAACATTGGACATCCTTTACTGTTTTTGGTTTAGCCCATTCTGTTATTGCTTTAATTTTTACACGGTTCATGCTGATTTTGTTATAGCCAATAATAAATCCTAAGAAAGAAATTTCAGTGGTTACAAATAAGCATTTCGTCATATTTATGACTAGTTTATTGGATGCCAAGTAGAGAAGACCAACCTAAGGTGTTGAATATGGTCAGTCATGCTTTGGCTATAAATGAGGATATCATCAAAATAAACAACAACGAATTTATTGATGAAAGGAAGCAAAACCTGGTACATAAGCCGCATGAAGGTGCTTGGTGCGTTAGAGAGTCCGAATGGCATAACTAGCCACTCAAATAAGCCTTCATTTGTCTTAAACTCCGTCTTCCATTCATCGCCCGGTCGAATTCTAATTTGGGGGTAACCACTCTTTAGATCGACTTTAGAAAAGATTGTAGCTCTTCCCAATTGATCTAATAGGTCGTTGATTCGAGGAATGAGGAATCTATACTTTATGGTTATTTTATTGATTGCTCTACTGTCCACACACATGCGCCATGTGCCATCCTTTTTTGGTGTAAGGAGGGCGGGCACAGCGCAAGGACTCAGGCTCGGTTGTATATGCCCCTTATCGAGTAATTCCTGAATTTGATCATGTAATATCTTATACTCAGATGGGCTCATACGATAATGGGGTAAGTTAGGTAAAGTAGCTCCCGGAAGAAGGTCAATGTTATGCTGTATATTCCGAAGGGGTGGTAGCCCATTCAGCATGTCTACAATAATGCTGAATTCATTTAATAACTATTGTACTACTAGGTGAATATTATTTATGCCCTCATCATAGCCAAAATCCTTGATAATAAAACCAAGGACAGACTGATTAGCAATACAATTTTTGGCAGAAGAGATGTTAAATAAGCTGCTTTTCCCTTTGTCACTGTCTTTCCGTGGGAGGGTTTTAGATGGGTTCAATGGAAGTAGCACCACCTTTTTCCTCAACCAAATGAATTCGTACGTATTATCCCGTCCCTTATGTAAGGCTTGAGTATTGTATTGCTATGGACGTCCTAGTAAAACATGGCAAACATCCATGTCTAATACATCACACACTATTTGATCTTTATAGGTAGCTCCAATAGAAAGGGTCACAGTGCATGTATGCGTAACTTGGGTTTCACCTCCCTTATTGATCCAAGACACCTTATATGGTGCAGGGTGAGGAGATAAGGGTAAATGCAAAGCCATGATCAACTTACTTGCCATAATGTTTTCTGTACTTCCACTATCGACTATGATGTTGCAAATCTTACCATTGATCGTGCATCTTGTCTTGAAAAGAGCATGACGTTGGTGGGGTAATTCTGATTTAGGTGTTAGAATAACTCTCTCAAGAACACAAGAAACTAGTTCCCCGTCGTTTGGTTCGGTATACTCGATCTCTTCTTCAAGATCATTAACACTGTCTTCTTGACCATTTTCTTCTTCTACCAATGTAATGACTTTCCTTTGAAGACATTCATTAGATAAGTGGCTGGTTTGCCCACAACGGAAACACTTACCTAATGTTGGGCGGTTGTATCTGTTGCTATTCTTCTTTCCTGCCACATTATCAGTTGATTTACCTTTATCAAGATCAAGTTCAGATTGTTTACCTTTCATTGCGCTTGACGTTTGGAGAGGAGAAGAGAGATTGTCTCCGGAAGCAGCCATCTTTTTGGATGTTCCTCCTTGTTCCCACGTGGTTCTTCTTGAATATTGCTTCTTGAAACAATTACCAATCTGTTCTTCGATAGTGGTTGCCGTGGAAATAGCTTCATTTAAGTATCCTATTGGTTGCAAGGCTATCTGTTCTTTAATGTTAGCGTGCAAGCCGCCAATGTATCTTACAACTAAGTAATGTTGACTTTCCACCAAATTGGTTCTTGCTCCTAATCGATGAAATTCTTTCGTATAATCTGCTATAGACCTTGAACCTTGTTTACAATTTTGATATTGGTTGTACAAGATTTGTTCAAAATTAACCAGAAGAAAACATTCCCTCATAAGTTTCTTCATTCTTTCCCAACTCCGAATAGGTTGTTTGCCATATCTTTGCCTATTGATTTCTAATTGATCACACCAAGCAGAGGCTCCCCCATTTTAGTTTAAAAGCCATTAATCTAACTTTTTTGTGTCCTGGAGTTCCCATATAACTAAACAAACTTTCTACATTTTTTATCCAATCCAAAAATCTCTCTATATCCATTTTGCCATGAAAACTAGGAAGGTCAATTTTCATCTTATACTCACTGTTTTTTTGTTGTCTAGCTCAGTTAGGATACCTACCAAACCTTTCACCTTCGAATTCCGACGGTTGTTCCTCTTCATCACTTGAGGAGTCAAACATTTGGTCATGTCGCTGCTGGAATAATGGATTCCGATTGACTTTGGCGCATTTGCTGTGGTTCTTGAAAGTTTCTTTGCCTAGATGAACTTCTTGCAGCCTTCTTGGTAGGGCTGCTTGCCTATCTTCCAGATAGGTGTTTCTTCGGTCCTCAACTCCAACTTCTTGATTCATTCTTGTTTGGGGATGAGGAGAAGTTCTCACCGGAGTTTGTTGCACACTCAACGTCTCAAGTTTTTCATTGATGGTTTCCAGAATGTGTTTAATCTCACATACATCCTTTTGGATAGTTTTCACTTCTCCTTCAACCGATAACAAGCGTGCGGTTGATGATCGTGATGAGAGAATGAAATGTTGTTCCATTTCTTTGTTGACAAGAGAAGGATCGTTCATTCTCTTCCCTGCCATACGAGTGCCTAAAAAGTTTGGGTGCTCTGATACCAATTGATGTAAACTTGCAATAGAGTTTCTTGGAGAATTATGAATGTTTATCTTATTAGGAGGCCAACAAAGCTGCTGGATAACAACTTATAAAGTAACTACAAGTTACCGTGTGGTAACTACCAAACTGATTTAAAATAGAATACAACAAACTAATTCTTAAGAGAAAACTAACAGCTAGCTACTACATCAACTTCCTTGGTTTTAGTTCAGAGAGTTTTTTTTTTCTTTTGTATATATTTTCTTTATCTTGATTTTTTTCTTTTAGTTTTTTTTTTAGTTTTTTTTTTATTGTTTTCCTGGTTGTTTGGATGAGTGGTCTATGCTTCTATGTGAATTCGTGAACCACCCAAGGTCCTGGTTGTTTTCCTAGTTGTTTTCCGTTTTATAATTATGAGTGGTCTCTTGTGAGGAGTCTTTAACCACCCAAGGTCCACCACCATCATTCAATTACCCATTTTATGACCATGTGAATTTTTATGTCAATTATGATTGTTTTCTGGAAAATAAAGTATTTAATTATTACCATTTTGAATATATGAATTATGAAAATTCTTTGTATGGATGATAAAAAAAAAATCTTTGTATGGTAATAATGAAAGTATTTGGAGCCAAAATTATCCAAATCAAATTGAGAAAAAATTCTTCCCTTGAAGATCTGTTGCGATAATACACTTGGGAATGTAGAATTAAAAATTTTTATGTAGAAGAATAAGAAGGATTGGGTAGGATAGAGGCCACATTGGAAGAAAGTTGGGCTGCACTAAGCCATTTAGAAATACAACTTAGTCAGTTAATGACTCAATTACAACCACACATGAGCAAAATTTTTCCATATCAGCGAGGCAGGAACCTATAAAATTATTTGCATTGATAATGAATATGAGTTGGAAAACTTTGAGTGGGCAGAACCTATAAAGCTATGTGCATTGATAGTGGTTGGAGTACTTTCAGTAATAGTGATAGCGGACTACATGAGCTATATTTCATGAGATTTATATTGGAATTATTTGTTAATTTACGTTTATTTATGACAGATTTACACACATAAGATATATTTTGTAGGAATGAATAATCAAGAGAAAACGAGACATAAATGAATCAAATTGAGAGGAAAATCACAGCCCAAGCTAGTAAAGAAGACATTACAACACTTATCAGACTCCAAATATCCAAGAGAATAGCATCAGGACACCCGAAATGCACCAGGACACCTGCAACCGAAATATAAGAAAGTGAGAATGACTCGAGATGGCAGCGCCTAGGCTCTGGCCATAGTGTTGCAGAGCTGCCCTACAACATCACAGTGCTCCGAACTCAACCCGATTTTTTCCCTTTGCAGCACCATGGTGTCGTGGTACTATCGCGACTTTTTCTTAATAAAATTATGTTTTACAGCCGTCTCTTGGGAAATTTTGACACACTTTTGGGAGAGAGACATTAGATAACTTGAAAATAGAGAGAAAATGAGCATTAAGGAGCTTAGAGAAGGGATTTTCAAGGCTCGAGATTGTAGAGATTGAGTCGGGAACGATCAATCAACACAAAGATTTAGTTTATTTCTTTTCCTTTTATTTTTGTAGTTGGTTATGGAACTTTCTTGGAGACTTTATTGTTTTATATTGAATATGTAGTGTATCTAAGTTCCTTTGTCTCAAGGATTGATGTAGCCATTGAATTTTATGGATTAATTATTTAGTTATCTTGATTGAATGTTTATGAATCTTCTATTCATGTTTCTCTATGCTTAATGTTTTTAATCTATTGGCCGTAGATTGATTGATTTTAGACTTGAAATCTTATGCTCAGGAGATGTGGCTTAAAGTTAGAAGTGAGATTCATAACTAAAGGAGTTTTAAGAACGGGAGATTTAGAAGTCCTTTAGATGTCGTTAAAAGACTTGTTTAATAAAGCCCTTGTTATAGAAACTAGATAGGGATATTGGTTTCTTAATTGGTAAGGAGAATTAGCTTGTATTCAAGAGATTAGCTTGTATTCAAGAGATGCAGTTGAGATTTGAGAGTTTTTGACCTATAGAATTAATAATTTGTTCAATCTCGAAGAATTAAGTAGTTGGTTCTGTTAAGGATCCCACATTGAAAAGAAAAGAGACTTAACAAGAGTTTATAATAGACATGAGCTACTCCTCTTATTGTCAATTAGTTTTGAGATGGAACCCATGAATATTAATAGGTTCAATATAATTGAAATCAATTTTCTATGACCTTTCTCCCCATTGCGATTGTATGTTGCTCTTATAATGCCATTTCTTTCGGTTTAGTCCCAATTCCCGACAGACTCCACAACAACATACCGCAATTCACGACTATCTTAAAGAGCCGTTTTGAGTAATGTTATATCTAGGATATGTGTTGGAAAATTCTATTCTAACTATGTTGGATAAAATAAGTGAGGTTTTTTGATATTCTCTACTGAAAAGAAAAAACAAAAGTGATAAATAAATAATATGAAAAAAAGTATATGTGAAAGTAATATTATTTTAGGACAGAAAGAGCTCCCCTGCTGTGGTTATTTAGGACCACATTTGAGTAATCTGAATTTTGATGCTTGACTACAGAGGACGAACTACCATTAGTGAAATGCATAAATTTGGGGGAAGCAATAAAAGTTTAAATTTTTGTGTAAGACTTCTTTGTGTCGACGAGGACTAGACACTAAAATATGAATGGATTTCACACACCAATGAGATCTAAATTGACACAGTTAAGTGTAATCTATTTCCTTAACTTTTATTGTTAATTAACAGTAAAGAAACCAATGATCATTTAGAATTATTTCTCAAACTTCAGGGGTAAAAAATGTTCATTTAAAACTTCAGGGACCAAATTGACACATACTTTAAACCCAAAAGTGTTCATTTTGAAACTTTAGGGACAAGTAGACACCTACCTCAAACCTCAGAGACCAAAAATATATTTTACCTATAATTAAAATATAAAAATTGTATCCTTTCAAAAAAAAAAAATTACAAAAATTGTAGTAAAACTAGCTCCCAATATATATATATATATATATTTTATCTTTTGCTTAATATCACCAACAACCCAAATAGTTAATTATAGATGGCCCAGATATTAATTTAATCAATAATTCAAAGATTCTTTAAAGTAAATACCACGGAAACTTGATAATTAGCATTTACTCTTTTTTTTTTAAGTTGGAGATTCAAACTCCACCCTCCCAATTTGTTTGTTGTACTAAAAAAAATTATTTGTTGTACTAAAAAAATTAAAGTAATAAATCAAATGGTGAAAAATTTGTTTGGTTGGTTTAAAATAAAACTTCAAAATAGGAGATTGTTTCACTAGAAAATCATGTCCATGTTAGTTGTCTCACATTATCGGCCACTCAAGAAATACTTTTTTTTTTAATTTATTTTTAAATACAACATCAAAATGGAGATTCGAACTCAGAGATAAATACTTAATCAGTTGAGCTATGTTCAAGTTAATCAGTTGAGCTAAGAAGTTGAACTTCTATATATACTATTTAATGTATAACAAAGTTGGAATGTTACTATGTCATTCTAAATAATGGTTGAATTCTATTTTAAATAAGTTATTCATTCAATAATTATTGAATACATATTATAGTAATTATCAAATCCTTTTCTTACATTCAACTTTTTTCCAAGTTACCAGTTAGCCTAGAGTCTTGTTGACGAAATGGTATATATTTTATTGGTAAAGCCCACAAAATATTATTTTTTATTTTTAAAATGAAAAACATTATTATATTTCATTTTTGAAAAAATCATTTAAAATGAATAATTTAAATTTCTATCTCGAGTTAATTCATAGTATAAACCATATATTTTGTAACGAGTTCAAATTCATATACATGATAAATAAATATCAAATAATGACAGATATATAGTACTATAGTTTTTGTTTAATTTCTTCTTTAAATTATATGTGTGGTGTCAATTGTACATAGAAAAAATAAAATTATTTTTGAGTTTTTAGTTAATTATTTAAAAAAAATTTAATAAAATAAAAAGAAATATAATAATATTAAATAAGATTTTACTAAATATTTCAAGTGTCATTCTTTTCTTGTATCTTTATATAGACAATTCAATCCTATCTTCTAAACTAATATCAAATTGTTTGTCTACATGGAGTTATAATTTTTAGTATTTTTTTTACAAAATTTTTTGGTATTTATACTAAACAAAATAATATCATACATAATAGTTTATTATAGTTTAGTAACCTATGTTATTTAATCTAAATATTTTATATCATGAATCTATTTAAATGAGTTTGTATCTCCACCACTATATATATATATTTATATACACATGTTAAATCGAGCATAGCTCAACTAGTTAAGATACTTATTTCGACCAAATGATCATGAGTTCGATCTATCCATCATCCTCACATATTGTACTAAAAAAAGAAAAAGAAATTTTTATCTATGATGAAGATCAATACAATCTAGGTGAAGGAGTGAGAACGACCATGAGGAGGAAAAAAAGTAGGAATTAAGATGGAGAGGAAATGATGCAAGGAGAGGAAAAAGCTTGGAGATAAAAAATGAAAAGGACACAAAATATTATAATTCTTATCAGTGGACCATAAGATTTTGGGAGAGATCACATTGCCACTTTCAGAAAATATCTCTCTCCCATAAAATAAGGCTTTTATATATATATATATATATATATATATATAAAAGGTGATGTGGTTCTACTAAATAGTTTCCTTCAACTTTTTTCCATTTGATCTTTTGAGTTACTTTATGATAATGGGTTTCATGAATCTAAAAGGCCTCTTCATGCAATTTTTCTTTTTGATAAAATAAAATTTTGATTTCTTATTTTCCTTACTAGTTCCAACCTAAAATTTGTTGCATGACTTTAAAAGTGAGAAAAACGAAGTTTGAATTGAAATTCTGAACGTGTAGCACATTTTTTCTAAAAATTTAGAAATAATTACCTTGTAAAAGTAATTACAAATATAATAATTTTAAAAAAATAATTGTACACATATATAGTTTTTTTTAACTAACTTATTAATGGTTGATTAACATTAACAATGTTACATTAATATGTCTTTATTTTATGTCATCAGTTAACAAAAATTTATAATTAACCTAAATATGGATCACCTATATTAATTAGTATTTCTCATTCTTTAAAGGTCCGAGGTTAAATCTCTCAACCTATATTTTTTGTTTAAAAAAAACTATATTAATCATAACAACTACCTATTAACTCTCTTATCTTTTCGATGTGGGATTTTAACATGTCCCCTCAAGATTGTGTCTTTGCTGGCTGATCGATCTTGGTCGGATCTCATTTTTAGACCGGATGTTCGTTTGAGTGTTTTGAAGTTTCATCTCAAAACCAATAGACAATAAGATGAGTAATAATTCATGGTCTATTATAAACGTTCCTTATGCTTTCGATGTGGAATCCTTAACAGATGCCAACTTGAGTATGGTTAAGGTATATATTACCAATCAAAAATCCGGAGTCTCGAATCCTATCCCGCATGTTTAATGGGAAAAAAAGAAAAAAACTATTTTCAGTTCCTCTCCAAAAGGCATGAGACTTCGGCAAGAAACCTTATTTTCAGTCACTTTCCGAATCTGAGCGATGTGTCTGTTTCCATGTGGTGTGTGATTGGAGTAATGGTCCGACAAGTTTGTAGTGCGGTAGTGGGGCGGGCGGGCAAAGTGGAGCCGCGCACGCGGGCCGTCCATCGCCTGCCCCTCCCCTGCCCTCGCCCTCTCTCTTGCCATCGTTTGTTGATCTGTCACTTTTCTACACCACTACTTTTCTTTTCTCTAGAATGCTCTTCTAACCAAACGTTTGGCATGTTCATAATGTACCGAGATGTTTTGGGAATGAGATGGTTTTGTGTGAAAAGTCTAAGTAGTAGAGAGAGATTTATTTCATGTGATGGAACATTGACATGACATGTGACGTTTGAGCAAAATCATGTGACACATGTAAAGAATCTGGCATTGCATTCAAATGAGAGAGATATCCTGAGATGTATGCACCTACGAGAGAATATCATTAAGAGAAGTTTTTTAAATAATTAATGGATTGTGTATATATATACACGGACCAACAGGATGCGTCTTTCTTCTCAGCACGGTTAAGTATGTTTGACTTGAGTAATTTTAGGTTGGGTGTGTTGGGAGTGCAAGCAATGTCTCGTATCAACTAGGAAATGGGACAATATTGAGACTTTTTGGGCGTGAAACCAAAAACAAGATCCTGACTAGACAATATCATATATCATTTGGTTTTAAGAATAAGAGGGGTATTAATATAATTTATACAATAGTGGAAAACCCTAAAAAAAATAGGATGTTATTCAAAAAGTTATATAATTGTAGGTTTCTTATTGATATATCCACGTATATTAGCAATATACTTCATTTTACGTATATCGTGATATACCTAAATAAAATATATCTTCAACACTAATATAACACTAATATATACTTGATATTAGTTAGATTAGTAATATAAATAATCTACAAAATACTTAAATATATCACTTATATATAATCCATATGCCTAATATGAAATATATCAATCTTCATACTAAATATATGAAATGATGTACTTTATCTTAGATGTATCGCTGATAAGTTTTATTTGTGTTGAAGATTTTTGTTTAAGTACATTGCTTATTGATATATCAAGTACATCAGTTGTATAACCGATATACCAAATACTAATTAAATATATCATTAGTATTACTAATATACATAATTTACTAAATTTATGAATGATAAAGTATATCATTGATAAATTGTCTTTGGAGATTTTAGTTTAAGTGACATTGTAAGTTTTTTATTGATATATGAAGTATATCAATAATATACTTCATTTTAGATGTATCACTCATATAACTAGCTAATATACTTAATATGAAATATACTACTAATGTACTGGATAGTCGATATATTAATACGAGAGTTTTTCTCATTTTCAAAAACTACCTATTTGTAAGGGTATAACCGACTTTTTTTTTTTGCTAGACCTTTGGGTTTTTGTTATATTTGCAAATTAGAAAATTAGTCACAATTAACTATTAAATTTTTGTTAAATTTGCCACTGAAAAAAACCTATAATATGTATCTAATATGAAAATAACTCAACCCAAACTAAGAGGTTCATGAGACACATATCGCCAAACTATATTAAAAAAAGAATGAGAAAAAACTAAATTAAATGCGGCGGGTCTTAAAATAATAGTGGTCAAAGTAGTCTCATGAGATAATACAAGATAAAGTTTATCATCTAGAGGAAGAAATCAGAATATTGGTTTAGATTTGTGCATGATGGTCCCACCAACAACAATAACAACATAACAACATTCGGGTCTATGTATTACTTGATACTAACTTTTCATCTATAAGTTGATATTTCTATATATTCATGAATTCTACGTAAGCTTGAGTTACTAAAAAAATAGATAAAATTACAGAAAACATCAATAAAATATACTAATACGAACATAATACTATATTGCCAATTTTTAACTTATTAAAAATAGTTAAATATTTATTTGTTATTTTAAATTTTATTACAAATTTTTAAGTTTATAACTTTTTCAAAATTATTTATCTGAGATTAATATTTTATCAATATTTTATTAATACTTTCACAAAATTAACACGTGGATATAGAAATATTGCAAGAGAATGAAAGGAAAAAGAATGGTCAAATAAGAGACGGAAGGGGAGGGAAAGGATGTGATTGTGAAGAAGCCAGATGGAGCATAGTTAAGTTGAGGCCCTCCTTCGGAGTATTATTCTCTCTCTCTCTCCCCCATCGTTTGGAATTTTCAAAAAAAAAAAAAGAAAAAGAAAAAAAAAAGAGATCGGTTGGATAATGTTCATCTTTCTTGATTTCTATTTTCCATTTTTTATTTTAAAATTTTTTTCTATATATTTGAAGAAAGATAAACAAAATAACGTTACATCTTTTAATTTATTTAAAAAGATGAAAAGGTAACTATTTCTTCTTCTTCTTTTCTCAAATTATAAATTAAAAAAATTATACTTTTACTTTGAAAATAAATTTTAAAAACTACTATGTTACTTTTTTTACTTTTGTATATTTATTATGCATTTATAAGTTAAAAATTAATTAAATAATATTCTTTTATTTATGTTGTTTTTACATAAACAAGAAATCAAATATTTTCACCCTAAAATTTTGGTTTCTTAAAAGTGAAAAAAAAGTACACATTTTTTAAATCCTACCATTAAAAAATAGGTAAGAATGAAGGAAAACATTATCAAATAGACCACGTGAAATGCTTCACCCTTTCTAATATCAATTTTTGTAATACCTAAAAAGGGAAAACAAAATATTTTACATGTTAAAAGAAATTTAGGGCATATTGATAACTATTTTACTCTTTTGTTTTGTTTTTTTTTTCTTTTTGGGTGAGATTTGAGTTAAAAGAATTTTTTTTTTCCCCAAAAGAATAGGAAGTTAAAATTTGTTAACTTCCGAAGGTTACTTTCTTTAATCCATTCTTATTTTAAGAACAATTGAAAATATTTGTACCTTACAACATACCATAACTTCAACTTTGCCAATTACTCGATCATAATTTTTTAAAACAACTCTTAAATTCTGCCATAGTTTTGTAAATATTTCAAAAACATAATTAAACAACATATAGAAAAAAATTAGTATAAAGTTATTTCCTTGAGGGAAAAAAAAGAATGATAAGACTCTTACCTAACCCATTCTTTTTCTCTCTCCGGCCAAAGTGTCAAAAATTAATCATTTGTTAATCATTCAACGAAAAGAAGGAAATAACTTTCACTAACAACATATTTTAAATTGTTCATTGGATCTAACCATAGTAAGACAATCTTCATCACCAAATCGCATTAAAAATTTATTTTGAAAAGATCGTGAGGATGAATCAAAAGTATATTATTTATTAAAAGGAAAAAAAAACGTCTGTACCAATATTCTATTGCACTTGATTTTAATGTTTGAATTGAGAAACCTGTGACACCCAACAAAGCACAGTGGCAAGAAAGTGACATGGTGGGCTGTAATGATTGAGGAGAGAAAATAAATCATACTGTTTATGCAAAGGTCTGCACAATGATACTTTACGAACCTAGCTCGAATCCGGTCCTCGGCTCGATCTGAACACAAGAGTGGGCCTGCACAAGAGGGTAAACACTCCGACGCTCAAGTCAGTATAGGTCGGACTCCGTATTTAGTTCGAGGTGAGATTCGATACCTAAGTGTGAAATGAGGCCCTCTATTTATAGGTGGTGGATCCGACAGTGCTCACGGCCGATGGTTACATGTTTTTTTCCTCATGTCGGACCTGTCGGGTTCCGAGCAGATCGAACTCGAGTCAGGTCGAACTTTGGCATGCGTACTTAGCCTTTTTTCCAATGGGTGACCCCGACCTCTTCAGCAGGTTCGAGGTGGACCTGGGATTCTTTAATCCTTGGACACCAGTAAGCGTCTTCCACGTGTCCAAGGTATTTTTACCCCCAAACATTGGCCCCCTCTCTGTCAGGTTCGATCTCGACCTGGCAGAGAAGCGAACCTGACAGAGAAGTTGATCCGATTCCATTTTGGACACGTGGCGACTTTTAATTCGTAAAGACAATATGACCGTTGTGGAAGATGTTTCGATCTGCCAGGCTGTCGGAGCACTCAAGTATCTCGTCGTTACGAATTTCGAGGTGATCCTGGCCACTCGTTCATTACACGTGTATGGCGTAGAGGATTTTCTGATTAGCTATAAATAGTTCTGAGACTACAGGTCAAACCTTACGTCCCTGAATTTCTGGAGTTCGATCTGAAACCAGCTCGAACCCTTCGTAGGTCAGTCACTTTTCCTTGTTTTTCCTCGGGATGAGGACGAGGCCGAGCTACTAAATGTTGACCAGCTTCTTGGGTGCTTTGAGGCCAAGAGGATAGCTAAGAAGCCAGGTCGGTATTATATGTGTGCAAGGAAAGGCGCAGGTGGTATAGTCAAGGGGCCGACCTCCATCAAAGGATGGGTAGGGAAGTGGTTCTTTGCCTCTGGAGAATGGCTGGCAAAGGACGAATCAGGTCGTCCCTTCTTTGACGTGCCTGTTAGGTTTGGGAACCTAGGTATGAGGTCGTTATGTTTACTTCTTTCATCTTTAAATCTTTTCATTCTAACTTTTTCTAACTTGAATTCTTTTTTGTCTTGTGCAGTGTAGATCAAACCGATTCCCGAGCTCACACAAGCCTCCTTCGACACCCTCAAGTATTACAAGGATCACTTCCCAAGGGGCCGGAAGATCGGAACCTTGG
>NW_019104495.1:3943003-3955173 GCF_001995035.1 Momordica charantia | reverse complement strand
TTGTGCTTTCTCTCGGGTTTCCTTCGGTCCCCTGTCACTTCGTCTGTTCTCCTTTTATCTTCCCATAACAGTAGCCTCTACTCTCAAAGTAGAAGGCAAAAGCATGCTTAAGTCTTCTATATTGAGAGTATTTGTTATCTTGCGTGGATAACTATTTTTCTGGAACGGTCCTATTTTTAGTCAGTGTTGGTTGTCGTCTATATGGGCTAGCTTTCCCAGCCCCCATTCTCTTTTGTTGCGGTTGGTTGTAATCGAGTCTCTTGAGCTTTACCATACGTTTAGTTTTTGTTTTAACTGTCAGATTTTTACCTTGGGATCTAACTTTTAGCTGGGCTAGCGGTACCACTCTTGGGTTTCTAACCTATTTGGCTTTTGCCCATGGTTTTATACCCCAGAGTTTACTCTTGGGTTTCTGACCTATTTGGCTTTCGCCAACGGTTTTATACCTTGAGTTTAGTCGGATCCCTTGGGTTTCTAACCTATTTGGCTTCTGCAAGTTTTTTACCTTGAGTTTAATCAACACCCTTGAGTTTCTAACCTATTTTGGCTTTGTCAAATGGTTTTATACCATGGGTTTCCTCGATTGGTTTGGCTTGCCTGCTTTCTGTTTCAACCTTCCTGGGCCTGTATGCATGCCTTTTTCAGCACCTTTGGGATTCTCTTCCCCGATTTCACTGACTGGCTTCTAGCTTTTCGGCCTGCTTCCCTAGGTCTGTCACAGTTTGAGTTCCTTGACCAGCTATTGATTAACCTACCCATGCCCCCACTTGAGGAGTTTTCATTTAGAATAAAGATAAATGCTCAAGTAGTAAAAAATTAATCAAACTTCACATGCTATAACCAAAAGGAAGTAGAAATTTCTGAAATGTAGGGCCAAATGTAATTTGAAACGAAGTAAACGATAACCTATATAAGCAATTATCAAAAAAATTAAGCCTAAACTATTAACCAGGCAAAAAAGAGAGAAATATTGTCCTGGGTGATCAGGCCGTTGTGCGTCATCTTGAGATGGTGTAGTAGCATCCCATCAATACTCACTGCTTTCTTCCGATTCTTGCTTGGATGAGTTTGTCGTTGGAGTATATTTCTCCAGAGGCTCTCGTTGATCCGACCGATCTTTAATTTTGTCAAGATCCCGTTTTAAAAGGAGTAGTTCTTTTGCGCTCATATATTTTTGAGCTCGAGTCAATGTTTCTGAGAAGGTTGTTGGAGCTCTCTTTCTAAAAGAGAATGATAACTCTTTATCTCTTATGCTAAATAGGAAAGCAAGTAGTGATATTTCGTCGGTAAGATCTTTGACGAGTAGTCTTTCCTCTTTGAAGTGAGCCACATATTCTTTGAGGCACTCAGTTGATTTTGCTTTATGGTCAGGAGGTAAGACACAGATCGGCTCCTATTCTGCGATCCAGCGAATTGCGTGACAAATGCTCCAGCCAGTTTTTTGAAGGAGAAGATTGATTTTCTTCTTAATTGTCGAAACCAGGGGCGAGCAGTGTCAATTAATGTGAAAGAGAACACTATGCACTTGATTGCTTCTGTCATCCCATAGAGGTCCATCCATTCTCTATATGCCTCTAAATGGTCAACAGGATCTGTTGAGCCGTCGTATTGCCTTATAGCAGGGAGTTTGAACTTTGGAGAGATATTTTCTATCATTATTTCTTCCACGAATGAGGAATCTGTCTGCTCTATAATCTCCTCAAGATCGTATCTTCTGTCTTTTCATTTTTTACTGCCTTTCTGTGATCTTTTTGTATGCTCATATCGGTAAGTGATTTTTCTTAATGGAGTGTGGTGTTCTTGAGGCCGGTCGGGTTTCCTATCAATGGAAAGTATCATTCTGTGGTTTGTCGTTTCCTCCCATTACCATTTTACTCCCTGCCAATGGGCTGTTCATCGACTCCTTTGAATCTCCACTCGCGGGAGCTTTGCCCTTTCGTGGATCTCGTACAAGTGTTGTTGGTCTCTCCTCTTGCTGCTCAAGTCTCTCAAGAATGAGAGACATGTTTCGATTCACTTTGCAATCTTCTTTTCTAAAGTAGCCAATTTGTTCTCCTGCAGTTCAGGGATTTCTGTATGTTGCTCTTTCTGCCCTGGAATCTGTCGCCTCGTGTCACCCAGGGCCTACTCGGGAAGTTGTCGACCTGTTTCACCCTCGACTGTCTCAGGTAAAGGCAGCCTCCCAGTCGTATGACGTTCGTTGTCAGAATGTTGTGGTTTATTGCCAAAATTCATGTCAATTTGTTTCTCTCAGGATCTGTCCTGGATTTTGTTGATTCGCTTCGCTCTAGACCTTCTCGGATTCGAGCAGTTCTCGGTCAACTTGTTGATCGTATCGACTTTTGGATCTTAATCGTCCCTTCTCGGATCCGAGTAATTCTCAATAAACTCATTGATCGTCTTGACCTTTTGATCTTAATTGTTCCCACAGACGGTGCCAATTGTTGATGCAGAAATTTGACCTCCTGAGATCTCACCAAATTTGCACAATCTTCAAGAATAAAGGGATCGATGAGACCTGCAAAGTAGAATAGCACTAAGACCGGTGTGGCTCTTACCATACGAGCTCAGATGCTTAAGTTAATATCAGAATAATCGAGTGTAGAGAGTAGGGTGTTTTGACATATCTCTAGGGTTTGGCTCACCATTCCATTTATAGAAGTCAAATTCTAATCTTTTTAGGGTTTACCCCAGTCGAATCCTCATACATCTAGGAAAACTAAATATTCGGGCCCGCTCACTTCGTTGTTGGCTTTTGGTCGAATCGAGAATCAAGGCGGGATAATTCGAGTGGGACTACGAAACAGTCGAGATGAACCGCTACAGTTCTCGGCTCAGCCGAGAACTGCTCGGGGCTGAGGAGGCTTCGGCGCCGACGACTGGTCGACCAGGGGCTGGCTCAGGTTGTCGGGTGCCGGCCCCCCTTTCCTGGTTCGTGCTTTCACTCAGGTTTCCTTCGGCCCCTGTCGCTTGGTCTGTTCTCCTTTCATCTTCCCATAACAAGAAGTATCATGCTAAAATTGTGATTGAAAATAAATGACATAAAAATGAAAATAAAGGGACTAAAATTATCATTTGTTAAAGTTATACAGAGCAAAATATAAGTTTGGAAAATACATTAACTAAATAAAAAAAAGTGGAAAATATATATTAATAAAAAATAGATGTTTGGAAAGTATAAAAATCAAATAAACAAAAGTTGAAAGTATAGTACCAAAATAATATTTAAACAAAAAAAATATAAATACATATATATGCACACCAAATAATCCTCGTGAAAACCAAAACTCTACTACGTGGCTGATTTCGAATTTTTGTTCAAGTAGATCTTCACTTAAATTGTACTAGAAGTAATTGACAAATTAAACCATCTCAAAATTCATAAATAAATTAAATTATTAATTTAATACCATTGTGAAATTAAAATTGAAGAGTAGAATTAAGTACTTGGTATTGTAAAAGTTTGGAACAAATAAAAGCACTGTCAAAATAAAACATAACAAAATGTTAAAAGAGGAGGGGAGATAGAAATAGAGAATTTTAAGAAAATAAGTAGTTTTCCCTCCTTTTGTTATGCACTTTACCACCAATATTTGTAGAACTCATAGATTTGGGGAGCAAGGAAGATTATAAAGCCGTCATTACATGGGCTTGTATAGGTGTTATTACCTTGGTGAATATGGGTGTACTCCTTGGTGACTAAGTGTTGTGGGTAACATGTGTTACAAAGATTGTGCAACAAGTGTGAGAGAGAGAAATGGAAGACAAATGTGATTGTGTGTGTTTGACACCTAGGCAATAAAGTATGAACATCTAAAAATATTTCACAATACTCCCCTTTAGAAGTCCACAATTTATATGATATATGCCTCGTTAAAACCTTACTAGGAAACTCAATGGGAAAAAAATCATAGTGAAGGAATAAAGAGTATATATTTCATATAATTTAATAAATTCAAAAAAAAAATTATTTTGCTCCCCCTCATGAAAACATCACTTGGGATCTCTAAGTTGTTGTATTTCAATGTCTCAAATCATAGTAAGGTCTTTGTAAATAAATCTACCAGGTTATTCTTCGAATAAATTTGTTGAATATTGATGTTGTCATTTTCTTTAAGATCATGAGTGTAGAAGAGCTTAGGTGAGATATGTTTTGTTCTATCTCCTTTAATATATCCTCTTTTGATTTGGGCTATACATGCTATGTTATCTTCGTATAATATCGTTGGAAGGTTATTAAGAGACAAGCCACGTGTTCTAAGAATGTGTAAAGTCATTGATCTTAGCCATATACATTCTCGACTAGCCTCATGAATTGCAAGAATTTCAGAATGATTTGAGGAGGTAACTGTTATGGTCAGTTTCACTTATCGCCATGATACAACAGTTCCTCCACATGTGAACAAATAACTTGTTTAAGATCTAGCTTTGGTGGATCAGATAAATATCCGACATCTGCATAACTAACTAGATCAAAATTTGATTTGTTTGAATAAAATAAGCCCATATAAGTTGTTCCTCGAAAATAACGGAATATACGCTTAACTCCATTCCAATGTCTTTTTGTTGGAGAAGAACTATATCTAGCTAATAAATTAACTGAAAATGCTATATCTGGTCTTGTATTATTAGCAAGATACACAAGTGCGTCAATTGCACTAAGATATGGTATTTCAGGACCAAGAAGTTTTTCATTATCTTATCGAGGTCGAAATATATCTTTCTTCACATCACGTGAACGAGCTTTCATCGGAATATTCAATTGATGTGATTTGTTCATATAAAACCTTTTAAAAACTTTTTATGTATAAGTTGACTGATGAATAAATATCCCATCAACTAAATGCTCAATTTGCAAGCGAAGACAAAATTTTGTTTTCCCGAGATCTTTCATTTCAAATTCTTTCTTAAGATACTCTATTGCCTTTGAAAGCTCTTCAGGAGTTCCAATTATATTAAATTCATCAACATATACACTTATAATGGTAAGTCTCGATTGTGATTTCTTTATAAAAACACAAGGACAAATTAGATTATTTTGATATCATTCTTTCAACAAATATTCACTCAGACAATTGTACCACATTCGTTCTGATTGTTTGAATCCATATTATGATATTTGTAACTTTATTGAATACAGTTCTTGAAAACTTTGATTATATGTTTCAGGTATCTTAAATCCTTCAAAGATTTTCATATATATATATATCATTATCAAGAGATCCATATAAATATGTTGTGACTACATCCATAAGATGCATATCAAGACTTTCAAACACAGTCGGGTCAATTAAATATCTCAGTGTAATTGCATTCACCACCAGATAATATATCTCCTCATAATCAATACCAGATCTTTGCGAAAAACCTTGTGCAACTAATCTTGCTTTCTATCTTGTGACCTTATTATTTTGATTTCTTTTTCTTACAAATACCCACTTGTATCCCACAGGCTTAACACCTTCTGGTGTACGGACTACTGGTCCAAAGACTTGACGTTTTAAAAGTGAGTTTAATTCTAACTGGATTGCTTATTTCTACTTAAGCCAATCCTTTCTTAGTCGACATTCTTCGACAGATTTTGGTTCAAAATCCTCACTTTCAGATACAATGTCAAGATCAACATTATAAGCAAAAATGTTGTCAATAACTACATTAGCTTTGTTCCATCTTTTTCTTGTCATGACATAGTTTATTGAGATCTCATTATTATTATCCTCATATACTTCAAAGCCCCTTTTTAAAAAGAACTAGAAATGGTATCTTTCTCAGTATCTATATGAGTAGTCATATTTTAAATTTTTTTTTCTGGAATATCCACATTCTCAATTGAGTCATTTTGATTATTGACTACTTTTCTTTTTCGAGTATTTTTATTTTTGGAACCCATTGGTCTACACGCTTCTGGCGTCTCGCATACTCATTAGTTATGACAACTTGCTGTGTTGGGATATCAATTTTTGATGGAGCATTTGCAGCTGGTATATATGACTTGGTCACTTTCTTTGATATGAAACCTTAGAAAATTGCAGATATAAGCCCTTCCTCCTAAGGAAGAACCTTAACTGTCAATTTCGAAAATCCAGATCAAATAGCATAATCCCAAGGAAAGATTAGACGAGGATTACCTTGATCATCGAAGACCAAGAGGTAAGGAGAACTGGTTCTCTACTCAAGGTTGAACACTCCACAAGAAGGTTGATCAAACCTAGCTTGAATGCTCTGTGTTTTCAACCTAGATCAAGAATTGCAAAGTTGATGCCCTTAGTCATCACGCTAAAACACTCCAAATCCATTCTGTACCCATTGATCGTTCCGTTCACAAGATTAAATCCCTAATCTCAAAGGAAGCTAAAAGATTATACTACCTCAATTAAAGTGACATAGTTAATAAAAAAAAAAACCTAATTCAATGCCACATCATTGGTTAAAAAATAGGCCTAAAATAAGATGAATAACAATTTTAAAATAATTAACTTTGTTAATACAAAGTTTCTTCATCTTCTTCTCGTATATTCATTTCACATCATGAATAAAGTTTTTTCTCATCTTTATCTTCTTGATGTCCATTAGTGGAGCTCACTACTATTTAGATGTGAGAATCAAATGCTAGCTATAACTGTTTGGCCCTTGAACGAGTGATTGGTCCTAGCGGCAAGGCTAAAGCATCTTGGTTCATATCATCTTCTCCCCTTTTGAAGGATTCGTCCTCAAATAAAAATTGTCACCTACATGAAAAGGAATCAAGTTAGACACATTAAAAGTAGCACTCACGCCATACTTACCTTGGAGGTCAATTTTATAGGCATTGTCATTGATTTTCTTCAACACTTGGAAAGGTCCATCTCCCCTTGGGTTTAACTTAGAATCTCGCTGATGTGGGAATCATTCCTTTCGAAAGTGAACCCAGACCCAATCTCCTTCTTTGAATACAATAGGCTTTCGGTTTTGATTGACTCTCGTAGCTACTTTGGTGTTTTGTTTCTTAATCCTTTCCTTAACCTCTTTATGTAGCTCCCGAATGGTTGTTGCCTTTTTGTTAGCTTGAAAATTCACAACCTCGTTAGAAGGCAAAGGTAATAAATCAAGTGATGATAAAGGATTAAATCCATAAACAATCTCACAAGGAGTATATCTAGTGACACTATGGACAGCCCTATTATATGCGAATTTAATGAATGGTAAACAATCCTCCCAAGTTTTGATGTTTCTATCAATTATAGCCCTAAGTATTGTCACCATTGTTCTATTAACTACTTCAGTTTGTTCATCAGTTTGAGGATGACATGTAGTGAAGAACAAGTCGCCACATGTTTAGCATCATTAGTTTTATTACATGGAATGAAATGTGCCATTTTGCTAAACCTGTCAACTACTACGAATATGCTATCCTTTCCTTTTTTAGATCGTGGTAAGCCAAGTACAAAATTCATTGAAATATCTAACCATGGTCCGCTAGGAGTTGGTAAAGGCAAATAAAATCCATGTGGTTTTGACCTAGACTTTGCTTCCTTGCATGCAATGCATCTCTCACACTCATTGTGTATGTCATGTCTCATTCTAGGTCAATAGATGTGTTCAGTCAACATGTCATATGTTTTTGTTACCCCAAAATGCCCCATTAAACCTCCTTCATGAGCTTCATTAACTAGTAACTCACGAATGGAACAAGTAGGAAAGCAAAGTTTATCCTTTCTATACAAGAAACCATCAAACAACATATAATCTTTCACCACACATTTTTGCATAAAAGACTCAACAATAGGTGCGAAATGAGTGTCTTGATAATACAAGGTCTTAATATGTTCAAAGCCAAACAATTTAGTTTGAATGGAGTTCAATAAAACATACCTCCGAGATAGTGCATCGGCTACCACATTTTCCTTACCTTTCTTATACCGTATCACGTAGGGAAAGTTTCTTGAACTCCAACAATTTGGCATGCCTTTTATTTAGCTTTTGTTGGCTCTTCAAATGTTGTAAGCTCTGGTGGTCAGTGTGAATAATAAATTCCTTTGGCCACAAATAATGCTGCCACGTTTGCAGTGCTCTCACCAAAGCATAAAACTCTTTGTCGTATGTAGAGTACTTCAGAGTTGCTCCACTCAACTTTTCGCTAAAGTACATCAATGGCCTTTAGTTCTGCATTAAAACAACTCCAATCCCTATTCCACTTGCACCACACTCAATTTCAAACGTTAGTTCAAAGTTAGGTAAGGCAAGCAAAGGTGCATTACATAATTTATCTTTCAGCTCATTGAATACACAGTCTTGAGCTTTACTCCACTCAAATTTCATATTTTTCTTAATAAGCTCATGAAGTGGTGCAACTATGGAAGTAAAGTCTCTAATGAACTGCTTATAGAAACCAGCTAGTCCATGAAAGCTCATAATTTCACTAGCATTCTTAGGTGTGGGCCACTCCCTAATGGCTTAAACCTTCTCAGTATCAACTTCCACTCCCTGTTTAGATATAACAAATCCTAGGAAGTTTATCCTTTCCATGCAAAAATTACACTTTTTAAGATTAGCATAAAGTTTTTCTTTTCGAAGTGCAATCAGAACATACCTAACATGTTGAACATGATCCTCTAGTGTCCTAGAATATATCAGAATGTCATCAAAATAAACCACAACAAACTCTCCCAAAAAGTCACGCAATACATGGTTCATAAGTCGCAAAAAAGTACTAGGTGCATTGGTCAAGCCAAATGGCATAACCAACCATTCATATAAACCATGCTTAGTTTTAAATGCAGTTATCCATTCATCTCCCACATTCATCCTAATTTGATGGTATCCAGATTTTAAATCATTTTTTGTAAATAGGCTACATCCATATAATTCATCAAGCATTTCATCCAGCCTAGGAATAGGGTGTCTATACTTAATAGTAATTTTGTTTATAGCCCTACAATCTACGCACATTCTCCAAGACCCATCTTTTTTAGGTACCAGCAAGACAGGAACACTACAAGGACCCAAACTTTCTCGTACGTACCCTTGGACAAGCAACTCGTCTACTTACCTTTGAATCTCTTTAGCCTCTTGTGGATTTGTCCGGTATGCTGGTCAATTTGGAATTGAGCATCAGGGATAAAGTCAATCTTGTGTTCTGTGCCTCGCAAAGGTGGTGACTCTTTAGGCAACTCCTTGGGAAATACACCTTTGAATTCTTGCAAAAGAGACACAAAAACACTAGGGAAAGAGGATTCAAGCTCTTCAGTTAGTAAGTTAGCTTCTTTAAACATAACCATGAGTATGGTTCGTTTTGAAAACATAGTTTTTCTAGCCTCACAAGTTCTAGCACTCTAGCTGATTATTTTTTTCTCTTCTTTCTCATTAGGTTACGAGCTATGCCCTTGCTTTTCTCTCAAACTCTCATTTTCTCTCAAGCTCTCTTTTTGTTTTCCTTTATCTTTTTTGTTTCCCTCAATTTGCTTTTGTTGCAACCTCGATCTTTCTTTTCTCTAATTTTTCTTGATCAATAAGTACTTCTCTGGGGGATAGGGGAACAAGTACAATTTTCTTACCATTGTGTGTGAATGTGTAACGATTAAGAAAACTGTTATAGATGGGAAATCCTAGATATCCTATATTCAAAAGGAGAAGATCTCCCTAGATTCGGATAACCAGATTTCGTAGATGTATAAGGGATTCGAATTCCACAATCCAGGATCAGGATTCAACTTCTATAAATAGGGAAGTAAGTAAAACCCTAAGGGTATGCTACAAATCCCTACTATTTGATATGCTCACAACACCCTACAATTTACACTCAACTACTCTGATTCTGACTTAAGCATCGGAACCTGTGTGGCAAGAGCCACATCGGTCTTTAGTGCTATTCTGTTTTGCAGGCTCGTCGATCCCTTTATTTTAGAAGATTGGTGCGAATTTGGCGGAGTCCCAAGAGGCCAAATTTCTGCATCAACAAAAACCATCATGATGAACTCTCCTGTCAAACTGCCAAAGCCTACCAAGGAGCATATCACCTGTATGCATCGGTAACACATCACATAGTACCTCATCCTCGTATCTTCCAATGGCAATAGGAATTTTCACCTGCTTAGTCATCCTGAGTTCACCACGATCATTAAGTCACTGTAATTTATAGGATTGTGGGTGCGGTTTAGTATCTAGGCTCAGTCGTGAGACCAAGCTAGAACTTACTACATTCGTACAACTCCCAAATCAATCACTACACTACAGGGTATGGTTTGTACAACGCAATGTGTATGAAATAAGTTCTCCCTTTGATCCTCCAAGTTATCTTCTCTCATGTGGGTACTGAGAGCCCTCCTAGTGACTAAGGATAAGTATGTAGTATCCTCCACTTCTTCCTCACTCCCTAGGTCATTCATAGACTCATCCCTTTCTTCATCTACCTCACTCGCATCTGTTACTATCTCTCATTCTCTAAGGATCATAGGTCTCTTATTAGGGCATTCCCGACTTATATGTCCCACCCCATGGCATTTCCAACATTTAAGATCCCGACTCCTACCTGTGGGTGTGTCAGTTTTAGGTTTGGGTTTGGATGAAGTTTCCCCCTTATCTTTAGGTTTTTCACTACCCACCTTAAATTTGATTGATTTGCCATCCTTTTTCCAAGAAGAAGTTGAGTTTAGAAAAGGTTTCTTAGTAGCGTACCTCGACTTACGCCTTTGAATTTGCTTTTCAATTTTCACAGAAAAGTGCACCACTTCTCCATATCATCATACATCTGCAAATCAACACGATCGGCCACTTCTATGTTTAACCCATTCATAAATCGTGCCATGGTGTTCTCCTCATTCTCATCAATGTCTAATATTTCCATCAATGTTTCCATCTCTTTATAATATTCTTCAACTCTCTTGTTTCCTTGGTGAAGAGCTTGAAGTTTTTGTGCACAATCTCTCAAGGAGTGTAGTAGTATGAACCGCCTCCTCATAAGCTCATTCAGTTCCAACCAAGTTTCTACTCGACCTTCTTGTCGTCTCCTTCTCCTAGAACGCACCTTATCCCACCAAGTCCGTGCATAACTCTTAAAATGCGTAACATATAGATAGTTATCTTTTTCTTTTCTGTGAGGTTGTTGCCATAAATATATGCTCAGCTTCTTGTTCCAATTCTAATAATCTTTCAGGTTGGAAGTGCCATGAAACTTGGGAAATTTAACCTTAATGTTTCCAAAGCCCCGATCTCCATGGTTGTGTTCTCTCCTCCCTTGTTGCCTTCTATTATGGAAACCTCCTATTCCTTTCACTCCTCAGCGTTGTCCTCGTTTAGGTGCTGCAACCTCCAGCTCCTCGTCTTCATCTTCTTACCCTAAGTTTTCTTCCTCCTCCAAAACTTCTTTAGGCCGTCTTCTTCCTTGAGGTATATCCCTAGCTTGAAGTCCTTGCTCCATCCTATCTAACCTCTCATTGATCATGGTCTCCACATTTTGCGTGACTCTTGCAAGGAGTTGTTCTTGTGGTTCCATCCCTTCTACATCTTCATTATTAGGTCTATCTCCTAAGTTTGACATTGCTGCAAAAGAGAAAACAATTAAAGAAAAGTGGACCTCACAATTCACTCCCTCGCGTGTTCACTCAATTGACGTGGTTCGCTCGTGTTTACGCTCAAAAGGATGCTCTCTCACAAGAATGCAATCTCTCTCAAATATGCAACCAAGAAGCTAATGAAACAAACAAGTAACAATTCACATAGGAATGATTGTAAAGTGTCAAACTCAAGTAAGAAACAAGTAGAATCCACGAAATAAGAAAACTAAGAATCAAAAATATAATATTCAAGATCCAACAATCTAGAATAGAAAACAATGAAAATAAGATATATGGAATTTAGAATCAAAGACTCAAAATCCAAAGAATTATGCAACATGAACAAAAAAAAGGCAAACAACTAGACAAAAATATTAAAACAAAATTAATCATGAAACAATGAAAAATTAGGATGCAGCAAAATGCACACTTTCTCCCAAAACCCAAAATAAATTGACAATTATTCTGCTGCCTTTCTTTTCTTAAACTTTCTATATAAATTCTAGCCGCATGAAATCTAGGAAAATTCAGCTACTTATATCGACGTGCTTCCTTCGACGATTATAAAATGAGCTGCTTGCTTCCATTAATGTTGAGCTACCTGCTTTCATTAATGTTGAGCTACCTGCTTTAATTTAC
>NW_019104495.1:3899400-3942751 GCF_001995035.1 Momordica charantia | reverse complement strand
CCATGTTTCTGATCACAATTCTTTCCTTCTCCTTTTTTTCTTTTTACCCCAAATCAAATAATCAAATGTGAGTAAAAATTTACAGAACCAATCAATATGTCATCTTAACTATGTTAGATTCAACAAGAAAAAGGAAACAATAATATAAAAATCAAAGACACGGATATACCCAATCTAGAGCCTAAGCTCTAATACCAAATGATATAAAACCCTAGAAAATTGCAGATAAAAACCCTTCCACCTAACGAGGACCCCTAACTGTAAATTTTGAAAACCCCAGATCAAATAGCACAATCCCAAAGAAAGATTAGACGAGGATTACCTTGATGATCGAAGACAAAGAGGTAAGGAGAACTGGTTTCCTACTCAAGGTTGAACACTCCACAAAAAGGTTGATCAAACCTAACTTAAATGTTCCGGGATTACAACCTAGATCAAGAATTGCAAAGTTGATGAACCCTTAGTCATCACGCTAAAACACTCCAAATTCATTTTGTATCCATTGATCGTGTTGTTCACAAGATTAAATCTCTAATCTCAAAGGAAGCTAAAAGACTATACTACCCCAATTAAAGTGACATAGTTAATTAAAAAAATACCTAAAATTAATAAATTCAATGCCACATCATTGGCTAAAAAATATAAAGGCCTAAAATAAGATAAATAACAATTTTAAAATAATTAACTTTGTTAATACAAAGTTTCTTCATCTTCTTCTCGTATATTCGCATTTGGCACCATCAATAAAAAATTTTTTCTTATTTTTATCCTCTTGATGCCCATTAGTGGAGCTCACTACTGTTTGGATGTGAGAATCAAATGCTAATTGTAACTGTTTGGCCCTTTAACGACTGATTGGTCTTGGCGGCAAGGCTAAAGCATCTTGGTTCATATCACTCTTAGTATCTATAAATGCATATGGTAATTGATTTGCTATATTTTGCAAATGAATTATCTTTTGAACTTTAAGTTTACATCAATCTGTAAGAGGATCTAAATGAGACAATAACGATGCATTCCATATAATTTCTTTTTCCAACTTCTTAATTTCTCCATTTAATGTTGGTAATAAATAATTAAAATTAGTTTTTAATAACAATTAATATATATAATTAATTCATCTTAATAATTAATTAATATTAATCTAATTAATAATTATATATATATTAATTAAATAAATAATTAATACTTAATTATTTATTACCAAAATAGAATCATATTCTAAAGTATTTCTCTCGTATAACCTATAGTTGTAATGTATATCTTATGCACATTATTTTTAACCTATAGTTTTAATATGAATCGTATCCATGTTCATTTTTATTTAAATTTCTCTCATAATATATAGTTTTAATTTAGAATTAACCATATATTATAATGTATCAATATACATATATATAATCTCGTGAGCAATTTGAACATTTCAAATTCTTTCAAGAAACTTGATCCTCGTTTTACCCGTTCTGAGCTAGCCTCATGGATCTACAGATCAGAAGCTCCAACGATATGAGATTAATCGGTCAAACTCATTAACCGAGTTAATCAACATTCGTTAACTGTGGGTCACTCTACTAAAGTCCCACAACTGCACTCTTCTCACTGCATAATATTTTCGTGTCCACGGATGTACAACCATTAACGACAAGTCAATCATTCACAAGTGCTCATAACTCTAGCTGTCAAATTAACATTTTACCCATGAGTTACATCTTGCTACTTAAATACCACTGCTCCTCTAATGAACAACCTGGTTATAGTCCGACCAATAACCGGAAGTCCCTCTTGGGCCAGTGAGAGGGTGGGGCCTCTTGTTCAAGTCTTGGAGTCAACACTTAAGAGAACACTCATCTACTCCCCTAAAGTCGGGAAGGAGTGAATTTCATCTTGTGTAGTTATGTTCCCAGCTTCCCACTCGATCTCGTCCCCAAAATGGTAGGAAAATTGAATCGGCGTATCGGGCCACTCTCACCCATACAGATCAAAGGATGAGACGTCATAGGCAGGAGTCTATAACTCACTCAGGATTGAGAACGAGTTGTCTGATCATCCTATAAAATAGCAAACTATTCATCAACGACTTTACATCTAAAGATTGGCTATCTCGCGGTCGGGTCTCATACAAGCTCATTGTATAGGATATCCTCATTCACATGTTTCCACACGAACGACCTAGATTGGGTCGTTTGTAACATTTACAAAGTGGGTTGTATCTGTAGTGTTGCCAGGATAAGGTATTCATATACTATAGACTCTTTAGGTTATTCCTGGGACATTATCCACTTGTATATCGAGGGTATATCAAATATATACCCAGTATATATATTGTCCCAGTTACATGATAATAACCTTGAATGTTTAGTTTATTTGATTTGGACAATGCAATGTTGTAAATTCAACAACTTGATTGAATAAGAAAACAAAACTTTATTGAATATAAATTTATTTTTACATAATTACAAACTACGAGTATAGGGCAACACACCCCAACAATTGGTAATTTCACTAAGCAAAATTTATGCAACATTTGGAACCCTCTGTTGGGAACGACTAAAGTAGTGCTCAGCCCTACTTGTGTACTCATTATTGTTCAACAATTAGGTACTGGACCTTGATCATCATCCCATAAGCATTGAGACTCGGAGTCAGAACATTCAGCACCCTAAAGTGTTTTCGATCCTCTTGTCGGAATCAATCCAATTTGACCCGATACCTAATAGGGTTAGAGAAGTTTTTTTTTTTTTTTGAAAAAAAAGGTTAGTGTTGCAGGCTCATACAATTGTGTTAAATCGACTGCAAGTGTACACTATATTGTCAATTGTAGCACAAACAAGGTTGAAATCCACAAGGATTGATTTAGCTACTACTAGGGAAAATGCTTAAGAATACCAGTTGAACTAAACTTAATAATAATAAATAATAATCAAATCAAGAATAGGAAAATTAAACAGCAAAGAAATAACAAGCATGAAACAAGCAAATAATTTCAATCACAGATGCTGGGGCAGAGGAAGCTTTAGCAAAAATGATAGTGCAGGTAATTAGATGACGACGGGGGAGATTACTATTCTCTCTAGCAAATCGAAATAGTTGGTGCTTAAACTGACTTGGTTACCTTCCAAGACACCCAAACATGAATATTCACAACTTCCGTTATTAAATAATCAAGCATTCAAACAGTTTATCAAAAATAATTAGGTGAATTTGATTCTTAAACATTCACAACCTATTAGAAAAGACTAGACTAACCACAAGTAGAGCTAAACATGCATCTCGTATACCTTTCCAAGTCGTATAAGAGCAAACAATCTGAAATGGAATATCTTAAAGAAATACACCTAAAAACCTACAGCTCTCTTTAAAGACCAGTGGTCTTCAAGCTTCCTTCGTCAACTTCCTCTTCAAAAATGGAATATCTCTTTCCGCTGTCTTTTCGACTCCTTTTAGATAGTAATCCTCCTTGTGATCTGTTGTGTCGGTTGGCCCTAATTGAGCTTTTATATCGACCCTCAATTTAGGGCAACAAGCAGAAATGGTAGATACACACAAGTAAATTCCGTGTGAATAAAAGTTATTGTGCTGCCCATATATGTTTGTTGCAAGCAATGCTCCAGCATTTGACACTCTAGCATCTGAAAGACCTAGCAACTTTTTCTCTTCTACTACTCTGCTTCCAATACATCCAGATTCTGCAAACAACCCAAAAACAGTAGAAATAAGCTAAAAATTTTCCAAAATTAATATAGCAAGGAATTTATATATGACTTTTCAATTTCTCACTTAATTCCTCATTTTGGTGTGCTTTTATAGCTAAGACACTCTCATTTGCACTCAATTAAGCCCAATATAATGCCACAATAACTCTCTTTTGGAGTGTTATCAGTTAGAGAAGTTAAAAAAGTGCAGTGAGTTTCTTACAAATGTTATTGCGCACAACACTTAAAAGACGAGGCTAGATTGTACCATAATTAAGTTCGATAGCTCTAGTGGATGACAACCTAGTCTCTAAGGAAGGATAGTCTTACCCAATCCCTAACTTCATGGAGTTGACCACCTTAGATGGAGTTGACGAGCCCTAGTAGAGAAGAATACCCGTTGAAGAGTTGGAATCCATTTCCTCACATTCGAAGAATGACAAATCAACGTCAGGACAAAACTGGAATTGAGCAGAGAAAGTAACTCATCAACTTCCTTAGAAGCAACACTGATGTGTTCGCATTGCTGCATGAAGATATATATTTTCAAATTTAACAAAATGTTTGAAATTGTATAAAAAAAGATAAAATAGTACAATCGAAATTAAACTCAAAATCAAATGTAATATAAAATATAAGAAAAGTCTTACTTGGTTTTATTTGAAAAAAAAAATTGTGAGATTTTTTAAAGTTATGCTGCTATCCAGTAAAAATTCTCTATATTAATATATTTACTTAATAAGATTATTAAGTCGAAAATTCACTTTGACATGTAATTAAAGTTTTAGGTTAGTTTAAGTTCTATGGTAAGAGTTATTTACTGGTATTTTTTTTGTAAGCTAAATTTATAGAAAGGGTCTAGGAGTTTGCGAAGATCCTTGTAAAATTCTCATTAAGCAAATATATTACCTCAAACTCGGAGATTATTGGGATTATGAAGCTAAAACAAAGATTCATAGCATTCTGGGGAAGATCCTAGAATATTCCTAGTTTCTTCCTTAAGCATTGATAAATTCTTTATAAATACAGAGGACATCATAGTATTAAATATTTATTGACACGTCGATATTTCCATCGACATTTCTATCTATCTATGAGTTTGACATTGATACGAAGGGTAAATTGACATTTCCACCCTATTACAAAAAAAAAAAAATCGATAAATACGAAAAATATCAACAAAATGTCGTAATATATACGTAATATTATATTAATTATTTAACTTAGAAATAGAAAAAAAAAATTATTTGTTAATTTAAACCTTTTAATGATTTTTAAATTTTTCTAATTTTATAGAAACATGTATCAACATTGGAATTTTATCGATATTTCTATGAAATTGAGATTTTGACGTTTTCATCGACATCCACGTTTAAAATCTTGAAGGAAAACTTTTATATTATCAACTTCCAGGGAGCACGAATAAAAATGCGTACAGAATTCAGAAAGGGATTAATTAGGTAAATAAATAAAATAAAATAATAAAAAGAGCAACACCGACAATCTTGGATATCGTGCAGTAGACAACAAAACTTGGGCTCAGAGAAAACCATGTTATAAATGGTTAATTAGGCTGGGCTCAGCCCATGTTTTTTTTTTGTCCTTTTTTTTTTTGAATTTGAAGTAAAGTAAATATGTGCAAATTTATTATAATTTAGAAAAAAGAATTAGATATACCACCTAAACATAGTTCAATTGATTCAGGCATATATTTTCAATCATATGATGATTAAGATAGCATAAAATGTGAGAGAGTAGAAAATAAATATCAATCCATTGGCATCAAATCAATATGTATTTTTAAAAATGTCTCAACTTTTTATTTTTCATTTTGATTTTTCTTGATACACTGTAGATCACAATTAAGTTAGACTTTGATTGAATTGCGCTATTATTGTAAAATATTGAACTTTATACGATATTTGAAAATATGTTATTCATGTAATTACCCTTAGACAGTAGAACCAAGATTAATTTTGTAATTATTTTCTATTTTTTACCATTTTTAAACATTTTCTAAAACTGAGATACGTGTATCCCTAGTCTCGATATAGTCCAGTAAATTGTCTGAAAAGAATTTTTCAAGAAAAAACATGTTTGAAAATAACTTATCCAAAGATATTTTGGAACTTTTGTTATTTTTGTATAAATATAAAGTTTAGCCGATCACAAAATTTTCAGTTAATAATGACAGAATTTCATGTCATTAAAATGGAGACAAATTAAAATTTAACACGCCTCTAAATTAACTTTAAAACATAAAATTGCATCCAAATACTTAAAGACATAAAAATTAGCAAATTAAATAAGAAAAATTTTACTCCATTCCAAAACAATAGTATGTATTTTAAACATTTTCACATCTTTCTACTTTTGTTCAAATATAGCATAATTATGATTTTCTAGATAGGGTTTACAATACATTTGAGTTTGATTTTTGTTTTAATACATGTGAGGATGGAAATTTGAACTTCTAACCTTTGGAAAAGGAGCAAGATATATTAACACTCATTGACGGCCGAGATAAGCTCATATCGACAGTTTTGACTTTGATTTATGTAAAGTTTCATGACTTATACTATTTTTAAAAATACATATATATTTTATGCTATAAAATAGTATAATCGAATTTGTGTCCAGAATTTGTCTTGTCGTTGGGCTTAAACGTAAATAGGGCTACGTACACCCGATGTCCATTTGAGAACGAAATAAATAAATGACATTTATCATATTAATAACATTCAATAATTCCTAGAAAAGACTCAAAAAACGTTTGACCTACCAGTTCTAGATTAAGATATTCTGAGGTTTGATTGAAGGGTTAGGATAGCATGGAATTAGAGAACTGTGTTTTGGGTGCAGGTTTGAGAAGTTTGAATTTAGTAAAACAGGGTGAATGTTTAAGAAGTGAGGTTTTGAGCAAGTTGTGAATTAATTTTATTACTTTTACATTATTAATTAATTTGACATGGTATTAAAACTAAATAATGTACTTTTGTTTGCTTATGTGTTAGATTTTTTTTGTTGTTATTATAAAATTAATTTCAATAGATACATATTATGTTATTTATATAATTTATGTTATTTTAATATTACCAGGTTCAAAATTATATCATACATATATTTTTATTGAATTAAATGTAGCTAATTTAAAAATGAAATCTTTTTTTAATACGATATTTATGCTTGTATTTTATTTTAGTAAGTTTAAAATAAAATAACATTTATTTCTGTTACAATAAGAATAAGTTTAAATTAAAAAATACTTTAATACGTTACTACTTACTTTGAAATTAAATACTCTTGTGTCCAAAATAAATTAATCTTCTTATTTTAAAATTATATATTTTTTTAGATAAATTACACTTTTGATCGAGTTTAATATTCTTGAAATTTTAAAATTTATTTTAATATAAATAAGTTGAAAATAAACTAATTGGGTTGGGATCCATGGGGTGGGGTCACGTTGAGAGAGAGGAGAGAGAAGTGAGCAAGGAGAGGAGTGGGGTTTAAATTGTGGTGGGCCTGGGCTTAAACAATTGAGAGCCCGTGGTTTCCCAACCAAGCCCAACTTTTGGGCCGAGCATCCCTAAAATGTTCAGATTTAGAAAGCTATAGAAGATGTAGAAGACGTGTTACGATATTTTTAGGAATTAGTACCTTGATTGATAGGCCTTTTATAGATTATAATTACATAAAAGAATTCAATCTAAAAGTCATAAAATAAATCATTTTAAGATTAACCATCAACAATTTACCAATATATCTTTTTTATTTACACCTAAATATTTCAAAAGGATTAATTTGGGATGTTAGATTTTAAATCACTAATTTTATGCCCATTTACACTTTCCAAAAATAAAAATACCCAAATAATCCTACCTAAATCCTCAAAATTCTTTTTGATTTACACCCAAACCGCTCGTTTCTTCTTCTTCCCCAAACACCATTTTTTTCGATCGTTTACTCCATTCACTTGTCGGTAGCAGGCTGTAGCAAGCCGTCTCATTATTCTTGTCGTCGACCGCCCGTCAAGATTCTCACCATTTTAAAGTCGAGGTTTGTTTCATCTTCTTCTCACCATGATATATTTTCCATACCCATATATCTTCAAAGTTTTCGATTTCTGATTTTGTGTGTGTTTTAAAAAACAGGCGAGCGCGGTTTTGAACAATTTTCTTCTTCTTCCCCCAAATCAAATAACTCTTTTAAGAATGCTCCCTTTCGAAACCTCATTCCTTTAGATGAACTAGTTTTGTCCTGTTTAACCTCATTCCTGTGTTATAAATAGTTTAAAAATGATACCTTTAGATGAACAAGTTTTTGTACTATTTCCTTCACAATCTCATTCCTCTTTCCACAAATTATTAGTTATCATCGTCGAGCAGTTCAGTTTTTTCAGAGTCCATATTGTCAAATAATCAAATATAATTTGAGTGGTGCAAAATTTAGGCGTGAATTTGATATTTATTATTTATATGCATCTCCTGATAACATTCTATCACCTTAATCCATTCTTTTGTTGAGAGTCTTGCACTTATTCCGGCCCTATATTTACATAGCGAAGAAAGGCAAAAGCTCTTACTCGTATGCATGACTAACCAAAACCCATTGTCATGTTAAGTGACTGGAATGAGGGAGCGGCGCGCCTATCACCCCGGCACATCACTATAAAATGCATGTTGGGTTGAGCAAGAATACAGTGACTAGGAAAACGAAGAATGGAATTGAAGACAAAGTCTCAATAAACAAAATTTTGTTCCAACCAACGAGTGRCGGATTTTGATGGAGTCTCGCAAAAGAAGATCCTTACCTTTATATACAAAGGGCGCGRGAGGGCAACAACTAGAAGCTCTCATCTTTCATTTTGTTGCGTCCTTCYTTTATTCATATTCAATCTTCCGCTTTTTATAGTAATACCTTACATAATGAATCTAATAGCTTTGATAGGTATAATACCAGCACTATATGTTTTTGTTCCCGGAGATGGTAACATTCCTCCTTTATTAGATGATTATGTAATATCTTTGTTCTCACCAATAGAGAATTATGAACAATTCTTTTACAATCCGGATTCTTATGTTCACCCAGGATTTTCAAAGATGACATTGATGAAAAACCAAGAAAATACTATATCAACACAGCCTATACTTCAGAGAAACCATTTCAGGATATCAAAATAGCCATATCTAACAATAACTCTAATATGCTTTTGGGTATACCCTTAGGTTTGGTAATAGTAGTCTTAATTTCAGTAGGTATTTCTCTATATATACAAATAAGTACCAAGTGGAAAGTTATAAGAACTCAATAGTCGGATATATTTTATATTTATCATATAGGTGTATCTTAGAATGGTTTTTTATTGTATTTGCTATTAATGTTATAAGGAGTTATTCCTAATAATCAAGCATGTGCTAGGGTGTCTAAATTGATAAGTAGGTTTTTTTAGTCTTGTTTGTTAATTGTGGTCTGGTATAACATTATATAAGTTTACATGAGATTGAGTCTTCAATACTTATTGATTATATTCGGATGTAGTTTATATCTACAAATAAATACCAAGAGGGTAGTTGATTGCAAATGTCTAGGTGATAATATTTTGATTTATCTTCAAGAAATGTTCTAATTATCTAATAAGATGCTCTAGTACTCTGAGCACGTGCATTTAACTATGAATATTCTGTTGGGTAAATATATGCTGTATATATGAACTGTGTAGTACTGACAAACAGATTACAACAAAACTGGCTACAAACGATATAAATTTGAACAACTTGATGAATACCAAAACTTGATAAAAATAGTCGAGGCACGCTTCAATAGCGCTGACCTGAAGACAATTATTTGCTCTGCACAAGTTGCTAGCAGACTACAGCGATCGTCTCAGCAGGATACAACGACTAACTCCGGTAGAACTGCAACCTCGAACTACTCGGATCTGGCAGAACTCTTAGATACTTGCTCTCAACAAAAACAAGAAGAACAGCTCAAAAGAAGAGAGAATTCTTGTGGGAGGAGGAGAATACCCAATTGTGGTATGCTTGGATATCTCAAAATGAAGAAATCCACAACTATATATACTTGTACAAACAAGTAACATCTCGCTCAAAATTAAACACATATGTAACATTTTTAATATGTTACATAGGTAACTTTAACACATGTATTTGTAACTTTAACAAAATAAAGAAACAATTTTCCATTTAAATACATAACTTCAAGTTTAATAAATAAAGAAATAAAACCACTAAAGAAATAAACATATTCACAACGTACATGTGAATAAGTTTCTTTAAATTTCACTTTTTTTCCCACCTTTAAATCCAACATATTCAACTTTTGGAACCAATTTTCCCTAGACCATGATACATGCGTCAATCAATTATAGAATATATATAAGAGACATGAAAACTATAAATAATTTATGGTCTACATTTATTTTCTGTTTATTTCCGGTTTGTGTAGGTAACTCTTCGACTCTACTTTCCAGTTTATAAGTTTAAGTGATTCATCAATACTTATCGTTTATATCCGGATGTATTTTATATCCGTAAATCTATACTATATATAAATGGGGGCTGTGGGGGAGAATTTTTACCTACCCATTTTGGCCTTACTATTTCAATAAATACCTGTTTTGCCCCCCATAGTTTTGACTGTTCGGGTTGAAGTATCCATTGCGAGAAACAATATGTCCATTCGCATATGGGTGTGATCAAGATGGTTGATTATCTTTTTAGAGGGAGAAGTTAATCTTCGCGATGTGACTGTTCAATGAAATGATACGTCTATTATGGTGTGATTACAAACCATTTATAACATGAAAGAAGACGAAGTATTAGTCCTACAGTGTATTTTTTTCGTTCCCAAAATGTCTATAAATGTTTTTTCTTTTATCAGAGAATTAAAACAGTCTCTCTCATTTCTTTTTTTTTTTCTCTCTTGAAAGAGGATTAGCGCTATCGATTAAGTAAAATGAGGGTTTGCTATAATGATTCAGGCGGTTGGTGGCCTCCTCTTCGAGAGTTTCGTTCTTCGTGAGGAAACAATAAAACAAATCAAAATGAAGATTTACGAATCCAGAAATCTTTTTTAGTCGATGAAGAGGTAGAGTATAAAATTAATATGTCTCTCTATTTGACGTATGGATAGTTTTGAAAAATACTTTTTTGTATAGTGATCATTTTATCGGTGCTCTTGATTGCTAAAAAAAAAAAGAAAGCAAAGTCTGGTATTTGGGTATTTGACGAAGATCTTTCAATTAATATATAAGATTTAATGTTAGTATATATGGATATGATTCATATTCTCTCTCTTTCTCAAATTAAATTTTTTTTAGAGAGTTAATATAACACTACAAGAAGATGAAGCTGATGAAGCTGTTTCAACCACCTTTTATCGAAGGTTATTGAAAACCTTTGAAAAATAATACATTTATGAACAAATATGTGAAGTCTTTGATAACTATATGATCTTTTATCAAAGGTTTTTCAAAACCTTAGAAAATTATGCAGTTTTATCAAAGGTTATTAAAAACCTTCGAAGAAAGATAAACATTTTTCAACAAATCTTAAAAAACCTTTGAAAATTATTATCTTTTATCGAAGGCACTTTGAAGACCTTTGAAAATTATTCACTACTTTATCGAAGATAATTGAAAACCTTTGACAAACAATACATTTGTCAACAAATATGTAAAGTCTTTGAAAAATATATGATATTTTATCCAATGTTTGAGTAAAACTTTCGAAAATTATGCACTTTTTATCCAAGGTTATTAAAAACCTTAAAAGAAGATAAACATTTATCAACAAATTTAAAAATAAACATTTGAAAATTATGTTATCTTTCATGGAAGATATTTTGGAAACCTTTGAAAATTATTCACTTATTCATGGAAGGTTATTGAAAACCTTTGAAAAAGAGTACATTTAAGACTTTAAAAAATATATGATGTTTTATAGAAGGTTTTCTAAAAACTTTTGAAAAGATACACTTTTATCAACAAATTTCATAAACCTTTCAAAACCATTTTATTAAAGGTAATTGAAAACCTTTGAAAATTATTCAAAATTACTCCCCTCCTTACCAACTGTTATTGAAAATCTTTCAAAAATAATATCGAAGGTATTTAAAAAAATATTTAAAGAAACTTGGTCATTGAAAAACTTTCAAAACTATTATCGAAGGTATTTAAAAAAATATTTAAAGAAATTTTATCAAAGGTTATAAAAACCTTCGAAAAAGATATGTATTAGTATTAACTATTATCGATGGTTATTAAAGCCGTTGAAAAAAAATATAATATTCTATTATTATTAAAAAAAATATCACGTACTTTAATTTGCATTCAATTGCTCGTTCTTCAGCCTTCACCCAGCCTTCTCCCTTACATTTGTTGTTGCCACTGTTCTGTTCCTTCAGATGCCGTGTTTACGTCTTTAGTTCCTTGCATGTTTTTCCCTCTCTCTCATTGGACTTTTCTGAGCGCAATCTCTCCCTCTTGTTCTGATCTCGATTTAATTTGAAATTTTACCAATTCCGCTGGATTTTGAGATACAAAATTCTCCATATCAACTCTCTTCAATCTACCTCTACAAATTCGGAGTAAAATAATTTTTCTTGGTCTCCTTGGGCGCATGATCATCAAGGGTTTGATCACTCTCTCTGTCTCGCTGATTTTTTGCGATGAAAATTTTTAATTCTCTTAAACCAAGGAATCGTTTCATTGTATTTATATGAACTTCTCTTTTACTGTGTTTGTAATGGTAATTGTTAATTGTTGATTGATTTTATTTGTTTTAACCTCAAATTATTGGTATTCTCATGTCTATTTGGACTTTCTTTTGTTCTCTCTGTATAGTTTTAACATCTCTCTCTACCTCTGTCGATTCTGGCAAACCTAATTTGTGCTGTGCTTCCAGCTGAAGGCATTAATTATTGGCTCTGCTATCACATTTATACATATAAGAAAATCCACGATTAAAAACTTTTGGGCAAAATTTTGGTTAAGTTAAATATTTGGCTCTTCTGCTCATCTAAACTGCAGGTTGCACTCGTACGTTGAATTTCACTTGGAGGAGAGGTGTATCATTTATGGTGCCGATGAAATTTTATGTTTAGACAGAGAAAACTGTGGGTTTCTTTTTTGTGTCTATCCTCTGAGATGTTCCTTTTTATACTTTGGTTTCAATTTCCATAGTAATTCTCAAGTGATCACTTTCATGGATTCTTTGTTATAGGTTTTTGCCACCCCAGAAGAAAGTATTGGGTTTCATGGATTCTATAGAGTTGAGATTATGGATCTTACTCTCATTTGTTTATTCTAAAAATTTTCTATTAATGTTTATAGTTCCTTAACTTTTGGAAAATTCATCAACATCATACATAACATCCCTTGATTTTAATTTTTTTCTTAGTATATGCAGATGTCCATATTATGTTGTGAGGAAAAAAAAACAGTGCAGGGGTAAAATAAGATAATAAGAAATCGACTGATTAAATATAACCATATGTATATATAACTCTTGTTTTTGCTTTGCTTATCGTAGAGCATGATTAATTATATATATATAGCTAATTTAGTATTTGTTTATGGGTTAGGAACTATATGTTCACGAGTTAAAGCTTAATAGAAGTTAGAGTTTTAATACTAAATTTATATTTGATCTCATACCATAACAGACTGATCTTCTCGTAAGTACTAAGTGGGTAGTTGATAAGATGTATTTTATATCTATAAATAAGTACCAAGTGGGAAAAGATGTATTTTATATCTATAAATAAGTACCAAGTGGGAAATTTATATAAGTTCATGTGATTCATCAATACTTATCGTTTATATCCGTCTGCTTATGCTTTAGTTATAAGAATTCAATGTTGATATATTTTATATTTATCCTATCTCATAATTGATTGTATTTGTTGTTAATGAGATAAGGAGTTATTCTTCATAATCAAGCATGTACTAGGGTGTATAAATTGATTAATTAGGTTTTTTGAGCCTTGTTTCTTAATTGTGATTTGATACAACACTATATAAGTTTATATGAGATTGATATTTCAAGTAAGTACTGTCGTAGTTAGGGGAGTGACCGACGCACGAAAGCCATTAGAAAAATTTTATCACCCCGAGAATATTGGAAAGATCAAATTTCCATCAAAAATTAATAAATAAAAAATAACTTTAGAGGGAAGGGCACATCAAGACTTGAACTAGTATCATAAGAGTCAAAATTTAAACCTCTTACCAATCTACCACCACCTTAGGATACTATTAAAATTTATTAAAAATATAAATATTTTAATTTTTAAAATTTGTGTAACAAAAAATGAATAAGTTTTTTTTTAATTTAAAAAATATTTTATTTAAAATAGTTGTTTAGTAAAAATAATGATATAAAAATAACATTAAATCGGGCAAGCAAAGACTTGAACTTGAAACATGCAAATTACTCCTAATAAACCTACCACTATGCCCAAACCACAAGATACAACCTAACTATCCTTCTTAACATACAAATCTTTATTATGAAATTTTATTTAAAAAAAAAGAAAAATTAAAACTAAAACCAAAAAAGAAAAACTTTATTTTGTTTTAGATTTGAAATCCGTATAACAAACTTCCTTAAACTTAAAAAAAAAACATTTAAAACAAACTTGTTTAAAAAAAATCATATTTAACACAACCTTGTTTTTAAAAAAATCAAATTTAACACAAATTTATTTAAAAAAATCATATTTAAAACAAACTTATTTTAAAAATAATCAAATCATATTTAAAACAAACTTATTTTTTTAAAAAAAAAAAATCAAATTTAAAACAAACTTATTTAAAAAATCAAGTCGTTTCTAAAAGCATTTTTTTACATCAGGTACTGAGTGAGGAAATCCTTGGTGTGCTCGCGGGTCTAGGAGCACTTGAGGTGGGAGTCAGGTTGCCAGAGATCTGTGCGTCAGTTGTAGAAGTTGTTCGTTATATTATGTTGTCCATCAGGATTGTAAAGCTTTGCGTCAGACTACTGTGCTGCGGGTTGTCGGAACTCATGCTTTAATTTACTGTCAATGTTAATGATTTAAGACTTAGGTCAATTTTGGCACAATTGGCATAAAATAATTTTAAAGGAAAATGAAAAGTTGTGAAACTCTTTTTCTTATTGTTGTAAAAAAAACAACGATTATTATAATAATAATAGTAAAAGTAAATAAAGTGTGAAATGAGAAACTTAGGTAAATGCATGGACTCTTTTAAATGAATCACTTTATTAACACCAACCTAAACAAAATAAACATGTAAATAAATAAATAGTGGAACTCTATGATAAGATGAGTGTAAGGTTAATGCCTACACAACTTAGAGGAAAAACGGCTCCCAAATCTTCCATATTCTTTCGCAGTATGGTCAACTTAAGTGGAGAATTTCATGCGCTTACACAGGAATCGAAATTCCGTGAAGGTCACACTACTCAATCTCTGATCTAATTTTAAAAGTAAAGTCTGGGTAGAAGGCTCGTGTATTGTGTGAGATGCATGATAATGCGAAATTATAAAAGCAAATCATAAGGACAATATGTGCACACAGAAAAAAAAAGGATGAACCAAAATAGTTTAAAACGGATAATAAACGACAAAAATATGGCTTCACTCTCAATATGTCCCCAGCGGAGTCGTCAAGCTATCGCAACATCATCACGACGCGGAGCGGCCCACGTTGTCCCCTGAAGGGTCTCTTTCGAGATTAGGGCTTGGAGTCGCCGCCAATCATCTACGAGGTGTGATTGGTCACCTATTATAAGAACTTGGTGTACGAAAAAACAGATTTTAGGTTCGGGAGTCGGCTAAGCGTAAGGGAGGTGTTAGCACCCTACGACACCCGTTCGAAAACGGTGCCATATTTTGTAAAAAAATTAACCTATTATTTTATTTGGTCAAAAAGAAAATTATTTTTGTATTTTGATTGAAATATCTCACGTTATATTAATTCACAATTTGTTATAAGATATGAATTAATAGGTATGAGTGGCACGAAGGCGATTAGAAAAATTTTATCACTCGGGGAAAATTAGAAATATTCAATTTCCATCATTGAGGTTTCCGAAACAATTATTTAGTTAAAAATAATATTACTGTAGGGCACATCAAAACTTGAACTTGTTATGTAAGAGTCAATATTCAAACCTCTTACCAATGTGCCACTACTTTTGGATACTATTTATTTTTAAAAAAATATAAATGTTTTAATTTTTGAAATTTGTTTAACAAAAAACGAAAAAGTTTTTTTTATTTAAAAAAATATTTTATTTAAAATAGCTATTAGTAAAAATAATGATATAAAAATAACATTAATTTGGGCGAGCAAACACTCGAACCTAAAACATACAAATTACTCCAAAGAAACCTACCACTATGCCCACACCACAAGATACAACCTAACTTTCTTTCTTAACATACGAATCTTTATTTTGAAATTTTGTTTAAAAAAAAAGAAAAATTAAAACTAANTGAAATTCGTATAACAAACTCCCTTAAACTTAAAAAAAAAAACATTTAAAACAAGTTTAACAAAAATCATATTTAAAACGAAATTATTTAAAACAAATTTATTTTAAAAATAATCCAATCATATTTAAAACAAACTTATTTAAATATATATATATATATCAAATTTAAAACAAACTTATTTAAGAACTCATATTTAAAACAAACTTATTTAAAAAATCAAGTCATTTCTAAAAGCATTTTTTTTACATCACGTATTGTAGTAAGAAAATCCTTGGTGTGTCCGCGGGTCTGAAGCCATGAAGGATCACTTGAGGTGGGAGTCAAGTTGCTGGAGATCTGTGCGTCGGTTGTAGAAGTTGTTCGTTATATTATTGTTGTCCGTCAGGATTGTAAAGTTTTGCGCCGGACTATTGTGCTGCGGGTTGTCGGAACTTGTAATCGCCGGGGGACGTGTGCAGTCGGAGTATCGTTGGGGTCGCCGATGTGGGCGAAGAAGAAGAGAAGGTGATGGTGGAGAGAAAGAAGGAAGTGAATTAAAATTTTTTGTTCATCTTCTCTGTATGGGTATCCTCTTGCTGCATCGCTCTCTTTGTTTTTTTTGTGCTCCTTTGGTGTCCTCCCTCCCCTCTTAAATACTAAAAGAAACAACAGTCACTTATGCTAATATTAGAGAAAAAGGGAGGAAGAGAGAGGGAAGAAAATCTTTTCATAATCCCTCTTTTGTTTTTAAATAAAATCTTAATGTTAAAATAATAATAAATAATAATAACTAAATCCCTTTCAAAACATAATCTACTTTTAATTAAAACTTCATAATCTACTTTTAATTAAAACTTTATATTAATACTTATGATAAAGTAAATTATGCTATTTAAACTAAATCAATAAACATAATAAATAAATCAATAATAAATAAATCAATAACAATAATAATTTTTTTTTAACAAAAGCGAGCTTGACCAAATACGGTGTCTACAAGTACTTTATGTTAATGTAGTTTAAGTTAACGTGAATTACGATTATATGTTCTTTTAGTTTGTAGTTAGCTTGATGACCATGTAGTATGTTTCACTGTTTTATGTAAATATATATTATAACAGTACATTAACATGGTCAAGTTCAAAGGACTACCTAAACCAAAGGAAAGAAGAAGAAGTAATAGAATACTTAACAAATCATACAGCAAGTCGAACAAAGAACATGTATTTCTTAACCTTAGCTTAGAGGCATACAATATTTTCCTTGTATTATTTTTAAGATTTATATAGGTTATAAGTACATTGTAATTTTTCAATCGGTGTACCCATAGGAGAGCGATGAGGAAGAAACAATTCAAAATGATGCTAAGACACTAAAGTCGTCCTTTTACAAAAATTTGTTTGGAAATATATCACGGTATAAGAAGAACACGCCGATAGTCGATTTACCACAACAAGACGAAAAATTTGCGACTAACGCACAACCGGAATGTAGGGATATAGTGATTAAAGTTTTCGAGAATGAAGAGGTAATATTTTTATTGATTAGCTTTTAGTTATATTTTCAGTTTAGATATTAATAACTATAATATTGTTATGTTAATTTTAATGCAGTTTGAATTCGAAAATATGTTCGAAGAAGATGAGGATACACCAATTACAGGAAAAACAACAGTTTTTTAGGAAGGTGAACCGTCAAATAGTAAGTCATCTTGTTTTGGATCAAAAGAAAACTATATTCCTCTATTTTTTGAGGAATTTAAAGAGATGATATTAAATAGTCTGGAGATCATGAATTGCAAGATCGATACACTATTTTTTTAGATTGATAGTGTTAAACGAATGGTGAATGAGAATATAATTGTTACCGAAAAAGAGGATGGTGACGGTGATGGGGGTGGGGGTGGGGTGGAAAGGATAGTAACAATGGTGGTAATGAGGGTGGTAATGACATGTTGGAAACTCTAAAGAAGATCACCAAAAGAACAATGCATCAAGGGATAGTGCAGCGATTACTATTAGTGAGAATGATTGAGATAATAATAATGTGAGTATCTAAAATAAATGATTGTATTATGCAATTATAGTCTTAGTATGTTTAACGTTTAGAGTCTTTAAAGGACATATGTAAAGTTATTTTATATGTTTCGGAGTTAAAGAAACCAAAGAAGATCTAATGGAGGATAAGTTTGTATGCACTGCATTTTTAAATGAGGTTAATATGATAAAAAAAGATTTCTCAAAACAAAAAGGCTTGCTTGTTTTTATATTTCTTGTTTATAATGGATTTCGATAGTATGATTTTTTGATTCTTGGCTCATCCTTTTATGTTATGCTTCTTGAGTTGCTGAAATTCAGTCAGTCAAAGATTATCTATCGGGGCATGAAAGAAAGATCTAAATTGCGTTATTATAAATTGAATCGTGCAAGAGGAGGAGAATATCGAGCAAAATGATATTATATCGGATGATGGAAACATGTACATCCATGCTGTAAGTATTCAAATTAATGGTTGGGGCTAATGAATATGCTAATTCTTATATTGATATGATCATACTACGACTTAATGAATCTGTGGTAAGCTTTATTGAGCATCTGATAGCGCTTTGTTTGGTCTGTTAAATATATGGGGATATATTCGTACATAATATATAGTCATATGTTTCAGATGTTTATACCAATTAACATAATCAATATACTGGATGGTTGCAGACTTGATCAAGATTTGGGTAGATGAGGGTCTTGATTAATTATTTCACTTTCGTAGAAAGTGTTTTGAATAATTATAAGTCATCTTCGGCTTAGTTAAGAGAACTAGATTCCTGAGCTTGGGAGGTTTATGAAGTGAAAAGGTCTGCTATCAAGCATAAAGATGAACAACCCCACCAAGTTATGCCCATTATCCATTCAAGAAAGAAAGGGCTTTAACTATTTGTACGATGTTGAACTCATTATTACTGTAAGATTAATAGTCTATGTTATTAGGCTTTCACAAAGTAATAAGCTTATTTTTATTAGTGCACTTTGGCTTCAAGTTGACAGGGCAGGCTTCTTGCTAAGATATATAATATATAGTTGTAGTGCTGTCAATTAATTAAATGTTTGAAAGTTATCGAATCGTCGATATTAGTTATTTTGTATTAATATATTCGAATATACCCATATATATTTTATATTTCACATATAGTTATATTAATATGTAGTTGTGAGGAACAGGTCAGTTTGAAAAGGGGGTAACGGAAAGATGAAGACCAGACTGAAGGTTGAGGAAATTGAACCATTGAGGGACAAAGCGTAGAATGGTGTTGCCTTCTAAGGTTAATCGATCACCTTACACTACGAAGTTTGGTTCAACAGAACATAAGAGATCTACGCTATCTAGTGTTGAAGATTTTGATGCTCCAACTTTCAACTTGTTATCACAAATTTAAGTATTGACTTTATGTGCTGGATTACATTTTTTTCTTTTTTGGGTTAGTTATTATTTACTTTGAGGTTAGATATATTACATATTTCGTTATTATTTATTATATTCAATATGACTCGCTATGACTTCTTACTTGTGACTTCACTTTATTAAATCTATTGAAGGATTTTCATCACAACTACTTAAGTTATAAACCATTTGATAACTTTTAGTCACACTTGAGTGAGCTATACTACACAGGTCATTTCTGAAATTACTTGAGTGTATTAGACTACGCACCTGGTGCCTTTATTAATATCACTTGAGCTAATATGTTAATTTACTGGTCTCACCTAATAGCTTAAATATCAAGTACTTATGACTCTAGTGTATTGAGTTTCTTCAAAACTCAAGCAAGAGATACATAAAACTATAAAAATTGCAACTACAACTCAAACAATTTGTTATTAGTTTAAACTTAAAGATAATTATTTAAGATATTTAAGATGACATGGCTATAATGATAAAAAGCAATTATTATTTTGGGTAAAATACACATTTGGTCCCTGAGTTTGAGGACAGGTTTCTATTTGGTCCCTAAGTTTCAAAAAGTAACAATTTGGTCCCCGATCTATAGAAAATAGTTCTAAAAGGTCCCTACGTCAAACTTCTGTTAGTGTCACTAACGGAATGCTGACGTGGCAATAGTGAGTTGGATATCTTATATTATTTTTAATTATGCGTAATTATTTTATTCATTTCCTCCACTCTCTCTCTTCCTTCCTTCTTTCTCTCTCTTCCCCTCTTTCTCCTTCCCCTATCTCTCCTTATATGGTGAGAAACAAGGGGGAGGGAAAAAAATATTAGTAAGAAATAAGAGATCCCATGTGGTGAAATAAGAAGCCAAAATCGCAAATAAACAAGAAAGAAAAATGATTTAAGAAAACAAAGGAAAAAATTGGTTCAGTAAGAACCCAAAGGCTCCTCCAAATTCCCTGCACCTAAATCTTACAAAACCACCACATTTTGGATCTTCACATCGCAATAGTGAGAAGTCATGGAAAGATTTTTTCACACATAGAGAAAGAAAGATAGAGGGAAGGGAAACGAAATGGAGACGAAGGGGAAGAGAGGGAAAGAGGGAAAGAAGAGAGAGAAAGAGATGATGAAAATATAAAAAATTACACAATTAAAAATAATATAAAATTTATAAAATATCCAACTTACTATTGCCACGTTAGCATTCCGTTAGTAACACTAACGAAAGTGACTCTACGGACCTTTTAGAACTATTTTCTAAAGGTCGGGGACGAAACTATCACTTTTTGAAACTTAGGGACCAAAAGTGTATTTTACCCTATTATTTTTGTGTTAGAATACCCATTTCATAACAAGCAATTATTATTAAGAGGATTATTTACTATGTACCAGTATATAAAAATATTTTAGTTACACATATAATAGTATGTTGATGCGTAAATTATACTCTCTCAGATCCTTCCGAGGTTCGCACCAAACTTGATAATCGAGGATCAGAGAACCTACAAAATCAATCAAACCTAAACCGGTGTGACTCTAGTCACACGAGCTCCGACGCCTAAGTTAACAATGAGGGTAGATGGATAATCAAGTTAGAGTGTAGAGAGTAGGGTGTTTTTGCATACCTCTAGGGTTTGGCTCACCCTTCCATTTATAAAAGTCGAGTCATAATCCCTTTAGGGTTTACCCCAGTCAAATCCTCATACATCTCAATATTCGGGTCCGCTCGTTCATTGTGGGCTCTAGGTCAAATCGAGAATCAAGTTGGGATACTTCGAGTGGGACTGCAAAACGGTCGGGATGAACCGCTACGGTTCTAGGCTGGGGGGCCGAGAACTACTCAGCGCCGAGGTCTGGTCAGCCAGGGGCCGGCCCAAGTTGTCAGGTGCCGGCCCCCCTTTCCTGGTTCGGGCTTTCTCTCAGGTTTCCTTCGGGCCCATCGCTTGGTCTATTCGTCTTTTATCTCCCCATAACAGTAGCCCCCACTCTCAAAATAGAAGGCAAGAACATGCTAAGGCTTCTATATTGAGAGTACTTGTTATATGGTATGGATGACTACTTTTGTAGAACAGCCCTATTTTTAGTCGCTGTTGGTTGTCGTCTCTATGGGCTAACTTTCCTAGCCCCCATTCTCTTTGATTGCAATTGGCTGTAATCAAGTCTTTTGGGTCAACCATACGGTTAGTTTTAGTTTTAACCGCCAGATTTTTGTTTTGGGATCTAACTTTCGGTTGGATTGGCTGTATCACCTTTAAGTTTCTAACCTGTATGAGTTTTGTCCATGGTTTTATACTCTAGGCTTTACTCTTGGGTTTTCAACCTATTTGGCTTTTGCCAATGGTTTTATACCGTGAGTCTAGTTGATACCCTTCTATCGATGTCGGTTGTCGTTTCATGGGCTGATCTTGCTAGCTCCATACTATTTCTACATAGTTGGCTGCAATCAAGTCTCATGGGCTTTACTATATAGTTAGTTTTAACATTAGATTTTAGCCTTGGGATCTAACTTTTAGTTGAGCCAGCGATACCATCCTTGGGTTTCTAAATTTATTTGGCTTTTGCCCATGGTTTTATACCTCAAGGTTTACTATTAGGTTTCTAACATATTTGGCTTTCGCCAATGGTTTTATACCTTGAGTTTAGTCGGAACCCTTGGGTTTCTAACCTATTTGGCTTCTGCCAGTTTTTTACCCTGGGTTTAATCAATACCCTTGATTCGTTTGGCTTGTCTGCTTTCTGTTTCAACCTTGCTAGGCCTGTACGCATACCTTTTTAGCACCTTTGGGATTCTCTTCCCTGGTTTCACTGACTAGTTTCCAGCTTATCGGCCTGCTTCTAGGTATGTCCCAGTTTGAGTTCCTTGACCAGCTATTGATTAATCTATTCATGCCCCCACTTGAGGAGTTTTCATTTAAAATAAAGATAAATGCCCAAGTAGTAAAGAATTAATCAAATATCACATGCTAGAACCAAAAGCAAGTAGATATTTTCTGAAATGTAGGGCCAAACATAATTTGAAACGAAGTAAACGATAATTTATATAAGCAATTATCAAAAAAATTAAGCCTAAACTATTAACCAGGCAAAAAGGAAAGAAATATTGTCCTGTGTGATCAGGTCGAACGCGTCATTTTGAGATGGCGTAGTAGCATCCGTGCAATACTCATTGCTCTCTCCCGATTCTTGCTCGAATGAGTCTGTCGTTGGAGTATATTTCTTCAAACGGTCTCGTTGATGCAACTGGTCTTGAGTTTTGTCAAGACCCTGTTTTGAATGGAGTAGTTCTTCTGCACTCATATATTTTTGAGCCCGAGTCAATACTTCTGAGAAGGTTATTGGAGCTCTCTTTCTAAAAGAAAATGACAGCTCTTTATCTCTTATTCCAGATAGGAAAGCGACTAGTGATATTCCGTCTATAAGATCTTTGACTAGTAGTCTTTCCTCATTGAAGCGAGCCACATATTCTCTGAGGCTCTCAGTTGATTCTTGCTTTATGGTCAGGAGGTAAGTCACAGGTTGGCTCCTATTCTGCCATCCAACGAATTGCGTGACAAATGCTTCGACCAGTTTTTTTAAGGAGAAGATTGACTTTCTTCTTAATTGTCGAAACCAAACACGAGCAGTGCCCGTTAACGTGAAAGAGAACAATCTGCACTTGACTGCTTCTGTCATCCTGTAGAGGTCCATCCATTCTCTATACACGTCCAAATGGTCAAAAGGATCTGTCAAGCCGTCGTAATGCTCTATAGCAGGGAGTTTGAACTTTGGAGGGATCTTTTCTCTCATTATTTCTTCCACGAATGGGGAATCTGTTGGCTCTATAATCTCCTCAAGATCGTATCTTCTGTCTTTTTGTCTTTTACAGCCTTTCTGTGATCTTTCTGTATGCTCATGTTGGGTAAGCGATTTTTCTTTATGGAGCGTAGTGTTCTTGAGGCCTGGTCGGGTTTCCTGTCGACGGTAAGTATCATTTCGTGGTTTGTCGTTCCCTCCCATTACCAGTTTTCTCCGTGCCAATGAGCTGTTTATCGACTCCCTCACATGTCCACTCGCGGGAGCTTTGCCCTTTCGTGGATCTCGTACAAGTTCTGGTGGACTCTCCTCTTGTTGCTCAAGTCTCTCAAGAATGAGAGATATGTTTCGATTCACTCCTGCAATATTCTTTTCAAAGTAGCTCATTTGTTCTCCTATCGTTCAGGAATTTCTGTCTGTTGCTTTTTCTGCCCTGGAATCTATCGCATTGTATCACCCAAGGCCTGCTCGGGAAGTTGTCGACCTGTTTCACCCTCGGCCAACTCAAGCAAAAGCATCCTCCTAGCCGTATGACGTTCGTTGCCAGCATGTTGTGGTCTATTTCCAGAATTCATGTCGATTTGTTTCTCTCAGGATCTGTCCTGGATTTTGTCGATTCGCTTCACCCTAGACCTTCTCGGATCCTGAGCAGCTCTCGGTCGACTTGTTGATCGTCTCGACTTCTGGCGTCCCTTCTCGGATCTAAGCAGTCCTCGGTATCCGAGCAATTCTCGGTCAACTTGTTGATCGTCTCGAGTTTTGGATCTGAATCGTCCCTTCTCGGGTCCGAGCAGTTCTTGGTCAACTTGTTGATCGTCTTCGACTTTTTGATCTGAATCGTCCCCACAGACGGTGCCAATTGTTGATGCGTAAATTATACTCTCCCGGATCCTTCCGAGGTTCGCACCAAACTTGATAATCGGGGATCAGAGAACTTGCAAAACCAATCAAACCTAAACCGGTGTGACTCCAGTCACACGGGCTCCGATGTCTAAGTTAACAAGGGGGGTAGATGGATAATCAAGTTAGAGTGTAGAGAGTAGGGTATTTTTTCATACCTCTAGGGTTTGGCTCACCCTTCCATTTATAGAAGTCGAGTTCTAATCCCTTTAGGGTTTACCCCAGTCGAATCCTTATACATCTCAATATTCAGGCCCGCTCGTTCGTTGTGGGCTTTAGGTCAAATCGAGAATCAAGTCGGGATACTTCGAGTAGGACTGTGAAATGGTCGGGATGAACCGCTATGGTTCTCGGCCGGGGGGCCGAGAACTGCTCGGCGCGCCAAAGAGGCTTCGGTGCCGAGGCCTGGTCGGCGCCAAGCACTGCTCGGCATCGACCACTGGTTGGCCCAAGTCGTCGGGTGCCGGCCCCCCTTATCTGGTTTGGGCTTTCTCTCGGGTTTCCTTCGGGCCCCGTCGCTTGGTCTATTCTTCTTTTATCACCCCATAACATAGTATATAATCAATTATTATTTCGTAATTGTAACAATAAAAAAATAGAATTGAAATAAATGTAGTAATAATCTATAAAATATAGTGCGACATGATAAACCAAAATAAAGACTCTAATGCTTGTAATGGAATAGAATTGAAATGAAAAAACTGTAATATGAAATTGTTTTAACTGCAAAAATAAAATAAGCAAGTAAAAGCATATAAATTAATGTCTTTCTATTGCGTCAACGAAAATTTGCACGACTTTCTATTGTGACCATATCTTCCACAACGATTGCATTTAACACATTTTTTAAATTTTAATGCTAATGAAATTCTCAACTTCTTTGGTCTACCAGTAGGACTTTTCACATTGAGCGAAAGTATTTTTATAATCTTCACATCTTCTGGGATATTTCAACTTGACTGATGACCTAATGGGTGTATATTTCCACTGTACGTGGAATGTAAATAGTTGTTGGAATAGTATGAGAATACGTAACCTTTAGTAGGTACATGCTTCTATGTCAATACAGCGCAGGTATGAGCAAAATGTATTTAAACAGTATCCCCCTGACGACAAGTATAGCTTCAATTTGGAAGTATTACCTCAAAATGTTTACTTTGATCAATTACCTAATAAATATCGTTATTGACAACAAAAACCTAAAAGAATTTGGAAAGCAAATAAACCAGAGTTTACATTTTTTTAAGAGTATAAAATATATGTCATAACTAATTTCATTAAAATGAAAATAATTACTAGTAAAAATTTATATTGATGAGAACAAATAAATTTAAGGTACAGTGGATTGTGATACTTACTTGCATTGTACGACCAACTGAAATTTGATCTCTAAACTTACTCTTAACACTTTTCGTGAATTCAGTAATTTGAAAATCAGCATCGTTCTTACGCTCATAGAATCATCTCTGTAACATCATCCACACAACTTCTAGCATAGAAGTTATTGGTAATTTTCTTACATCATTCATGACAGCATTTAAACTTTCTGAAATGTTGGTTTGTCATAAAATTGTATCTTGACGAACAGGAATAAGCACACAACCATTTAAAGAAATCTATGCCCAACAACTCCTCGCGTATGCCTCGTACAGTAGAGTCTAATAGACGCATGTTATGTTCAAAATTCTCAACATTGTATGCTTTGACACATAGGAAGAATAATTTATCAAAAATCTTTTTCTTGTACTTCAACTTCAAATTCTTGAACAGGTGGAACGCGCATATGTAGTGGTAAGCATTAGTGAAAACCTTCTCAACTGATTTGACTATACTCTTGTGCCCATTTGAGACAATTACAAGATCTTGACGAACACTTATACATCGTTTTAGCTGTTCAAAAAACCAATCCCATGAAGCATTGTTCTCAAAATCCACAACACAAAATGCCAAAGGGAATATCTAATCATTCGCGTCTAACGTGCAAGCTGATAACAGAGTGCGAGCATACTTATTCTTCATTGATGTTCCATCAACTAAAATAACAGGTCGCAATATTTCCAGCCAGCGATCGAAGACGATAAAGCCATGAAAAGGTACTAAAACCTTCCATGATTGTCAACTTTAAAATCACAAACTGAACCTACAACATAAGGTATATAATAGATTATATAATATATTACTATTATGTTGAAAAATATTGTAAATAAATGAATATAATCATACCTGGATTTTTCACCTTAATCATATGACAAAAAGAAGGGATTAATACATAAGACTCCTCAGGAGATCCCCTAATTTCTTTTATTGCAGATTCTCTTGCACGCCCGGCTTTTTGATGGTTGATACTAATACCGAGTTCTCTACGCACATGGGATATAACATCTTTTACACTAAACAAATCTGTACCGACCATGTTAATCCTACCTTTAATAATAGAAAAAGTTGTTTGTCTATGATCGTTAAGTACTATTTCAAGAGAACATGTACGATCTTGTTTGCCCTGAATTGAAAATGATCTCTTATAGCCACAGACCACAACGCATTCTGTAAATTACACTTTCTACAAAACTTGTCATTCACTTAAATGTGGAAAGTTGTCAAAATATTGACAACATCAATCGAGTGATGAAATTGACCAATTGATCGTATACCAATGTCTATCGAACTTGAAGTATTAATAAGCATGTGATCTAATACGATAGAAAGACAATTTCTACAATCGATAACTAAACTACAGTGTGATTCCTTGTCATCTTATATTTTCATGTTTGGTTCTAATTCATGCAAATACATCAGGATAATCAGAACTACCTACGAATCCTAATTGCTCCATTATCTCTTCCATCAAATTGGCGTATGACATTTCTTGTTGTATAATTAGTTCTGACACTTTATATTCCACGTAATTATCTTTGTCGTTCCAAAATCCACTATGAGCATGCACATAGGAATAAAAAGTGCTACCTACATGACATTTATAAAAGTACATTTATTTACATAATATTTTTAAAAATACAAATCATTGACATTTATAATAAATTATTCTGTATAAGTTCGAATAATACATAATATAAAAGTTATAACACATGATAAATAGGTATGTATATTGTATTCATTGTATTCATAATAATATTTGATTTCAAAAGTTCTCACGGTGTATATGTTATATCCTAAAATAAATATTCGATATAATACTGAAAATATACATATGAATAATTAATTGTTAATATTTTATAATAATACATGATATACTAGTTATATCTTACTTTAAGGACATATATACACAATGTTAATTACATCACTAATAATAGTAGATTTCAAAAGTACAAGTAGTATATATGTTATAACCTATTAACGAAAAAATATAAACGTAATTGAACACATAATAAGAAATATAGAGAGAGAGTAATTGAACACATAATAAACGAAAAAATATAAGCGTAATTGAACACATAATAAGAAAGAGAGAGAGAGACTGTAATTTAAAAACAATAGCATTTAATCATACCCATGTTTCTTTCGATGTACAAATAAACTGTATTTTCTTCTCCTTTCAATATTGGCGTCAATCAATTCTTGCTTCTCGTGACTTATCTTCTGTTAAAACATTTATCACAAGAAAATAAATACATAAATCAGCACACCGAAAGCATGGGGAAGAATCTTCTTCTCACAAAAAAATATGAGGAGCAGCCATAATCTTTCAGCAATAATGGGTACAGGGTTGAAGACGAGTGACTAAATCGTGAGCAGCAGTAACTTCACCTTTGTATTAGTGTGATGCAGCAGTAATCTTCTACAATTGGTTAATTAATTCGTGAGCAGCAGCCGTATGAGCAGCATACTGAAAGAATGGGGAAGGAAGATCGTTGGAAGAAATGAAACTTGCAGAAAATCGTGGGTATATTATCAATTTAAAATCATGGGTAAATCTACAAATTAATTAATTTGGAATTTGAAATCATGATAAACTTTTCTTTCTCTTCGTAATCTATTTTTTTCCTCTAAAAATTATATTTTATTTTCTCTTTCATTTTTTTTACTGTAACTTTTATTAATCTTTGTATTTATTTATTTTCTATAAAAATTATATTTTGAATCTTGTTTTTATCTATAAATTTGTTCCACTATCATTTTTCTCTTTCTTTATAATTTCTTTTTTTTTAACATATATTTTCTTCTCCACTTTATTTTTTTCTCCAAAATTTTTCTGTTTTTGTCTTTAACTTTTCTTTCACTGATTTTTTTCTAAATATTTTTATTTATCTCTAAAATTTATCTTCGAAAAGTTTATTTACATCTCTATTTCATGTCTCTACGCTAGGGAAGACAAAAATTTCCGCAGGGTCGAGTCTCAAAAATAGAAAATGCATGTCCCAACCCCATCCCCATCCCCGATTCCATTTTTTAAATAAATTAATATATATTTATTACACTTTTTTTTTATACTTGCATTCTAAATAATTAAAAACAATTATAAAACTGATAATTTTTCTTGAGAACATCTCTCGGACCCAAGAACGAGGTGGAGCTGGAGACGGAGACTAAAAATTTTCACGAGCGCGAGAATGAGGGAGAACATCACCACTCGCACCCACACCAATGTCATCTCTACTCTACATACTCACTAGTATGTATTTTCAATTTTCTAACTTTTTATAAACAAAAAACTAAAAACGGTTACCATGTTTTAGTTTTTTGTTTTTTGAAATTTTAAAAATAGAAAATCAAAAATCAAAATCTAAAAAACAAGAAAAACCAGAAACCAGAAACTAAAATGGTTATCAAACATATCCTAAAAAATTATGTTTCACTTGATTAACGTGAGTTATATATATTTATTTTATATACTTTTATTTATTATTATTATATTTTACTTTTACAATTTTTTCTTCTCAGGCTCTTCAGTAGCCATTCATTCTTATCATATTTTTCAATTTCTCTCTCTTTCTTATCCCATGATCCATCCTTCTTTTCTTTTTCGTTCTCTCTCCATCTTTCTTCTCTTTCTTCTTCCATGTTCTTCCTCTCTACCCTTTCTTCTCTTTCTTCCTTCATTAAATCTCCCCTGCATTTCAGTCACAAAACCACTCATTTAGAATCGTTTTAATTTCGAATTTAGTACCTTCTATAAATTGACCAAACTGACCGATCGAACAGTTGATTTGTACATAGATGAAAAAAAGAAAGTTTCCGACCAACCAAAACTAACTAAGTCGGTTTTCGGTGTGGGGATCGGCCAAAAACCGACCCCGACTGACCGATGCTCACCCCTATCGAGGCCTATGAATATACTTATAGTGCCTTCTGACATCAATAAATTCTAGCCAAGAAAAATGAATACAAACAAAGATGATAATAATTGTGGCCGACGGAATATGTCCCTAAATATTTTTCTTCATTAAAAATGAAAAAATAGAAACAAGAAATACGAACGTTATCAAACGGGTTCTAAATCATTATAAGTAGGATTGCGGCTTCTCTTCACGGCATAGGAGAGGGAGAGAGAGTCATCAAAATGCTTCATGTCAATAGAGGAAGAGGAGACACGAGCTATGCTTCCAACTCCTTGCTTCCGGTAAAAAAAATCTTTATGAAATAAGTTTACGTAAGATTATTATTCCTGATAATTATACTTTTCTTTATATGAGATTATTCTTTGAACAGCGAAAGGTAATATCTATTACCTGGCCAATCGTGAAGGAAGCCATTACTAATTTCTTCTGTCGCTCCACAAATTTTCCCACCACCTTAACTATAGCAGATTTAGGTTGTTCTTCAGGACCCAACACTCTCATGTTTGTCTCCGATCTGATCAAACAAGTGGAGGACGTTCGTCACAAGTTTCACAAAAAGCCTTTAGAATATCAAGTTTTCCTGAATGACCTCCATGGGAATGATTTCAATGCCATTTTCACATCTTTGCCAAGTTTTGTGGAAGATATGAAGACCCAACTTGGAGGTGGTCTTGGTCCATGTTTCTTTAATGGCGTGCCGGGTTCTTTCTATGGCAGAATTTTTCCTACCAAGAGTTTGCATTTTGTTTATTCTTCTTATAGTCTTCATGGGGAGATTCTTATAGTCTTCATTGGCTCTCCCAGGTAATTTCAGAGTCCAACTAGTTATTGGTGTGTGAAGGATCTTATACAGGTTTATAATGGACCTTCTGCTCATACTCAATTGGTTTTGAGATTAAACTCATAAATATTAATATGGTATCAGAGTCACGATCTTGAGAGGAGATGAAACTCCATCAATATTAATATTGTAGGCAAATATTTTATTTTCCTTTTCCAAAGTCTTAATTTTGCATAGTGTGAAACTTAATATTGCAGGTTCCAAAAGGGATAGAGAATAACAAAGGAGAGATTTTCATAGGCAGTACAAGTCCAAAGAGTGTGCTTGAGGCTTATTACAAGCAATTTCAGAAGGATTTTTCAATGTTTCTGAAGAGTCGTGCAGAAGAATTAGCAATTGGAGGACATATGGTTCTAACAATGATAGGAAGAACAAGTGAAGACCCCTCTAGCCAAGAGTATTGTTATGTTTGGGGTTTCTTGTCTTTAGCTCTCAATAACATGGTTGCTGAGGTAAAGTATATATATACACACAATATTTTCCCGTTTGATTGCAAGTTTTAATGATTAACAAAAAGAAAAAGAAAAGGGTATTATTGATGTAAATTACTGCAGGGAATTGTTGAAGCAAAGAAAGTTGACACGTTCAATATTCCAAACTATATGTCATCTCCACCAAAAATGAAAGGTGAAGTCTTAAATGAAGGAAGCTTCACTATTGATCGTCTTGAAGTTTCAAGAATTAATTGGGACTTCTACAATACAGAATTACACCAATCAAATATATCTGTTGACAGTGGCTACTATATTACCCAAAATATTAGATATGTAGTTGAACCACTTCTAATTTGTCACTTTGGAGAAGCCATTATCGAAGAACTATTTGATCGATATAGAAAAATTATTGATAATCACATGTCAAAAGAGAAGATTGAGTTTGTCAACCTCACTGCTTCTCTCTCGCTGAAATAAATTGATAAAATTATACTATTTTTACTACATAATTTATAAGTTTAAAGGATAAATTTAGTCCTTTTGCATCGTATCAGTGACCATGCATGTTTAAACTAGATTTTAGGAGTTTAAAATTAAGGAATCTTTATTCATGTCACGTGTTTGCATTTCAAGAATGTAGCGTCCAAACTTAAAGATGTTAATATTTCTATTCACTTAGGAAAATAATTGTCAAAAAATTGCAAGCAAATAAAGCCGTGTTCAAATTGAAAATGATCTACATTTATATAATTCATTTAATAGAATATTAATAGTTATACCAAAACAAATAAAAAGGTGGGCATTTGTATCTTTTCTGTTTTAATGTAATTTAGAAAATTATAATTATATATGAATATTTGATTTTTTTCTCTTAACTCGACCAGACAAAACTATTAGTGCTCAGATCAACTATTCAAAGTATTGATATAGGACCATTATGATAAAATTCAAGTCTTGTTATCACGAGTTAATGAATTTGATAGAAAAATTTTCTCTTAACTCGACAAAGAAGAAAAGAAATAAAAAATAAATTTTGTCTCTTACAGAGTCAAAATGCATTTTAAGTTTTATTTTATTTTTATTTTTTGAGGATGTGATGCAAGATTATTTATTATCTGTAATTTTTTTTTACTATAATTTTTTTTTATTTCTCTTAACATTTCTTTCTTTGCTCCCAACTTAATTTTCTATTCGTGTGTTTAACTTTTCTTTCGCTAATTTTTTTTTTCTAACTTTTCTTTATATGAATCTTTTTTCTCCCTAAAATTTTTCTTTCAAAAGTTTGGTTTCATCTCTCTGAACTTTAAGTTTCATATCTCAATATTAGAGAAGAATGATAAAACTTTTCATAGAGTCGGATCCCCTCTCAAAATAGAGAATGAATTTTTTACTATGTCCAGACTCATCCCCAATTCTATTGGTTAAATAATTAATATATATTTTATTAACTATTTTACTAAATTAGGAATAAAATATTAAATATTTTTTTAAAGATAATTATTTAACTACAAAATAATAATTTTCAAGTAAAATAAATATCAATACATATTTATTACCTTTTTATTTTTTAAATTACTGAAATTGTAATTTTTCCTGTAAAGATCATGTCCCCAAATGAGAATTTGTCAACCTGGGCCTTGATTACCGAAATCAGAGAATCAGGTGAAAACTTCGTGAGAACGAGGATGAGAGAGGGCATCCTGACTCCCTTATCGCACTGTTGTCATCCCTACACTACATAGATTTTTCTCCTCTCATGTATATTTTTAATTTCTACTTTTTTTAGTACAAAAAAAATTAATTTATTATTAACTATGATTGGTTTTCTATTTTTTAAAAAAATAACCAAAAACAATTATCAAATATATATAATTTTTATTTTTAAAAAATAGAAAACTAAAAACAGAAAATGGGAAAACCAAAACCTAAAAATAAAAATCATTACAAAGGGGCCCTTAGTTTTTATTTTATTTTAGAGTTTTAATTTTGTTTCTACTATTTGGATTTAGTTTGAATTTAATTTTAAAAGTATGATTTTTTTTTTTTTACTTCTTTAAAGTATGATTTGGTTATTATGAATTGGTTAGACTCCACATATTGTCCTGCCATTATAAGCTTATTACTGTATTAAATATGAGAAACGCGTTTTCAAATTTAACCTTCTTTCCAAGTAAAATATCCAAAATGAAAGTGAGATGGAAATTAAATATTTAGGGTGAGCTCAAAATGACTTTTAATGCTTTTAACCAATTGAAAGTACTTAAAATAAATTCTTTTTGTTATTTGGTTAGATAATTGAATGCGATTTGGAAAATCCTAAAAATACATGAGAAGCAACACTTGGCACTTCTTCGAAAAAGCAACAATTAGTACTTCAAAAAATAATTTTTTAATTAAATTTTGTTTATTTATTTTTTCGATTAAAGATTAGAGTTGATTCTAATAATTTTTGAACGTCAATTCTAAAATTTAAATTTTAAGTTATATTATTTTATAAATATTTTTTAAAAATTAAATGGGTTATGATTATAACTATATATTTGTTTGTTTCGTTTATTTGTAGTGCATAATCTTACAATTTTATTTAAGTAATGATACAATTACTTTAATTTTTGTTATACTTTTTGTTATTTTAATTTGATTATCTGAAAATATATTACATTCTCTCGCTCTTTTAAATTAACTATATTGTTATGGATGAGAAAATGACATGACCCGTCACAATTTCCAACAATTTCTAATACTTTCTTGTTTATCTTTTAATTACAATCTCTCTCTCTTCAGCAACCCCTCACCTTCCTCTTCTTTCTTCACTCAAAACCCACGCCCATTCTCTTTTTTTTTTTTTCCATTTCCTTATATTCTTCTTTTTACTTAAAAGGAAAACAAACGGTCCTTACAAAATATTACCCCCTTTTTGAGAATTTTGTTCTCGAAATTCAACCACAACTACCAAGAAAGCAACTGAGGTTACTAAACACTGATCTCACTTTCTTAGACGATTTCTTTCATTACTTGGTTTCTTCTCAAAACTTAGTCCAATGGAATAATCTTATTCTGTAACACTTTTATTTTCCCATCTAAAATTTGCACAAGCTCTTTTCAAAACATATATTGATCTATTTTAACTGTTCTTAATTGCAACTCAAGAATTTCCGACTAGTCTAATGTTTACTCAAACACACAAACACATGGAGCACATCACAAATTTTGAAAAACTTCTCTAGCCTGAGAGTTTATACTCTACTAATCAAACATGCTCCAGAATTTCTTATAGACCTATAAACCTCGAGTTCTGCTTTTTCTTTTCTACCAAAACTCAATACATCCTTCCAAGGTGACTCTCGAGTATAACTTCCTCACTATCATAACTTCAATATCTTTCTGATACTTAACAATATACGCCTTGTCGAACCTTTGTCATTTTCAACTTTCCTTACTTATCTTTACTTTTTTCCATACCAGCTACACAAGTTCTTAACCTGTTAACCTTCTTCCTTCAAAAGACGTGTCACAACAAACTGAAGTTTGACATTTCCATTTTCCATATCGACTTACCAATACTGTTCTCACAATGCTTGATACCTCACAAGCATTTCTAATGCTTATCAACATAACTTTTGTTGATCTTGTACCAATCTCAACTTCCTATAGTTATTTTCACCTTCTTTCTAGTAACTGCACAAATTCAGGCTTAAATAACTTTTCTTCTACACATTCCTTACAACAAATTGATATCCAATATTTCGCTCTTTATACTGACCTCTACATAATATTGTTTCAATACTTGATATCCTTTTGTGCTATTTACCAAAACTTCACCATTTAACACTATATAATATGGTCACTGACCACTTTTACTTCTTTCTTTATCTTAATCAACGTTGCATACCCAAATTGAGCTTCTACAATTCTATCCTTGAAATAAATCTTATATAGAACTGGATCAATAAAACTCTATAATCAATAACTTTTACTTCTGCATACAAACCATTTAATCCACCCAACAGAGACAAACCAATTACTAGGAAAAACTTCTGAAAAACTCTACTTCTTACTTAGAGCACCAATACAATAATTACCTTTTCTCAACAAATACACCTCTTATCAAATAATTTTTATAGCTCTATTGTCATTTCTTTTACCTTCTTGGAACCATAACCATAAAACTACTCTTAGTCCACATCTATCTTAACCTCATGGTCTCTTTTCTTATGACAGGTCTTACTAACTTCTTTCTCTTTCTTTATGTTTTGCCTCCCATTAGTACCCTGAGTTTCAAATTCTTAAAACAAAAGTATTCTGCCACCTAGATGCATGACTTTCTATATGATGCAATGCATATCACACATTCTTTAAACAACTATCATACATATACTTCTCATCTAATTCAGGAACTTTCTTCTTAACTTTGACTAACAACTCCGAATGGATGTAAGAATGGTTGTTCTGTTGAGATTATTATTTTAATTGTGCATCTTTTCGGAATTGTTAGTCAAATATCAGGTCAAAGTTAAGAAGAAAGTTGACCATGGACTTCGTAGCTAGTAGGGGTCTGTGGTCGGTGCGACTCGTTCTAGGACTAGTAGGTGTTTTGGGACAGGTCGTGTCAGAAAATCTCAATTTTCTACAATTCAAATTCCCTTTATTTAAGGAATTCAAAAGGGAATATATCTTGATGGCCTAATGAATCAAATCTATATTCAAAAGGAGAAGATATCCTGATTGCCTCAAGATTCTCCCCAGATTCAAATAACCAGATTTCCTAGATGTGTCAGGATTTGAATTATGAGGGATCGAGATTCAACTTCTATAAATAGGGAAGTAAGTCAAACCCTAAAAAGAGGCGACAAATCTCTACTCTTTGCTATGCTCACAACACTCTACATTTTATACTCAACTACTCTGATTTTGACTTAAGCATCGGAGCCTGTGTGGCAAGAGCCACACCGGTCTTTAATGCTATTCTGTTTTGCAGGTCTCGTCAATCCCTTTTATTCTTGAAGATTGGTGCGAATTTGACGGAATCTCAATAGATCAAATTTCTGCATCAACAATTGGCGCCGTCTGTGGGGACGACTAAGATCTAAAAGTCAAGACGATTGACGACGAATTGACCAAGAACTACTTAGATCCAAGGAGATCTTGGGAGAAACGAATCGACATGTATTCTGGAGGCAGACCACGACTTTCTAACGACGAATGTCATAAGACTCGGGGGCTTACCCTACCTAAGGTAGTCGAGAAAAAAACAAATCAATGAGTTATGAGACAAGACCCAGAACGAACAAATCAACAAATTCCAAGACAGATCCTGGATGAGATAAATCGATGGATTCCAAAACAGACTCTGGGATAAACGAGTAAACAAATCCCAGAAAAGAAAAAGTAACTGATTAACATACGAAGTTTCTACTTCAGACGATGGTAAGTTTGCTGTGTAATTCTGGTTGTTTATGATTACGAGAGTTTAGGTTTAATTTTATGGTAACCGCATATTTGGTAGATCGCATAATTTAGGACTGATTTTTTGGTAGCTACATGTTGATATTTTGTTTCCAAAGATACTTACTCGTTTGTTATTTAAAGAAGCTATTGGCATCTGGAATTTATTTAATTCCTCATTACTTAAGCAATTATCTCTTTATATATGCTGAATAAGACTTTTGACATCTAAAATATAATTACATCTTTACTACTTGAGCATTCATCTTTTACTCTAAATGAAAATCCCTCAAGTGGGGGCATGGGTAAGTAAATCAACAGTGGGTTAAGGAACTCGAACAGGGACAGACCTAGAAGCAGGTCGATAAGCTAAAAGCCAATCAGTGAAACCAGGGAAAAGAATCCCAAGGTGCTGAAAAAGGCATGCGTACAGGCCCAACAAGGTTAAAACAAAAGCAGGCAAGCCAAACCAATCAAATGAAACCCATGGGTAGAAAACCATTTGGTAAAAACCAAAATAGGTTAAAAACCTAGGGGTGTTGATTAACTTAGGATAAAAAACCTGCAAAAGCCAAAAGGTTAGAAACCCAAGGCCGACTAGACTCAGGGTATAAAGTCATTGGCGAAAGCCAAATAGGTTAGAAACCCAAGAGTGAATCTTGTGGTATAGAACCATTGGCAGAAGCCAAATAGGTTAGAAACCCAAAGAAGTATCACTGGCACTGTTGAGAAGTTAGATCTCAAGGTCAAAATCTAACGGTAAAAACTAACCATATAGCAGCGCCTAAGAGACTTAATTGAAGCCAACTACAACAAAAGAGAATGGGGGCTATGACAGCCAGTCCATAAAACGACAACCGACAACAACAAAAGTGTATCGACTGGACTCAGGGTTTAAAACCATTGGCAAAAGCCAAGTAGGTTGGAAACCCAAGAGTAAACCAAGAGACTTGACTACAGCCAACTACAACAAAAGAAAATGAGGGCTATGACAATTAGCCCATAAAAAGCGACAACTGACAACGACAAGTACTCTCAATGCTAAGAGATTTGATGGTAGCCAACTACAACAAAAGAGAATTGGGGGCTAGGAAAGTCAGCATAATTTAGATGACAATCAACAGCGACCAAAAAGAGGCTATTCCACAAAAATAGTCAACCCATGAACGACAAAATACTCTCAAAACAGAACTTTGACAATATTCAACTTTGAGAGTGGGGGCTATTGTTATGGATGAGAAAATCTCAATTTTCTACCATTCAAATTCATTTTATTTAATGAATTCAAAAGGGAATATATCTTGATGGCCTTATGAATCATATCTATATTTAAAAGGAGAAGATATCTTATATTCAAAAGGAGAAGATATCCTAATTGCCTCAAGATTCTCCTGAGATTCAGATAATCAGATTTCCTAGATGTGTCAGGATTTGAATTCCGAGGGATTATGATTCAACTTCAAGTAAGTCAAACCTTAAAGAGGGGCGACAAATCTCTACTCTTTACTATGCTCACAACACTCTACATTTTATACTCAACTATTTCGATTTTGACTTAAGCATCAGACCTTGTATGGCAAGAGCTACACCAGTCTTTAATGCTATTATGTTTTGCAGGTCTCGTCGATCCTTGAAGATTGGCGCGAGTTTGACGGAATCCCAAGAGACTAAATTTCTGCATCAACATATATTAAAAATAAAATAATACATATTTAGATTATTTTAATTGACTAAGCTCAAAATAAATATCATACTTCTATATTTATTATTTTGATTGTATCTAAAAATTAAACGTCTTTTTTAAGATACATTTTATTTTAGCAAATTCAAAATACAATACAATTTATTTTGTTATTTTGAACCTGACTAATTTGAAAAATAAATATATTATCTTATTTTAATATTTTTTTTTATTGAAATTAAGTATTCTATCTTTATAAATTCAAAATAAACTATTATTCTTATTTAAAGTCACTGGTTTAAAATTATATATTTTTACAAATTTAAAAATGTATAAGAGAGAAAAATAATTAAAATAATAATAATAAATTTTCATTAAAGACTCAAGATTATTTAAGTTCTTAACTAATTTGATTTCATCAAATGCTTAAATTTAATTATTGAAACTTGACATTTTAAAATTTATTTTATATCAAGACATAACAACACGTATACATATCTTAAAAAAAACTATGTATACATAAAATTGAATTTTATTTCATATAATCTATAATAATTGAAAATTATATATATCTATGAATTAAAAAAACATATTTACATTACAATTTAGAAACTTCCCTACTTATAATTGTGAGTATGAAGGGGTGAAACTGAAGTAATTAAATTGTAAAAAAAATAATTGGAAATTAGAAGAAGAGAGATGAGATTAAGGAACAGTAGAAAAACAAATTATATATATATAAGAGAGAGATATGGTAGTACCTACCAAAATTAAAAAAGAAAAAAATGATGGGATCTACCAAATTTGAGAGGATGTGGTCACATTGTGACAAAGAGAGATATTTACAAATTTTATAGTTTAGGTTTCTAGATTTAAAACTTTTTTCAAATGTTAAATTTATCCTTATTTGTAGTATTTGTATTTATTATAATTAGTTTTTTTATTTAAATGTAAAAGATTTAATGTTCCAAATTTGATTTTCTAAACATTAAATCATTGTAGGCCTCAAATCAATTATTTCATAGTCTCCTAATTTACTCGTTAATATATTCTAACTAAAGAATGAAATTTATTACAAAATATTTTGTTCATTTCATTTCAATTGTACAAATGAATATAATAGGCAAGCCAAAAACACATACAAGTTAATAGCAAAACATGAGTACAACAACATAAAAATGATCTCATTATAACAACAACAATTATAACATAAACTTATATGGAAATATAAACTATATTCGGCTACCATCATGAAAATAAAAGTTTAGAGAGATAAAACGAAACTTTTGAAAGAGAAATTTTAGAGAGAGAAAAATCATATAAAGAAAAGTTAGAAAAAGAATTAGGAAAGAAAAGTTAAACATGGGAATAGAAAATTCTAAAGTTGGGAACAAATAAATGTTAGAGAAATAAAAAAAATAACGGAAAACAAAAATTATAGTGAAAAAAAATTTTAACCAAGAAAAATTACAGATAATAAATAATCTTGCATCACATTCTCAAAATATATATATATATATATATATAACTTAAAATGCATTTTGACTCTGTACCTAATACAATGAGTTAAAATTAATATTAAAATTTTAGCTAGTGACAAATGTAATATGCTTCATTTATTTATCCTTTTTTTAAAGCATTTATTATTCTAATTATTTTGGAATCTTTAAGTTTGGAATTTTCCTTTGTATTTTATGAGTAGAATTTTGTTTCATTTAATATTTTAAAATAGATAATAGTTCTCTCACCGACCTAAATATATTTCTTTAAATTAGTTTTTATTTTGATCTTGAACTTCAAAATTTATGTGACATTGGCGGAATAAGCGTCCTTCCAACCTTTTATATTTTTTAATCACCCTTCACAAAACAGTCAGTTTTTTTGTGAAATGATGTATTCACCCTTTTTCAAATTTTCTGTTATTCTTCCCCTTTCTTTCTGCCTCTTTATTTTTCTCCTTTCTTTCTGCCTCGTGACTTTTTTATTCTGTGACTCGATTGTTGGACCTCAAAATTCAAACAACCCAAAAAATCCGTCTAACCTTAAAATTAAAAAAATCAAATCAAATACACAGCATTAGATCTATCTCAGATATATTTTTGCCCAAATCTATCAATTTATCTCAAATCTTAGATTTATTTTCGCTCAGATGCTATCTTTCTGGCCCAAATCTCTCTTCATCTCCTTCTCGCTCTAGCTCTCGTCGTTCTCGCTCTCATTCTCGGTCCCTCTCGCTCTCACTCGTTTGCACTCGAATCCGACAATGGTGATGGCGGCAACAGTAGTCGATCTTGATGGAGCGTATGATGAAGGAGCTGCTGGTAGGGTTTCTATTTTTAGAGAGATGGAACTAAGAATAAAAAAACCCTTTAATTTTTAGAGAGAGACGGGTGTTCAAGTGCAGACGAGCGAGAAAAAAAATTTGTACAATTTCATCATCACATCTCTCTTCTCTCGACCGCCCCTTCTTTTATAATTTTACCAAAGGAGAATAATTTTTGTTGCACTTGTTAGGTGTTTAATATGTGAAAGAAAGTGAGAAAGCCGTTGAGTATACAAATTTAACATTCGGAAATTAAATTTGTATATTAAGAATTTGAAACTTATTTTACATTTGTAACAATTTCATTATTTATTTCATAAAGTTGTTTTTGTTTCAATTTTGTGTTATGTAACTTTATTTTGTTAAAGTTACATGTTAAACTTGAAGTTATACTTCAAATAAGAAGTTTTTCTTCATGTTGTTAAAGTTGAACTTAATTCTTGTGCGAGGAGTTTCATGTTTACACAACTATATATAGTTGTGATTTTCTTTATTTTGAAACATCCAAGCATACTTCAATTGATTATTCTCCTCCTCTTACAAGAATTCTCTCTTCTTTTTGAGTTCTTGTTCTTGTTTGTGTTGAGAGCAAGTGTCTAAGAGTTCTGCCAGATCCGAGTAGTTCGAGGTTGCAGTTCTACCGGAGTTAGTCGTTGTATCCTGCTGAGACGATCGCTATAGTCTGCTAGCAACTTGTGCAGAGTGAATATTTGTCTTCAGGTCAGTGCTATTGAAGTGTGCCTCGACTATTTTAATCAAGTTTGTGGTGTTAATCAAGTTGTTCGAATTTGTATCGTTTGTAGTCAGTTACGTTGTAAATTGTTGCTAGTATTATTCAGTTTACATATATAGCGTATATTTACTCAACAATCTGAAGACAAATATCTGATGGCTGCAAACACTTCTGCCAATGCTCCTACGATGCTGGGATCAACCATTGTCAAATCCCATGCTGAAAAACCAGAGAAGTTCAAAGGAAAAACCTTCAAAAGATGGCAACAGAAGATGATCTTCTACCTCACCACCCTAAATCTTTCTCACATCCTAAAGGAGGTATGCCCAACTACTCCCCTAGAAGCAATCACTCCTGAAACTGAAGCTGTCAAGCAAGCGTGGTTGCATTCAGACTTTCTATGTCGCAACATATCCTGAGTTGCCTGGATGATGCCTTATATAATGTCTACTGCAATGCCTTTGATACTTCAAGGCAATTGTGGGAGGCATTAGATAAGAAGTATAAGTTGAAAGATGGTGGTATTAAGAAATTCTTTGTTGGAAAATTCTTAGATTATAAAATGGTTGATACCAAGTTAGTAGTCAACCAGTTGGAAGAATTGCAAATTATCATCAGTGATTTGCAAAGTGAAGGATTGGTTATTAATGAACCATTCCAAGTTGCTGCTGTGATTGAGAAGTTGCTTCCTGCTTGGAGAGAATTCAAATGTTATCTCAAACACAAGCGAAAGGAGTTGTCTATGGAGAATCTTACTGTGAAACTCCGCATTGAAAAGGACAACAGAAAGGGAGACAAAGAGCCACGTAAAGTTGAAGCTAATGCCCATATTGCTGAAGCTTCAAGACGTCATCCCAAGAAGAATCAAGCCAAGACAAAAAAATGTGAATCTTGGGCCAAGGAATGACGCTAACAAGCGCATTCGTGTAATCTGCTGGGTTTGTGGCAAGAGTGGCCATATAACTGCAAATTGTAGACACAATAAGGGACAAAGCTCCAACAACTAGGCCAACACTATGGAAAATGACAATTTAATTGCTGTCATCTCTGAGGTAAATATGGCCTCTGACACCAAAAGCTGGTGGATTGATACTAGTGCTACCAGGCACGCCTGTGGGATAAATCGCTGTTCACCACTTATGAGAAGCTAGATGGCAGTGATAAATTGTACATGGGAAACGCTTCAACAGCCTCAGTGGAAGGCAGAGGAAAAGTCCTGCTGAAATGAACTTCTGGAAAGATACTTACCCTCACTGATGTGTGGCATGTGCCAAAGATTTGAAAGAATCTTGTATCAGGAACCCTACTTAACAAAAATGGGTTCAAACTTGTATTTGAGTCAGATAAGTTTATTCTGACTAAGGGGGTATATACATGTGAAAGGGCTATCTAAATGATGACATGTTCAAATTGAATGTACTGGCACAAGTGCCCAAGAACAACGACAATAATAATAATAATAACAAGTCTTCTGCTTATATTGTTGAGTTGTGTGATGTATGGCATTCTAGGTTAGGGCATGTCAATTATCATTCTTTACAAAGAATGGTAAGTTTAGGACTGTTGCCTTACTTTAACATTGATAATAGACACAAATGTGAAGTTTGTGTTGAATCAAAGTTTTCTAGAAAGTCATTTTCATCTGTGGAAATAAGTAATGAGTTACTTGATTTAATCCACAGTGATGTATGTGACTTGAAAAGTACTCTCACAAGGGGTGGTAAGAGATACTTTGTCACATTCATTGATGATTGTAGTAAATATTGTTATGTATATTTATTACATAGTAAAGATGAGACCTTAGATGTTTTCAAAGCATATAAGGTAGAAGTTGAAAATCAACTTGGGAGGAAAATAAAGGTGCTTAGATCAGATAGAGGTGGTGAATATGAATCATCATCACTTTCTGAATTTTGTGAAGTTAATGGTATAATCCATCAAACTACGGCATCTTATACACCACAACGAAATGGTGTAGCTGAAAGAAAGAACCGAACTTTAAAAGACATGGTCAATTGCATGTTAAATAGTTCAGGTTTACCCCATAATTTGTGGGGGGAGACTTTGATTACAGCAAATTTTATCTTAAATAAAATTTCACATAAGAAGACTAATAAGTCGCCTTATAAAGTGTAGAAAAAGAAGTTACCCTCATATAAAATATTGAAAGTGTGGGGGTGTTTGGCAAAGGTACAAGTTCCTTTACAAAAAAGAACAAAACTTGGACCTAAGACAGTAGATTGTGTCTTTATAGGCTATGCTATGAATAGTGCTGCTTATAGATTT
>NW_019104495.1:3848384-3891483 GCF_001995035.1 Momordica charantia | reverse complement strand
AAAAAAAAAAATTATTGAGTGATTATCAAATACATATAATTACAAAAATTAGAAACATCATCAAATGATGTATAAGTAAATTTAAATCTTTTTTAAGATGGACGATTTACATAAAGTTGTCTCTTCCATGGGAACCGAACAAAAATACTTTATTCTTGTCAATATTTGTTAAGGTACACTATTTTTTTAATAATTTTTTCAAAGGTTCATTAAATATTTAAATAATTAATTAAAAAAAGGTTGAAATAGCAAGAGATATTTGTGAAGTAGCGTGATGCAGAAGTTTACACATTTATGGTCCAACCACCATGCATTCTACAATTTAAAAAAAAAGAAGAAGAAGAAAAAAAAACCATGTAGTCTGGAATACAGACTACATGTTTTTTTTTTTCTTCTTCTAGAATGCATGGTGGTTGGACCATGTCCTAATTCAATTCCAGATTTCATTTTCTTTTTAGTTAGCCATGTCCATCTGAACTTAGCCCAAATAATTAAGACGTGTATCGTCGATCAAAAAGTCGTGTGTTCCAATCTTTATTCCTCTATATATTGTTGTACTCAACCGGCAAAAACAACCTATAGGTGAGGACTTTATTTTTTATAGGATTTTTTTTTTAACTTTTATAGAGAGAAAAGAACGTAATTTAGTAAATATATACATATCAATTTCATTAAAAGGATGATTGCATTATTTTATGTATTTATTTTCCAAGTATTTATTTTTTTATATTTTTTCTTGACTTAAATATAAATAAAGGACACTCAAATTTATGCAAACTCATTTATACACTTGAATTATAGAGCTTGTTTGGGGATGAAAATAGCTACGCCACGTGGAGGACGAAGATGCGTACACCTGGACATACCTGGATTTCGATGTCCACCTAGAATCTGGCCAAGGTGGAGAACTTAACCAGATGTTGACTGCATCCACCACTCTAGTGTCCGACCCGTTACCAGGTTCGACCCAATATTTGGATCATATCCAACATGACGTCGGACATGGATAACTACCTATCGGAAGGCCTATCGGATCTCCAACCTATAAATGGGGCACTTCACTCTTCAGTCACGTATGATTTTCTAGCTCGATCTCCATACTAAGGTCGGACTCAAAATTGACTTGAGCGTCGGAGTGTTTGTTCCCTACCGAACAAAGCTATGACTCGCACAGTTCTCAAAGGTTTAGTACTCCCAACAATCGGGTAGACCTTCAAAGCTCTTCAAGATCTTCCGCTGCCACAATATCTTCCTGTTCAAGACCTTCCTCTCCAAGAAGATCTTCCCTCCGAGGATGACCTTCTCCTAGGAGAATGACTAAACGTGTCGTACCCGCACAATGATGGCTAGCCATCAAAGAGTCGTGTCTCAATGGAGATCTCCAAGATGTTCTTAATGGCCGAGCTAGGCAAACAACGTCTCAACTATGAGGCCAACCTCGAAAGATATTAGATACACGCTCAATCAAAAGGCAAGACTATCCTAGCTACCAAGGGTGTTGAGCAGAAAGAGATTCCATCTCAGCTCGGCCCAAGTTAGAGGAAGAGCTTCGATTAGACAACTCATCTCTCTATAGAGGAAAAACTTCCATCAGATAGCTCATCTCCCCATATAGAGGAAAAGCTTCCATCTCAACTTATCCTCGCCGAGAGAAAGAGCTTCCATTTGAACTCATCCCCATATAGAGGAAAAACTTCCATATCAGCTCAGCCCCAATTATAGAAAGAGCTTCGATCAGACAGTTCATCATTCTATAGAGGAAAAGCTTCCATTAGATAGCTCATCCTCCATCTCAGCTCATCCCCGCCTAGAGGAAGAGCTTCCATCAAACAGCTCATCCTTCTATAGAGAAAGAGCCTCCATCTTAGCTCATTCCCGCCTAGAGAAAGGGCTTCCATCAAACAGCTCATCCCTCTATAGAAAAAGAGCTTCTATTTCAGTTCATCCCCGCCTAGAGGAAAGCTTCCATCAGACAGCTCATCCCTTTATAGAAGAAGAGCTCCATCAGATAGCTGATCCCCACAGACGACGTCAAATATTTATGCTAAAAATTGATTTAGGTCATTTCCCGTTAGGGTGAACCAGCTCTCCATATGGCCAACCTTGATTAGGTCAGACCTTGATCATTTCTTAACATAAACAGAGCTTATAAGTTGTTATAATAAAGGTTAAATTATAAATTTACTTCTTCAACTTTTAGAAGGGTGTCAAATAGATTTTTTAACTTTGAAAGTGTCAAAATAACGTCTATAAATTTTCAATTTTGTGTTATATATGTCTCTGCTATTAACTCTCTTAAACTCTATTAGTTTAATGTTTATGTGGCGCATTGCCTGTATTTTTTTTAAAGATTACGTATCTATAACATATCTAGTGAAACTTATCCCTTGAAATAAGTTTAGTTGGATCTAAAACTATGGGCGAGTTATCGAGTAAACTTTAAGAAATTTGGGCCGGCAAATGGGTGAAGGAAATTGGTGGTGGATTTTTTTGGAAAAAAATTCGAGATAGTGAGGAGGAAAAGTAAGGTAACTACAAATCAAAACAAATAGTGGGAGACATAGAACGGATGGAGAAAGAAGAAAATCATGCACATATTGCTAGAGTATATCAATAGGAATTTATTAGACACAACATTCAAAGGTTATAAACCCGTTAGTTACAATTTTAGGAGTTGAAAGACTTTATTGTAATACAACAGTAAAAATTTAGGGATTAAATTTATCATTTAATTATTTCTTTTGTATGTATCTATCTCATCAAGTTACATTTAACTTATCATAGCCCATAATTTTAAATAGTACAGTCAATGTGCCTCATTAACACTAAACTAATGGAATTTGACGAAGATAATAACACAAATTTATTTGACGTAATTGAAAGTTCAATAATTTATTTGAAACTTTTTAAAATTTAAAGACTTGTTTGACAAAACTCTAGAAGCTAAATTTGTAATCCAATCCCTAAAAAATTTTAGAAAAAGGAAGAAGATGTTGGAATTGTTCTCTTAGTATTTTAATTCAAATCATAGTCCCATCTAACTTACAACATCCTAATAATTAAATTTTTATTTTATTTTATCACAATATCTAGGGTGTAGATTTGAACTTACAACATTTATTCTAGCAATTAGTTGTAACTTAAAAATATTTAAATCATTATTCTTAAACTAAGTATTATTAGTGCAATAAAACAACCTTAAATCTAACAGCTAGACATTGAGAGTTGTTGTAATTACGTCCTCAAATTTATAATAATTAAAATTATTATAAAGCGAACAACTAAGGCTCAATATATACTTTAAGGAACGGAAACCAATGAATGAGAATCAAAATATTCATTCCATCAAAATTGTAGGTATGAAATCAATTAGTGCAACTCGCCTCAATTTTGGGAATCACTCTCGTGGGACCGTTCCATTTGTACAAACTCATCAATCTCATCCTTCTTTATCACGTAGATCTCACATCTTTATAAAAATTATTTTATAACTTTTACCATTTCTCTCTCATAGGTTAACAAGGCTAAACTTTTTAATTAATTTTTATACTTTATTACTTATTTTTTATTTATACTGCTCATATTTTTTTTAAAATAAAAATTTATATGACTTTATTAGTTGATGTGATTTTATTATAAAATATTACAAATTTTTATTTAATTATTTAATTTTATATTACTAATTAATATCAATAAATTTTTTAAATAGAACTCATTATATTAAATATTAGAACAAGAAATTTAATAATGTTTTATGTTAATGATGGTTATTTTGATAAAAAAAAAATCATTTAGTTGATGTAATTTTATTTTAATTATTTATTATTTGTTATTATTAAATAAATTGTTATAATAAAATATATTATTTTTTAACAATAATATATTTGTAATTACCTATAGATAAGAAAAGTGTATAATAGACCATTTTACCATACAACATCAAATATTTTATGATTTCGATTTTAGACAATTTCTAGTAAAAACATCGGAATAACATTTTCGTTTCGATTTCTTCCCTTTTCGATTTCTTGGAAGTAAACTGGGCCTAATTTGAACTATTATAATATAATTGCCTAATTTGTAATCATTTCATTATCTTTCAAGGGAGAAATGTTCAAACTGAAAATTCAAAGTATGATAATTACAACCTATTTCTAAAATTCTTATGTATATTGTACATGTTTTTATGTAGGCTGTTTTTAAAATGTTTTTAACAAATATTACATTGACATTGTCAATGGAGGAAGACTTGGAATTTACTTTCCAAAGAGGAGGCATTATAATATATTTTATTTTTGAGAAAATAAATTTATTTAATAATATAATTTTGTAATTTTTCAGAGAACTGAAATTTCCTAAAATTACAAAGAAATTAAAAAAGAAAAAAAAAGTCTTGAAAAAAGTTGTAACTAATTTTTGAAAATTGACTAAGATTTCAAAGACTACTTTAACAAGCAAAGTAAACAATTTTATTTTTCTAAGGGGAAAATGCACAAGATTCATTCTTTTCTTGTGATACAAGCACTGGTACATTCCACGTGTATCTACCAATGAATTTCTGACACGTCAATACAAACAAAAATCCTAACTTTTTTTTAATATATAGATTAACTTTATTTTTTTATTTTTTTTTTCCACAGTGAATTAATTTAAAATTTTGGTGCAAATTTGAGTGTTCAATATCATCACCCGAATCTGAGTATGTTGAATTGGTTAAGACATCTATTTCTGATCAAGAGTTTGTGATTCGAAATTTCCACCTTCATATTTGTGTATTATCTACCACTAAAAAAGATTAGAAGTTGAAATATCCGCTCTTACATATTTTTTAANATTGTGTTTTTTTTTTTTTACACTTATTTCTTATGCCCCAGTAAACAGAGTAATACTTAAAAGAAATAATTAACGAAATACTGTTTGTATTTTTTTTACTCATTTTTTTAAGATGGTTAAATTATAACTTTGCTCTATCAACTTTTAAGATGTGTTTATATTTTCTTTAGTTTACAAAATTTACAAATAACTCCATGAATTTTTAAGGTTAAATCCATCTTAAATAATAGGCCTTTGAATTTTAAATTTTATATTAATTGGTTGTCGCCATTAATTATGTTTATTTCGCATTTTACATTTCAAAATATACATGACGAGTTGCTTTTAGATGTGCCACCGGCATAAATATTAAACTTATGGGATTAATGAAAGAGAAATATTAGAGACACCATTTAAAATTCAAAGGCCTATTAGAATCTTTTTTAAGTATAAGTGGTTAAATAAAATAATTTAAAAGGTTAAAAAAATCTATTACATATTTTTGAAAAGGAAAATACTTACCTCCTCCCTCACTACTAAATATTTGACAATTCATTATTATTTAAAAAGAAGTTTATATTTTTGCATTTCTCATTCTTAGTTATAAAATATTTAATGGTGAGGAGCTCTCATCGTTGAGGAGACAAGTATTTTTCTTTTCAAAGTTGATAGGCCAAACTTATAATATAACTTTTTGAAACTATTTTACCAAATAAATTTTCTTACATAAACACTAGATCTAACTAAAGTTTTAATTGTTGAAAATAAATTTTCTTACTTAAACACTAGATCTAACTAAATTTTTAATTGTTGATGTCGATGGAAATGTCAAAATCTCAAATTTATAGAAATATTGATAGAAATGTCAATAAAATGTCGATGTTGGATATTTTTGTAAAAGTCAAAAAAATTAAAAAGAAATCATAAAAAATATTTAAATTAACAAATAAATATTTTGCTATTTCTAAATAAGTTAAAAATAATTAATATTAATATGATGTATATATTAGTGACATTTTGTTGATATTTTTCATATTTTATTGATTTTTTTAAATATTATGAAAATTTCGATTTATCCTCCATGTGCATGTCGAATTCATTGATACATAAAAAACATGGCAAATATTTAATACCATTGATCTAACTTCCAAATAGGTACTCGGATACTAAAAAGAAAAAATGAATGACTTGTCAAAAATATTTAAACAGATATATTAAGAAATGTATATAATTAAAGAACTTCCAAAAGAGGTGGTTAAAAAGAAATAAATAAAGGGACCAATAAAGCATGGTTGACGTGGCAGCATGTAATTGGCTAATTGTTTATTCAAAAGTTGTTTAATATGGGTGACAACTGGGCTTTTGCTTAGTCACCCTAACCAATTATGTGCGACCACGTCATCACTTCTAGATTTATCATAAATAACTTGTCCTATTATTTAAAATTATTCAAATTTGAATTTTGAAAAGTGTTTAATTTCTTTTTAGGTACCATATTCAATTATGCAGGTTGTACTTGTACCCAAACAGTTTCGGTTTGTACATTTTTAAATACTGAAATTAACATAAAATTGAATGGCACAAAAAATTTAAAGTTTCTCGGGTTTTTAAATTATTTATTAAAATACTTGATATATGATAATCTTTCAACGAGTAAAATGATTAAAATAAAAGAACACTTGGGAATTATGAATTGGGCATATTATTATGTTTTAAAAATATTATAGATTTCAACATTTGTCTAATTGTGCTAGATCTCTAAATTTTGTGTGAGAACTTGATTTAGGTCCTGCAACAATTTCTTTTTATCAAATTTAATAAAACATGCAGCGGAAATAGCTGAATTTCTTTTTGAAACTATATGCATAAAGTTTATTTCAAAAGTTTAGAATTAAATGAGGACTTTTATTTAATATAATAATAATTTTGACCAGAAAAAAAAATGATAATGGGCATCAATAAAAATTTAGAAACTAAAATTGAATAGGTAGGAAAATTTGAATTAAAAAAAAATCATATTTTGTTATGAATCAAAAAGGTGGTTTGAAAAAAAAAATCTTTACAAACAGTTTTATTTACTATTATTTTTTAATGTTTTGATCAGTTGGGAATTTATTATGCATGTTGCATTTAGCATTTGGAAATTTATGTTTTTGAATTGAACAATAATTTTTTGTTTTTTTTGAAAATGGGTTGTTTATGAGAAAACAATAAAAATAAATAAATAACATTTTAAAGATTCATTCAAAATCCTTTTTATTGAAAGCTCGGTTACCTTTGTAATAGTGTGTTAACATCTATAAAGGTTGCCAAATCGATCATATATCTTCAACCAAGATGTTATGAGTTCGATCTCTTATCCCATATATTGTACTAAAAAAAATATCTACAAATGTTTTTTTATGGTCAAACAATTTAATTTATTTTTTAAAATTAATTTAAGGTTCTTTTTAGTTCATAGTTTAATTTTAACGTTAAAGAATCACTTGAAAACAATTTTGTTATTTGTTTTCTATTTTCTAAATTAGGACTATAAACACTCTTTTTCAGTGTATTATTTTGGTCTACTTTTGTAAACATTTTCAAATTTTAAATTAAATTTAAAAATATTAAAAAGATATAAGCATAATTATTTTATTTTTTATTTTGTGTTTTAAAAAATTAAGCTTAGTATTGTTTGTAAAAACACTTCCCGAATCTAAGTCAAATTTTTAAAACGAAAAATAAGTTTTTAAAGGCTACTTTTTTCAATTTTAAAAAAGTTGGGGTTAGAATTTGAACATGTTTTTAAAAACTAGACGACAAGAAAGAGGTAAGTAAGTGTAAATAGTGTTTTTAAAATTAATTTCAAAAAATAAAGTGATTATAGGACCATGATTTAAAATTTTTCCTTTTGTTGTTGTTGTAATTTAGCTAATAATCAAATATATTAAAGTTGTAAAATATACCAAAAATATTATGAATGAGCCGATAAGTTTAAAAAATATAACATTAAAAATGAGATGGTTATTAAATCGAGCATAAATTACAAGTTTGGGTTGGTTTATTTAATTTAGTTTTTATATTTTAAAAAACTTTTGTATCATTAAGTTTTCAAACTTATGTCTATTTTGTCCCCCTCTCTCCCCCTCTCTATATATTTATTTAAAGATTTTAAAATAGATTCCCTCTCAATAAATCTTTATCGTTAACTTCGTTAATTTAATATTTATCCACTAAATGTTTGAATTAGTTTAAAATTAGATTGTAAATTAACAATTGAGACTTATTAGATACAAAACTGAAAATTTAGGTCTCATTTAGTATCCATTTCGTAGTTGGTTTCTATCTTGAAAAATGAAACTTATAAATATTACTGTCATCCATGTTTTCCTTTGTTTTTTTACATAGCGTTTACGTAAATTTTCAAAAAAAAAAAAAAGAAAAATCTATACCAAATTTGGATAGAAAAAGAAAAAGCAAGCTTTTACTTTTTGAAATTTGTCTAAGAACCAATTCTAAATGTTTCTAAGAGAGATAAAAAAATTTACCAATAAAATTGTACAAAAATAATCATAATTTTTAGAATAAAAAATGAAATAATTATGTAGAGGAAAAAATAGTTTTTAAATTTCACACATGAACCTAATTTAATAGTAATTGATATATATTTTTCTGAAGCATAGAGATTCGATTCTCCACTGCAGTATTTTAAAAGGAAAAAGAGAAAATAAAGTTTTTTTTTTTTTTCTTTTTAGAAAAAGCAAAAGTAACAGTTTGAAAGTGAGTATGTAGAATGAGGTGTACGACGTAGCCGATGCGGGGTGGGGCCCACAAAAGTACAAGCTTATTTCACGCAAAATTAAATAAGGAATCCCGCGGCCACCCCATACCCCTACCTCTTTTTCCAACTAATATACCTATATATTTATTATCTTTCACTTTACATGGGCTAAATTCCCCATTGATTTCGTATGGTTCTCGTTTCTTATTTTTTAATAAATATTTGGTAAATATTTCTATTTTGTATTTCTCTTTTTTTAAAAAACGATTATAAAATTGTGTAGAAATTTTGGAAACAACAAAATAAAATTTTTTTGTTTTTCTTTTTATGTTTTCAGTTTTTTTTTTCTTTTCTCAAACACAGCTTGGATAAAAGAATTATTTTGTTATCTTTAAACATATAGAATACATAATAAATATAAAAAATAATATAAACATTTTGAATATTTAATTTTAAAAAATAATTTTTATATAAAGCTTTTTACTTTTTGTAATTTAAAATGTTATATAACAAAAAAGAGAGAAATAGTTGTCAAAAACAAACATGTTTTTGTTTCTTTTTTTCAATAAAAAATAAAAAATGAGTGAAAACTTACCATATATTTTAGTAGGTAGGATTTCACTTAAAACTTATGTATATAATATTTTAATTATATAATCTTAAGAGAGTAAATTAGAGTAAGAAAAACTATCAAGTATCAACTTATATATATACTTCTTTTTAATTACGGCAAACTAAATTTCATCTAATTTCTCCCCCCTTTCATTTTAGGCTGTGGAGGTAAAAAGGGAACTATAATTAAATAGAAAATAATTAATGTTGAAATACTATTTTAATTTTTATCTTTTCAAGTTTAGTTGATTTTATTACTCATACTTTTAATTTTTTTGTTTACTTTCATTTAATTTAGTGTAGTGTGTATTTTCAAAACGTCTATTCTATTCTGTTTATTTTACTTTATCTCATTTATTTCAATAAGCATTTTAGTAGAATGCTATACCTATAAATTTGTTAAAATATAGTAATAGAAGTGAAATAAAAATAAAAATAGTAGAGTAAGAAAAATTGAAAAATAGGAAGACGAAAAAGAATTATTTATATAAAGGAACAATTGGAGAAATAGGAAAAAGAAGTTTTGGCGCGGCATCCGGTAAGGGTAAATGAGAGAATCTATCCAGGGAGAGCAGATACGTGAGGGGTGCCGGTGGGGACCACGTGAATTATTAATGATGGCAGTGGTGTGGGCCCCACAATTATTAAATGAAAGCCTGCCACATGATGCACGAGATCTCATTCATGCGGGTCCCACCCTTCCCCTGCCCCTGCCCACCGTCTCCTTCCTAATCAATCTATTTTAGATTTTCAATTTTTAGTGAAAAAAGTTATCCAAATTTATCCATTTTCAATCTCATTCGGTTTGAGTTTAGACTTTCCAAAACAAGTTGCTTTTATTTTGAAGTTGGTTTAGTACAAAATGGATTAAATTTTAGAAAAAATATGATTTTGTTTAGATTTTTTCTGGTAAATACTTATTTAAATCTATGATACAATTTCATAACTTAGTTAAATTTAGAGGTACAAATTGATTTTTGCCCTCAAAATTTTAAAACATTTATTTTAATTGTTGATTTAATTTGGTCGTTATATACAACGTTTAGTTTAGTCTCTATATTTTAAATAAATTAATAATTATTAGTTTAGTCTCTATATTTTAAATAAATTAATAATTATTTTGATAATTAGTATGATTCCACCCTCAACTATCAATTTACCCAAATTGTTATTCTTTAAATTTTTAAAGATATTTTAAAAGTTTGAACTACTAAACTAATGAATAGTTTTAAATTTTAAATATATTAAAAATAAGTTTATTGTAAAGTTTTGACTTAAAACTAAATTAAGTTTGAAAGTTTTGAGAAAAAATGAAATTTAAATCTATTTGAAAAAGGTGATTCAATTCCGGTTCCTCATTGGTGCGAGCGAGGACTTTGATTTTTAGAGTATTTTATTTTATGTAAAGTTTGAAAATTAAATTAAAAGGTTTAAAACATGAAGACTACCAGCTCAAAAATAAAAAATAAATAAATAAAAACTTGAAGACTAAAATTGCATAAAGAATGAAAGTTGTAAAATTAAAATAAGATTTAATCCTTCAGAATATAAATTAAATCAGTTATTTAACTTTTAACAATCATGTATCCTTAAAATCGTCTCTTGTAAATTAGATTTTACATGAATAATCTATTAAAACTCATCTTTTAGTTGAATTCTTAAATTAAGGGTATATGAGATAGATGTTAATAGTCAACGGATTTAAAATTTATATAAAATAATATTGATAAAATGTTTCATCGTTGCTTAATTATCTGATTATTTTATTTTTAGTTACGTTATTGAATAATTATTGGATAAAAAAATTTCAAACAAAATTTAAAATCATATATATTTTAAGAATTATATGATATATTTATTATTTTATATATAATTCTAAACTAAAAAAATACAAGCGCGTCAGATGCCTACGTTGGAAGGAAATTTAGGATTGAATCCTATTTTATACTTTTTAAGTTAAAAAAAAAATTCTTTGACAAAGGGAAGAATATGAGAATGGATACTGATATAAATAATGCCCAAAATTACAAAAATTGTGGGAAAAGTCTTTTACCAAATAACAAATGGCTACATTTTTTTCTAAAAAAAAAAGGTGCTACATTTTAGGCTGTATAAATAATTATAAGAAACTAAACTAGAACAATAACATGGATTGATTTCAATTTTTAAGAAAATTTAGATCATCTGTTTTTAAAAATTATTGGTAACCCAAATTTCAACTAAAAAGTTGCCTTTCAAACAAGCATTTTAGCTTAATATATAACTACTCAAACTTTACACTCTACTAATGTAGTCGACTAAGGCATAATAAATCTATCTGTCAAATGTGTCATTTAAATTAAGAAACATCTCTTGTGGGAAGGATTTATTTACTTTTTGGATATATTTACTATTAACCGAACAACCTAACTTTCTATTTATGGATCTCAATCACTATCAATATTTATTAATTTATTTTTTCATCTCTTGACTTAATTGTTGCTATTATTTGATAGAGACCATATAAATATACTAACTAAGCCTTTGCAAAAAAAAAAAAAGAAAAAGAAAAAGAAAAAAAGCAACCACTTACTAAGCTATTTGAATAATCTATATTTTTTATACTATCAAATCTAGATCTTGTATCTCACTTTATCACCCAAGAAAAATAAATAAATAAAGAGATCTTGTATCCCTAATTAAAGAAATAAAAGTTATATTTCATTATGCCTTGATAGTAGTGGAAATTGAATCAAAACTTTTGACCGATCCATTTAACTTCATAAAATAAAACTTAATAATTTAGATAAATTTCATTCTTTAATTAACGTGATAAGATCACACACTCAAGAACTAATTTTAAAATTTCAATTGGTAATACTTTTTAATAGTGAGATAATGGATTTTTTAAGGCAGGAAGACTACTTAATTTAGCCTACTAAAATCCAATAATTTGTGCTTTATCATACATTTATTAAAAAATATATGGTTGATGCGCAAACCTAGCTTGCATGACACGTCAATAGACGATTCGATACAAACTATGATGTGGGTTGAGCTAGTAACTCGGAAATAAAATCGTACACCAGTGTGGTGCTTGAAACACTAGTAAGTTTACTTAATTAGAGCTAGTATTTAATCGAGCTTAAGTGAAGGCTGAGAGATTTTTACCTTTAAGAAGGTGGGACTATACTCTTTTTTTTTTTTTTTAAATAATGGGAGCATAAGAAGTGCTGCCTTGTTGTGACGATATTTGTACCTATCATTCAGTGGACATTCCACCGATAATCAGAAGATCCTATGTTGGTAGAATTGTCATTCTATTGGTAGCTGATTTCTAGTCGGTTAGAATCTTCCCTACGTTGAAGCTCCATTAATCTCTCATTCTTGACACATTGACCCAATCTTTCATTCTCGATGTGTTTGTCTCAATGAGAGAGGGACACATGTTTGCACTTGATTTTACCCCTAACATTTGCCTCACTTCTAACTTGTGCTTTTAATTGCATTGGAGACGGGATATTGACCCATTTTACCCCCTAAAAGTTTTTTTTTCCTCAAATAACCTAACCCTTAAAAAATGTTTCTGATGACCCACAGCTGCTTTTTCTGACACGGCAGGTGGAGTAAATGTACACAACTACCCCTGAATATTAAATTCATTGCAATGTTTCTTGAGGAGCATTACTCGCCCGAAGTCGAACATTTCCCAGCCGTGATTTTTTCAAATAATGCAATAAAATTGTGTATTTATTGGCGGGGATTGATGTTTAGTATTGACATTCAATTTTTGAGCGAGGTTTGACGACTTTTTCGTTCGAAATTGTAATCCCATCAATCAACCAACTTTCAATTAATGCATACACCTAAACGTTTAATGTTCAGAAAAAATACTTACGAAACTTTTAAGGCTTCACCAGGTTTCAGATAACACAACAAAAGGAACATTGTACTCTGAAAAAGTGTACCACGTTGTTCTAACATCAAGGTCAATCCTTCATCCATCTAAGCACTTAGGGTTGTTTCCCATTGGATATATATATCACACGGAGAAGGTAAGAGCTGTTTCTTTTAGAAATGGTGTTTTTAGAAATGGTGGTAGCAATTCAAAAAATCCAATCATTCCCGCATCTGAAGCATTCGATTCATTTCCGTACCAGTTAGGTCAAGATGTCCCCATTCCTATTCCCATGCACTCCATGATACCGGGTGTTGGTCCCTCATGTTCTGTCCCATCAATAACACCGTTAAGTGACAATGTTGTCTCATGTAACTTAGGCAATGATGATAACGATGAGGGCGAAGATCACGATGGGGATAATTATGAGGGTGACGAATTTGAGGGTGATGATTCTGAGTTTAAGAATGATAGTAGGATTTGAGAATGATGTAGGGATTGACAACGAAAAGGATGTAGAGCCAGCGGATGTATATGCCCCATCTTTTGCACCCTTACATGAAGTTAACACGGTAAGTATGAATGCACCTTGTACAACTGCTCAAGCATCTTGCTCTAGAGATATAGGACAGTTGATGAACTTGGTTTCACCTCAGAAGAGATTGCAGTAGGTAGTACTTTCAAATCGAAAGCAGATTTGCAGTTCAATCTATCGGTCTTCACAATGAGGTTGAATTTTGAATACCACATGAAGAAATCTACGAAGAGTTTGTTAACTGTTGCATGCTGCGAGAGTGAATGTAAATGAGGCATGCGTGCGAGGAGGATTCCTGGTTCCGATACTTTCCTCATCTCTAAGTTTTTTAGTGTGCATACTTGCAAAGGTGAGGTAATAAAACATGATCACAGACAAGCACGAAGTCGCATGGTGGGTCAGATCATAAAGGCAAACCTTGAGGATCCAAGTCGTCGTTATAGGCCAAAAGATATTGTTAGTGACATGCGTAGAGATTACGGTGTTAACATCCGTTACGAAAAGGTGTGGCGTGCGAGAGAAGTAGCGTTGGACTTATTGATGGGTTCGTCTAAGAAGTCTTATACTCTACTGCATAAATATGGTGAGGCGTTAAAACATGTGAACCCAGGTACGGTATTTAATTTGAAGCTTGAAGATGATAAATATTTTCAATATGCTTTCATGACCCTTGGATGCTTTATCAGGGGGTTCAGAAGTTGCATTCACTCTGTACTTGTCATTGACGATGCTCATTTGAAAGGAAAATACAGAGGTGTGATACTTATTGCTTCTTCGGTCGATGGTAATAATCAAATTTACCCAGTAGCATTTGGAATCGTTGATAGGGAAACAGACAACTCTTGGACATGGTTCTTAGAGCAAATGAAAATGTCTATTGGAGAGGTAGATGGATTGGTTTTTGTGTCCGACCGGCACCAAACCATTAATAATGTTGTTGCTACTGTATTTCCTAATGTCGAACACGTCACTTGCATGCATCACGTCAAGATGAAATTGAATGATAAGTTCAAGGACTAGGGCATGCAGACTCTATATCTTAAAGCATCAAAGGCATTTAAGAAGTCGACATTCCGATATTACTGGAACCAACTTGCTGGATTCCCAGAAGTGCAAAGGTACCTCGAAGAAATTGGGTTCGACAAATGGTCATGGGCCTATCAACCTGGACTGAGATACAACCAGATGACAACTAACATTGCAGAGTCCATGAATGCAGTACTTGTGCATGAATGAGCTTTGCCAGTTACTGCACTGTTTGAACATTGTCGGGCTCTTCTACAACGATGATTATATGAACGACGGACATTCTAAGAGAAGTCTCGGAACAAGCCCGACGACACACTGTTCGACCGATCGACAATTATGAGTTCGAGGTACACGCAGGTGGTAGTAAAGTGCGTGTCAATTTGAACAGTAAGGCTTGTACATGCAAGCAGTTCGACTACTACGAGATTCCATGCTCCCATGCTGTTGCTGCAGCAATGTTTCGGAATTTGAACAGGTACATGTTGTGTTCACCGAAATATAGTTTAGAGACACTAATTACTGCATATACTGAACCTATCTATCCATTGGGTGACAAGGACGATTGGGTTCTGCCGAGTGACTTTGTTGAATTCCCCATCGAGCCCCCTAAGTACGTTCCTCGGGTTGGACGGCGGCAAACTATACGGATACCGTCTGTCGGAGAGCCGCACCAAGTTCATAAATGTAGTAGGTGTGGACTCCGAGGGCACAACCGCAAAATTTGCCGCCAATCGTTACGAACCACGGACACTTAATCACATGTATTTCATTTTTTTGTTGAATCTATTGTTTCGGTCCATTACAATGGGAAACAGTTCCTTATTTGCTTCCATCTATGTCCGTTTGCGTTAATCCAATATTTATTCAACTTATGCCCGTTGGTGTCAACCAATTTTTTTAAGCCTGCACTAAATGGAGAATTCTGTGATAATTCTCGGGTGAAAACGCTTCACTTTCGTACGAGAATTGGTACATTTAATCAAACAATGCACACGCTGGAAAATAACTCGGGCGAAATAGAATTAGTTTCGCCCGGGGAATTTTCCAGGTGCACATTGTTTGATTAAATGTACCAATCCTCAGCAGGTATATTGATCCTAATGGAACTATGTCAGAAGTAGAAGTGCTTTATTAAAAGGCCGAATATCAAAGGTAAATACCACGTCTTCAGATGACTCTGGGTCATGCAAATCTATGATGATACGTTCAATCGGTGTGCACTCGCCGGATGCACTGATCGAGGCCGAATCTTTGTATGGGGAACAAATCAGAATCCTTTCCTATTCCTGCAGTCGAGAAGCATCGGGCTCTGCCCCACATGCAAGAGGTTCACCCTTCAGCTGAACGTCCTCCTTAGCCACGTCTTCCTTGCACAACAAGTCACGTGCATGTTGCTTCAAACAAAACACATGCAAACGTCGTTATTACCGGATCAAGACATATATTTGAAATGGAAAATGTACCTATTCACGATATTCATCGGACGTTGGTTCCGATTCATGTTGATCCCTCTCGTGAGCACACACTACCTTATGAACATCGGTGCCTTCACAGTCCATGGCAGATGGTTTAAAACCATTACCACCACTTTGTCCATCGCCCCGTCCAGCATTATCGGGTCCATCACCACATCCACCATCACTCGAACCACCATCACCTCGATGGGTCCGTCTCCCGATCCCGTCCGACTAGTGTCGTTGGGATCAGCAGGCAAACCCTAGACAATGTCCGACATATTAATATAAAGGAACTTTCAATATATGTTAATTATTACAAATGACTTGAGTACTTTACCTTAGCTATTCGCCGAAGAAATTTCCTAATAGATTTCAATTCAGCCTTAATACCACCCATCCGATCGTCCATATGCTTGTCAATTCACTTCAAACGTTTTTCCACTCTCCTCAGACGCATACTATACAAATGTTTCTTCTTCTCACTCTTATTCCCCTCAGGCTCGTTCTCATTCTCCTCAAGCTCATTCTCCTTGTGCTCATTCCCCTCAGTTTCATTCCCTTTCTCACCCTGAGCGACATTCCCAGCCAGTCCCTCAGCATTATTCTCAGTTTCTTCGCGTGCTACCGATGGTTCAGCAGCATCGCTTCCATGAAAACCTTCCACCATAACTTCGTCGTCCTCCGGTTCGGATGGCTCGAACATCCTATTTAGGAAGTTCGTCTCCACATCGGTTACAACTAAACTTCACGCTCTTGCTTACACAAATCATATTGATGGGATGAAGATGAAAATTAATAAACCCTAATAATTATAATGTATAATGAACTTACAGTAGAAGACCGAAAGATTTCTCTAGCTAACACATGGTATGCAATCGAATGTCCACACCTCCACCAGAGGACGCGTGACACAGCGTCCTCACTTAATTTAGTCGCAACACGTTCCGATAGAGAAGATATAGTCTCGTATGCCCACACCTTTAGAAATACACAATGGACGTGTTAAACCACAATATAAAACAAAAACAACATAAAATATAGTATCTAAGTCCGTACTTGAAACGTCCATGTGAAACCATAGAGACTATACGATTTCCTTAACCCTTCATCCTTCGACTTCTTGGACAGACCACGCTGTAGACTATTTATTATCTTCTCGAATGACAACGATCCCCAGTCGTAATTGCATCAGGCTTCCCAACTCCACTATTCCGAGCAAAGTGTGATCAAACTTAAGGCTTTTCTCTCTCCCTAACAACACTAATTATACAAAGTACACTATTGACACCTTCATAGCATCAAAATCATCTTCAAACTGTGCAGTTGTATATATCTTCTCCAACTCACTCAACAACACTTCCATTCTATCGTTGAAGTATAGGACCTAAGTCTTTGAGGCTATGTGATTTTCCTAACTGGACTTCTGGCATAGTTAAGCCCACTAATAATGTCAAACTCTCTACGGCAAAAGACACCTTACTCCCAAAAAGGTTAAAGCTAATAATGTTTGTTCTACTCTCCTCTACCTCTCTAAGTAAAATTTTGTGTATCAATGACCCGTTAAATACGAGATCCACGTCGAGGAGGTGGCCAAAGATAGTTTTCTTGAACATAGCAAGCTGATTGGGGGTGAGTTTTCTATTAATCTCATTGCATGTGTTCGCTATGTGCGATAGACATATTAGTTTCGCACTAGCATAGGTTGCTGGATCGATTTTCGGAATCATTTCCATTTTAAAGCACCTGTAAATCAGTCAGCATAATACAAATAATAAGACAGCTACAATCCACACACATCTAAACAATCCAAGTAAATAATGACATAGCAAAAAAACTGACCAAAAAACAATGGTATTCAAATTCTGTAAAATTCCCGGGGGTCGAACTCAGGCAAAATCATCCCGGGAATTCCTCGGGGTCTATTTCGGGCAAAATTGTCAACGGGCATTTTTCGATCTTCTCCCGCCTAAAATAGCCCAGAAAATTTCAAAACCCACGAGAAAACCCTTCGACATTCGCTACGTTTCGCCCGAAATCTAAACGATTCTTCACCTTCTTCAACCTCCCACCACTTCAAACACTAATTTTACCGAGCAACACACAAAACCTCAAGCCCTATCACCCCTCAAATAGAAATTTATAGAATCAAACTAAACCCTAACTACAATATTGGTAATCGACGATAATGGAAAACACCTAACTAGACAGAGTTACAAAATCCACTTACCAACACGAGTTCGCAGCGAAAATAGGTTTCAAGCAATGTTCAGGCAAGCTTTCATTCGAACAGACGAGAAGAAACGGGGAAGAAAAACAACGAAAACGAAGAGGAAGAGAAAGAAAGAGAAAGAGGGGGAAACGGGGGGGATGAGAACAGTTTCGAGCCAAGGGTACTAACGTAATTTAATTTTTTAAGTTTATTTAAAATAAAAATGGGTCATCAGAAACATTTTTGAAGGGTTAGGTTATTTGAGGAAAAAATTTTTTTGAGTGGGTCAAATAATGTAATATCCCATTGGAGACAATCAACTCAAAATGGGTTTTCTCGTTCCTCCTGAAGAGGTATGGGCAAAATGGACCTTAAGATCTGGGAGCTGGAGTGGAGTTGTTGTCTTTCTCATACAGACGTCATGGGAAGAGGTTGAGCACCATGTCTCATTGATGTGGGACGAAATTTCTAAAAAACGATGCAAAATATTGGTGCAAGGTTCTGTTTTTAGGTTGGCGATTAAAAGCCCATGTCAAATTCTAGTTGTGGTTATGTCGCACAAGCACATCAACAAATATCAATAAAAAAAACTATGATTTTGTTGGTATTGGTAGAGCCAAATTGACGTGGAAATGAACTAGGATCGAGTCGGGACGAAGAAGGATGAAAAAAATGAAAAAGCCGGTTGTAGGGCCAAGTTGGCCAATAGGAGGCATCGCCGCGACGCTCTACAAATGTAAGTGGACACTATTTTCTATCCGTAGCACCATGAAGCTGTGTTGATAATATAAATGCGTAGTTTTTTTTTTTTTTTTTTTTTTATGTTTTTAGGTTATCTTTTGTGTTGTTGCACATTGGGTGGTGCCCAAAAAGTGTAGGTGCATGAAAATTAGGGGCTAATGGCAGTGTATTGGCAGAGATACAGAGACGAGATCTCGGTGTTGTAGTGCATCGTTGTCAACCAGTTCTCATGGATATTTTGTGAAAAATTGTGGAAGGAAAAAAGTTCCTTGGTAAATAATTTTTCCAAGAGATTTAAATAGTTATATTAATAAATTTAAAGATTATTCTTTAACGTAGGTTAAACAAACCAAAAAAAAAAATAATAATAATCAAAATCTACCAAATCTATAATAGTGTTGTCTAATTAAAGGAATTATTTACGTGACTTAAGGGAGGTTACTTTATTTCGTAGGATGGGCACCGAAAATTTATGACCCTTGTTTGATTTTGAGTAAATGAAATTGTTTGAGAGTTGGGGTTGGCCAGGTCAGACGCCACAGCATCACACACTGTCAGCCGTTCATCAAATTATACGTTTGTCTTTACTCTTTCAACTTTGTCGATTAGATGTTATTTTGTTTTATTGTAGCCCCGCCGGACGACGTGTCGGCCGCTGATGTGCCAGCTACATCCGGACCCACACATCATTTTCAATTATTCCAATTTCTTTTAAATACAATATTACAGAACATGTAGGCCTTGTTTGGAACAATTTCTTTTAATAAACAAAAATTTGATAACAAATGTTTTATCATTTAATTAATGAAAATTATTGAACTTTTTTTCTCATTAAGTTTAATAATATTTGAGCTTCAAGATTTCAACTTTAAACTTTTTGGTAGAGTGTATACATATTAGTTGAGCTCCATTTAAAAGTTGGTATAAATAAATAAACATTTGAATAATGCTTAAATGTTTACCGATTAACACATATCTTTTATTAATCACCATTAATTTTTTATAAATATTTTTAAAACCTAGGATAATTTTAAAAACAAAAATTTAGTTTTCAAAAATTTATTTTTCTTTTTGAAGGTCAAAACCTTTTCATTCTATCAAACCTAGTTTAAAAAAATAATAAAAAACGAAAAATGAAATAGTTATTAATCCATCCATAAATTTAGATTTTGAAGTATTTTTGAAAGGGTTGACAATATCTATACTATATATATAAGGAGTTGTAGGGAGAAATTTTTTGCCTATTTTCTCTTTCTAATTTAAATATTTTCATACTTATTTTAGGGTCAAATTTGTTCTTAATATAAAAATTATTCTCTCTCATCCCTCCATTTTTTTTCTTTTTAATTCTACTTTATTTTTATTATTTAATAATGTTTTGGAAGGTAAAGAGTTAGAATATGTATACAGTTCTTGTCTCTCTGTTTCTATGAATTAATTTTAAAAAACATATTTTATTTCTAATTATAATTAATAAAAATTTTCAAAAGTTTTTGTAACTTTTTGTCTTTTACGAGTTTTTTCTTACTCTTTCTCTTAGCTTTTTTTCTCACTACATTCTTTACAATTTTGTATGTTTTCTACTTTAGTTAGTGTCTTGTGTTTTCTTGTTTGATCTAACGTTTAACTTTTTGTTTTTTTAGTCAGGTTAACCGGATCAGTGGATGATGAGAATTATTAAGACGTCGATTTGATGAGATAAATATGAAAAATACATAAAAACTTAGCGAGGTAGACATTGAGAGATAAAAGAGTCCAATTATATTAAAAATTTTAACTATTTAATTATTTTATATGTTTTTATACTTTAAAATAAAATTAGGAAATTTCGTATTTTATACTAGTTAAAAGAAAAATGTTATGTGTCTTTTGTTTTTGGTTTTCATTTTTCGAAAACATGGGTAATCAATTCAACTTTTACTTTTCATTTTCTAGAATGTTTTATTTTTTTTTAATTCTAGATATATTTTTAAAAAATTACCTTCAGAAACAAATTTCTATTTTGTCAAAATCTTTCTTTTTTTTCTTGGATGATGTTCTTGACATATCTTTTTCCAAAAAAGTCTCTTCCAATTTATTTTTTCTCTTTGTACTAAAAAAAAAATTAATTTTCTCTCTCTAAATTCATCTCTCTTGTTAATAAAAAAATAATAATAAAATTTCAAACTTTACTCCCTCCTAAATATATCTCTCTTAACAATGTTATTTCTTATTTCTAAATTTTCTCCATACTTTTCTTTCTACGTTGGTAGGTGTTCGAATCACCTTGCACGCAACTAACCGTAACCCTCTCGATCAATGAAGCATCCATGGATTAATTTTTTTTTTCAATACTATCACTCTTCATTTCCCTTTCTAGTTTTTATTTCTTTATTTAACATTTTTTTGTTACTATCATGACGGTAACTCAAATGTTAAGATAATTTAATTTTTTTTTAGGATCCGAGGTTCAAATCTTGGTTGTTGTACTAAAAATAACATTATATATATATTTTTTGTTAGGTAACTTTATTCTCTTTCCAAAAATTCATCTTCTCTCTCTTAACTTTTTATCTCTCCAACTTTATTCTCTTTCCAGAAATTTTCTCTCTCCAACTTTATTCTCTCTAAAATCATTTCTCTTTTTTCTCTAACTTTATTCTCTCTCTAACATTTATTTCTCTATATATTTTCTTTTTATTTCTCTAGTTAAATTTTTTTTTTCTTTTACCTATCTTTATTGATGGGGCATTTGACATTTGGAATTGGACATAAATGACTTCAAATTACAAAATTTCAAAACATAATGATTTCAAATTCTTAATTACAATTGAAATCAAATGAATTTGAAGTCATTGAAATCAAAATTTATTGTTTGAATATTCACAAAAAAAGTATAACATTTTAATATTATAAATAATAATAATAATAATAATATAATATGAAATATGTTATATGTTAGCTACATATACAAATGAAATCTTTTAATCAAATTAACCTAATAAAATAAAACTTGCAAATGAAATAAAAAATAAAAAATAAAAAACTGGTAAATATCTCTCTTGAAATATATATATTTTAAAAACTTAAAAGCAAATCATTCTAAATCTAAACCAAAATAACTAATTATTTTTTTATGTAAATGATTAATATACGTTTATTAAAACTAAACAAACATAAATCATAATCCAATTTTCTCTCACTTTTTCTATTTATTTTCTTTTTTTATTATCATGTCTTTGCTTCTTCTTTTTCTTGTTTTTTTTTTCAAAATAATACTTCAACTAATAAAAATGTTGGAAAAAAGTCAAAAATAGTTTTGAAAAATTAAAAAGATATTTTAAATGTATCTAACTATCAACTTCTTTGCAGATTTATGGAATTTAAATTTTTGGATCCAAATTATTGTTGTAAAAATTGAAATAAAAAGAAACAAAACTGGAAATGTATATTTTTTTCTTTTATATTTTAAATTCCTTCCTTTTCTTTACTGACCAAACAACAAAAAATAATGATTTTAAAACCACTGTGATTTGGGTAAATCTTTTTTCATCTCTTTTTAAATTTTCTCTCTCTTTCAAAGTTTTTCGTGGTCCCTCTAAACTTTTCTTTTCCTGCCTCTACCTATAATTTCTGTCTAACTTATCTTTTATCTCTCTAACTATTTTAAAAATTAGAAAATCCAGAACAGTTATCAACATGTTTAGTTTTCTGCTTTCAAGAAATTGAAAAAAAAAAAGAAATTAGTTATTAGACATATATAATTTCTTTTGAAAAATAGAAAAACAAAAAGACTTAAAAACCAAAAATCAAGTTGGTTATTAAACCTTCCTTTTTAAACAGTTTTTTGTTTTTCAAAATCTATTTTAAACTCGTCAATCTCTACCATATCTTTCTCATATTTTCATCTTGAAGTTTTTTCTTTTCCTTATAACATATCTGAGCGAACATACAGCGATAATAGATAGTAAACGTTTCATACCGAAAAATTTTGATAGTCACAATAGATCTTCAAGAACACTCCAAAATAAATCCTGTAAAAAAATAGTTAGAACTTCAAAGATTTTGTAGTGCCAAGTATAGGAAAAGATAACTTATGCTCAAGAAATCAATGTCGCCTATTGTTACTCTCCACATTAGGAGTATTTAGAATTTTACAAGTAATCGTTGGTGTAAAAAGATTCGAAATTTGAATATACAGTTCTCACTTCTTGGTTTTTAGGCAACTGCATGTGTAGTGTAGGAAAGTCGGTTGGGCTACTAAGGATTCAATTTATTAGGACCGATTCCTTGAACGGGTGCCCAGTTTGGCACTTTCCGAATTGGTACCACTTTCATGTGTTCTCTTCACTCAGGCAAACCTTTGATGATATGTAGCGAATAGAATTGAGGATTAATCAATAGCCTCCTACTTCGGGAAGACTCAAGGAACTCAATTTGGTTTTTCCGAAGTAGCGTCCAGTTCAGAAGTAAAATTCAGCCACTTCATCAAAGATCGATTTTCCCCTTTCTTACGAACTCACACCCTTCGATTGCTAGGTATTTATCTCCCAAAAACACGCGTTTCAATTCAATTTTAGTCTTCTTGAACTTCAACTTGAGCATTTAGGGCAAAGGATTTTCTCCTTCAATCGCTCTACGTCAGGGCAACTTGTTGATTTCGTCGCTCTTTCATTGCTAGGTAACTCTCTACCTAGACTTAATTAAATTTCTCCTTCTTTTTCTCTTTGTAGTCGATTAATGGCTAAGGCCTTCGATCCTAGTACCCATAGACCTTCTACCTCCCAGGGTACAAGAAAATCTGCCATCAAAAAGTCGAAAACCTCGTCGTCGTAAGCAAAGTCAATCTTCGGAGAACAACAAAAGTAACTCTGATCACTTCCATTTGAACTATCCTGACGAATCATTAGGAATCCTTAGATATACTACTCAATTTCGAAAAACATCGAGTTGAAAGTTCCTGTGGAGGGCGAATCAATAAACAAACCCTTCGTAGGTTGTGCGAGCTTTGACCCCCAAATGTTTGAGTACGGGGTTAGGGTACCTTTACATCCTTTTGCCCAGCCTTTCCTTAACACAGTTTGTTGGGTTTGTAAGGTGATTGCAAACAAAGTCCCACATTGGCTAGGGAAGGGAATGATCATGGGTATATAAGAGAGGACAATTATCTCCATTGGTATGAGGTCTTTTGGGTGAAACCAAGAGCATAGGATACCGTTGTCCTTAACAAGTGGTATCAGAGCCATGGTTTAAACCTAGCTGTGTCGGTGAATCCTCGAGTGCCGAACAAAGAAGTGGTGAGTCTCGAAAGGTGTGACTACTTAAGGGGAGGCTCGGTGGTACTTTGTTCGAAGGGAGGATTGTTGGGTTGACCAAATGTTGGCTACCCATACCATAAAGAAATCTTCTTGGGCCCACAGTCGTTTTTATTTAAGTAGTCTTTCTGGCCTTGCGAAATTAGTGAATGGCCGATAAGGGCTTTACCTAAATTGTTAACGGTCCCACCTCCATAAAGAACTGGAAGCAAAAGTGGTTTTACATTTCGTGTAACTAGTTTATGACTACCACCGAGCTAGGGAGCCCCTTACTGTGATATTACCATGGAGTTCGGTAGGCTAAGTAAGCTCTTAAAACCTGTTTACTTTTTTCTCAAAATAAATATTTACTAAGTTAATGAGTCTTCCTTCTTTTGTTTTGTATTCTTTCAGTTTTGATCGATCCTCCCCCAGATTTGACCAAAGAGACTAGAGCCGTTTTGGCTGGGTACGACATTTTGTCGCCTAGAGACCGTTATTGTCCTGATCTTTTAACAAATAAGAATTTAAGGAACTGCAGGATTGTCGTTGAACTTACCGAAGGTTGGATTTTCCCCCTTGCTAATTATTTCAACTTAATTATATATATATACACCATAATGTAGAAGAAATACATCCTCAACCTTTTAGATTTAGCACTAGTCGTCACCGAGACGTTCCCCCTGGAAGTGGGGCGGCAGATCCTCTTAGCAAGGGGAAGGAACATGAAGACTCTTCGCAGCCTAGAGATAGGCAAGAAGAGTCCAGTAGGGGTGGAGATCTGCAATAATCCCAGCCAACTGCTGAAACGAGGCCATCGATATCAAAGCAAGGTCGTCCGCCATTACTGAGTTCTCCGAAGTCGAAAAGGTCGGTAAAGAGGAAATTGGTCACTGCCAAGGGTCGTCATGTGGGGGGTGTGGAAGCCCTTGCCTTGAGCGTGAATACTCTATCCCCTTCTACTGCAAACTCTACTCGGATCCAAGAAGAAGAGACCCAACTGATGAGGAGAAAGCAAGTCCATAGTGAAGTTAATACTCCGGCCCCGAGTTCAAGGGTACCCCACCAACTGACCTACCAATCGATCGAATGGGTGCACCTTCTTCGCCTTTCATACCTGACATCCACCCTCCGTCTCCAAGGGATATGGACTTCGAATGCGAGATTTTAGGCGAAGTTCCTAGAATATCCCTCCAAGAACTCGATGAAATGCAATCTCGAACTCCTCTTATAGATAAATGTAAGGCTGTTTCTAGAGTTGACCTGTCTGATACTAGGGAGGCATCGTTCAAGGTTTCTGGTTCTTCCATAGAATTTAAGTTCGAACTGCCACCTTTCCTGTCGAATCTGCAAGGGGACTAAGTTTTATCTCTCACAGACAAACTTTGCCCATACTTCTCCAAAGACCTGGGGAAGTACGCACGTGATTGCAACCCGTCTTCTGCTAGTGAACCCTTCAAAGAAGCTTTTTTGTACATGATTAAGGTAGATTTTAATTTGAATTTGACCGGCTTTAACCTTTTCAACCATTTCTTTAACCTTTGTGACATTCTCAGGGTTTAGCTTTTTCATGTTGGGGTGTGGCTTCGGTTCGCATCGAACTTTCTCAACGCGGCACTGCCAGAAGGAAGAATGTGATCACGCTTATCAAAGTTACTAGAAGGGCTGAGGTATAATCTTTCCAATTGTTCGAATACAACTCACTCTTGAAAGAGCTGAAGAATGAGTAGGAAATATTGGCGAAGGAGAAAGTAGAATACCAGACTTTGAAGTGTAAAACCATTGCTGTTCTGGCTCAAGCCGAGAAGAGCATTCTGGAGAATAACGAGTATAAGGCACAACAAACCCGGTTGGACGAAGAGAATCGTAATTTACTATCTGAGATTGCCGAATTGAGGTTTGAAAATGACCAGCTGAAAAATGATCTAGTCGAGTGCAAGACTTCGTCGGACAACCTTTTGAGGTTCGAAGTTGAAAGAAGATCTCAACACGAACTTGAGCTTTCGAAGGCCAAGGCTAAACTTGGACGAGCTGAATCCATCCTGATTGAAATCGAATCAAAGTTCCACAAAAATAGCGTCTGTTAATTAAACACGATATCTGATTTACTGATTTCGCTCATTATTCTTCTACATTATTGGCGTACAACTATCTCTATCAAACTCTAAGTACCACTTCGTATTCCGATTCACCCATTAAATCACATTCAATGCTCTGAGTTCCTCTCTTCTATCTACTTAAAGGAGTATTTCTTTTTTTTTTCCTTTTTTTTTTACTTAGTTCTTTTTCTTCTTGACTCTCCTCTTCTTTTCACCAAAAAGAAATGTCTGAGAGGTGAACGGCCCCCTAGTTACCTTCATGGAGATCTCTTCTGAATGCCTTGCGGTAAATGTTAATGTGGCTGCTGGTCTAACATAAAAGGTATTGACCTCATGCTGCACTTTGCGGATAAAGGCCTTTCTCTTGTTACCTGACTGACCGCCACTACGTCCTCCAAAGATGATGTTTATAATCGCAAGTCTTTTTTCATTGGGCTCTTTTTTCTTCGGCGAGGGTGACCAATTTTTATCATCTCTATCGGATCGGTCGTATTTTCTCTTTTCTTGCGAGGAACACGTACTCTTTTTTCCCACATACTTTTTCAAATGACCTCGCCGAATCAAATTCTCAATCTGGTACCTTAGGTCATGACCATGATCTCTATGGAACCAGCAGTATTTGTTTCAGTTCATCTTGTCCAGACTTAGTTTCATTTTTCCAAGTCTCTCTAGCATGGTGTTTAAGTCGCTATTTTCGATATTCACTAAAATCTCTGCCAGTGGTATGTTGAGCGGCGTATTTATAATCAAACTCCCGCAGTCGCCGATCATTAACCTACATGGTCCGATCTTGCTGCTGGCGATTGTCGTAATTTGCTTTCCCTTATTCACGATCTTTGTTCGGTTAATTTTTCTTTGGTTGCGAGTTATGGCTTTGGCTCTGGCAAATTTTGAAGTAGTAGTCTGGTGCAAAAGTTGTTTGACCTTGAGCACATCTTCGGCGTGCATATACTTTCCAGCATGCTGAATGGCCTCGCTGTAGGTCCACGCTGATTGCAAGACATAGGATTTGGCCAAGTCCGGATAACTTATGGCTGACATGAATGCCATCCTTGCCACGTTATCTTAACAATCCTGTGCTTTTATCTTCCATCCATAAACTGCCCCACAAACTCGTGCAACGACTCGCCCTCCTCTTGGCAAATAGTCAACATATGTGTATCCGATTTTTTCATGTCATGTTGCGCGAAAAATTGATTGATGAAAACTTTCCTCAATTGCCTTCAGGAGGCAATGGAGTTTGGCCTTAGCTGCTGGTACCACTACCTAGCCTGGCCTTTTAAGTGTCACCGGGAAAGCTCGACACTTCATCTTGTCACTTACTGCATTTAACTCCATGAGCTCTATTTGGAGGAGGAAACCTGACTGCCACGTGGAGGACAGTGATTCGCTATTGGGAGAAGGCTCGAAAGAATATTTTATGGAGTTCTACCTCGGAACTCTCCGAGGTGAAAGACAACCATTTTTCTCCAGGATTTAAGTCTTCATTTCGGGGAAGAATGATCGAGTTCAATCTGCTCGATCCTGACATTTCCGACCTCTGATCCGACCAAGGTAACCGCTTGTCGTGACCCTATCGAAACCTAAATCTATAAATAGAGGGCCTCATTTCACCATCAGGTATCAAATTTCTCCTCGAACTTAATATTGAGTCTAAGCTGCTTACTGACTTGAGCGTCGAAGATTTTGCCCTCTTATGTAGGTCTTTCCTTAGAGTTTCAGGTCGGAGCAAGGACCAGATTCGAGCTAAATCGAGGTTGTGCAATTTCTTGCATAAACAAGCTCTTCGTACAATTCAATGCGATCAATTTGATATGCTGAGCCGTTATACGACTTCATGTCTTTTTTTTTTTTTTAATTTTTGGTGGTAAAGGGTGCACCATAATCGTTGTAGTGAAAGGTGAGTCCTATCTTTCACTTAGCTCTACCCATGTCGCATCATCGGGGTTGCAACTCTTTCACAGAGCTTCAAAGTCACTTTGCAACTTACTCATTACTTCTTTCACTGGGTCAGGGACCTTCGGTATGTCCACTGTAACTTGATGAGTAGAAGTAGTTGCCTATGTCGTTGTCCGCTCTTGGACATGGGTGTTTGATTATACTCCCTTAGTGGTTGGAGAAGAACCCAAAATTTGCGTCAGAGGGGTTTGCTGTCTGTCTGCTGCCCTCTATTGCGCCCACTCATAGCTTCTGAAGTAACATGCAAACGAATGCCCTCTCGAGGGTTGATCATGGGTATTCTTCGGGGTCCCAAATTAAGTCGTTCAATGGCTGGTATCTGTTGTCGAGTGTTGTCGGCATATTCCCTTCCGATGGCATAGGAGCCTTTCCCGGTGTCGGGTCTCTTAGTACTATGGAATCGGCAGACATATCCTCACCAATGTCCCTCTCTTGGGCTTTGACAGACGGTTAAGCTACTTCTCTAGTCGACTCTGTTGTGATTTGGCTCCAGCGCAGCGCAGTGGTTAACTCCGCTATTTCTGCACGTAAGTGGGCTATCCCGCCCAATTCTGAGCGGACTTCGCTCAATTCCATGCGTAGTCCAACTAACTCCTATCCCATCTGTCTCGCAGTGTTGGAGGTACCTGGTTGTGAGGCATTCCTCCTTGCTGCCCCTCCTCACATTAGCCGTGGTCGTCCTCGCCTTGTGTGGATATGCGAAGAGATGTACGTGTCTTTCTATTGGTGCACGATCGTTGTGACATATTGTAATTTGTTATTGTATTGTTGATGTCAAAGAAAATATTGGGTTAAAATAAGAGATTAGAAACTTTCGCTTCCAACAGACGACGCCAATTGTTCGTACCGTAAAATTTCGATAGTCACAATAGATCTTTGAGAACACTTCAACATAAATCTTGAAGAAAAAAGTTAGCACTCCACAGATTTTGTCAGTGCCAAGTATAGAAAAAGATAACTTATGCTAAAAAAATTAATGTTGCCTACTGTTACTCTCCACATTCAGGAGTATTTATAGAATTTTTCAAATAACCGTTAGTGTAAAAAGATTCGAAATTTGAATATACAGTTCTCACTTCCTAGTTTTTTAGGTAACTGCATGCGTAGTGGAGGAAAGTCGGTTGGCTACTAGGGATTCAATTTATTAGGACCGATTCGGTGAACGGGTGCCCAGTTCGGCACTTTTCGAACTGGTACCACTTTCATGTGTTCTCTTCAATCAGACAAACCTTTGATGATGTGTAGTGAATAGAACTGAGGATTGATTAGTAAACAAGCCTATTTTTCTTAAAAGAGAAAAAAAAAAAACTAAAAACAAAAATTGAGTAAGTAGTTTTTTTTTATTTCTTTATTTTTTAAATTAAGTTTGTTTACAATAACTTATATGTTAAAAAATCCTATTTAAATTTCAAAAACAATTATAAATCTTTTAAAACTTCTATTCATTTAGTAAGAAATTTTAAAACTCTAGAATACAGAAAAAAGAAACTACCTAGAAATCCTAAGATAAAAATTATTATCACTAGAAAATGTACTTATTAATTACGTTCCCTCGAGTTGAAGGATGATATATATATCACATGGGTTAAAATCAAATATATATATATATATATATATATATATATATATATATATATATATAATATTAAGATAATTGAACTCAAATATATGTACATATTAATTATTCATTGAAAAAACGTTTTGATTGGTTGATAAAAATGAAAGAGGCCACCCTATAAGACAGAGAGTCTAAACTTTTGCACAATTAATTTATTTTGTCATTAAAATGTAGATTCTATGTCTTTTATAAATGCATTATTTAATAACAAGAGAAGGTGGGTGAAGTAACCTAATATTTTTTTATTTTATAATTATAATTTTATCATGTGGCATTAGAAGGGAAAAAAAATTCCAAATTTCTACTAATTAATAGGAACCATACAATTTTAAAGGAAACTATTGTGCATGGCACTAACGCAAAGTGGGTCATGAATTGTAACCTAAATCAACTTTTTAGGGCTCATCCATCATCTATACGCACCTATCAAAAGCTAACGAAAATACTTCAGTAACTTCTCAAGAAAAAAAAATCAATTGATTAAGAAATATATCCCTAAAAAATTGTGAATTTGAAAGAAATGTGCCCCATAATAAAATTAGTTGTCACGTGGAAAAAAATTATTTATGTTTTCAGAAATTTAATCGATCCGAGAAGTCTAAACTATTATCATCAACGAAATATATTTGTGAGTTTAAATTGAAATAGTAAAGTCGCGGATAAAGTTTAGGAACAAAAATAAATATGTTTGACCTTGTTTGATAATAATTTTAATCTAATAGGAAAAAATTCTTTACTTCCTCTAAATTTAAAATTTGACTATAATTTTGAGAATATCTTTTAACTAGTAACGATGGTTTTAAAAATAATTTCAAAGAAGTAGAATAAAGAAACAACGAGATCTTGTTGCCAAACATTTTTTTTTAAGATTACTAAAAACGAAAGTCTTGTTGACCTATTTCCTTCCATTTGTTTTTAAAAGATTCATGAGCATCTTTGTCAAATTAAAAAACAACAACTATAACTTTCTGATGACTATACTATATTTTTAAGAATAAATTTAAAAAATGTTTAAATAATAAATTAATTATTAGTTTACAACTTTATTTTTTTGCAATAGAATCGTGATGATCAAACAATCCAAAAATGTCATGAAATGGTCTGTAAAATAAAATAAAATAATATGACTTCTAATAAATTAGAGAGGGATTTACCTAGATAGTATAAAGTAAATATATATATAATTTTCAAATGTAACACAAGTTTGACATTTTACAAAAATAGTATAATCTTAATCAAATTCAAATATAATGTAAACCATATAAATTAAACAAAATTGTGACATCTTTTATATAACATATTAAAATTAGCTACGCAGTGAATTTTTTCTAAATTTAAATGGGAATTTGTGCCTTAAAAATTTTCTTCTAAAAGAGAAAACTCCATAAAAAATTGAATTTAAAATGTGTTGGGTATGGTTAGAGTTATTGAATCAATTTTAGATTTATGAATAAGTTTAAATGAAAGATGTACCAATTGAAAATAACAATTTTAGATTGAGAAATCTAATTTTTGTCTCACTTTTTTCATCATGGATTTGAACCCATTCCCTCCTACTTAACCCCAATTCTTTTAAACTTCATTCAACAAATATAATATTATTGGATTATAAAATAATAAGTTTCACAAAATAATAACATTACTATTATAAATATTAAAATTTATTTTTCAACACATAAAAAGAAATTTACTGTCATTGTTATAGAAAATGAGAGAAAGAGAATTATTTTATAGTTTTTGAAAATGAAAATAATTGTAAAAGTTATTGAGATTTTAATACTTTTGATATTACACAAACTAATAAAAAAAGGCTTTTCATATTCTAACCATTTAAATGACGATTTATTATTTAAATTAAATATATGACTTATTAATTAATAATTAATAAGTGACATATTTATAAATACACAATTTAATAAAGAACAAAATACTCTAAAAGTGTTTTTCGACTTCCTCCCTTTTAATATATATATATATATATATATATATATATATATATAATAGATTGTTAGCAACTACTTTAGTATTATATTTTCAAATATAACATTTAATGTTTATTAATTCTATTAAATAAATTATCATGAATATCATGTTTTAGTCTATAAACTTACAAGTCAATCTGAGCACAACTAGTTAAAAAGATATTTTTCCAATTAGAAAGTTGATCGTGAGTTCGAATCTCCTCCTATATACTGTTGTACTTAAAAAAAGTTTGTGAATTTACACTATAAAATCAAATAAAGAATTTCTACCTAAAGACTCAAAAGTAATAAATGAACCTGAGGTATGATCTAATCTATTAATTGTTTGACATTTATTATTCATATTATGTTTCAATTGAATAGATTATTGGATCTTATTCTACAATTATCAAAAACATGTTTTTTTTATAAAAGAAATTATAAAAAACATGTTACTGAGTTTAACACAAAAGGGTTGGAAACCATTAGATGATTTTTATTTTATGTTTTTTTAATTGTGATATGCCTGAGATTAATTTATTTTAGAATAATATTATATAGATACGGGGAATAAAACCTACATTAAGAGTACAAGGAGATAGTATAAACAAAGTCTCACATTAATTAGAGGTGAGGTAATTTAAAGTATATAGATAAAAATAATTATCTATTGATACAAAGTAGAATTATGATACTTTTTATTGCTCACAAAAGGAAAAAAAAAACCCTAAATTCACTTATAATACTTCAATTTTTAAAGTAAGATAAAATGACAGTCCACAAATGATGGTGTAGCTAAATTTCAATTATTATTATTATTATTTTTGAAACTTTTGATAAAATTCTCTTGAGATTATATTCCTCAACTAATTAATCACAATCAATCAAGTGTGGGGGTGGGTTTTAATTTTTGTTCATATTGGCAAAAGAATATTGATTCAATTCAAAATTCCAACTTCCATGTAAAGATTCCCATTTTCACAAGGCTTAGGTGGACCATAAAGAGTGCTTGGTTACCAAGAAAATGAAAAGGGCAAAAAAAAGTATAATTAAATGTGTTCCAATTCCCCTTGTTGAAGTGAGCAATTCTTTCTAGGGTTCTTTTTTCTTTTTTTTTTCTTTATGCAACAAAGAAAAAAGGAAAAAAGGAATTCTTTCCCATTGGATGACTTATAAATTTTCCAATGACTTAAAAAGAGTTGGATGGATTGGTCTATTCTTTTCCTTTTTTTTTCCTTCTTAGCTTTCAAGGGAAATAAGAATCCCACATTGATTACAAAATAAAATAAAATCTCATCCTATTCACTTTGAAAAGGGAATTTGAAATTTGCCCATTACTTGTCTCCTTCATCATAGAATATGGAGCCATCAAAATTCCTTCCCCACCTATTCTTCCCACTCTTTTTATTCATTATTCCATTCCATTACTTTATTTCCAAATCTACTCAATTGTCACAACAACTGAGGTACAACCTAGATGTCAATTAAATAATTTTATCTTTTTTTTTTCAAATCTAATTTGAAATATTTTTTTCATTGTAAAAGAATAATAATTCTTATTCAAATTGGGAGAGCACAACTATTTCAAAAAAAAAAAAGAAGTCCAAGTTTAATTTATAATTTTAGTTTTTGAAATTTTACGTTGATTTGATTTTGAGAGNTAAGTCAGACCATTTGGTTAGAGATTAATTGATATCTAAATGACTAATTAATAACAAATTTGTATTTAAACTCAGTCAACAACTAAAATAGATGTTCATCAATTCGTACTCATCTTTTCTGACTACTATAAATAATAAAAAAAAATTTCTTTCTATTTTTTAAAAAATTTAAAAGCTGTCAAAATTTTATTGATGATACTGGATGTTGCCCAATAAATATCTATATGTATTGTTCATTTTTTAAATACAGCAACATCCAAGATGAAAATTCGAACTCACGACTGAATATAGCTACTTTAACCAATATTGTTTATTTTAAAATAGAAGTTTTTTTTGTTGACAAAATTAAAATAGAAGTTTTGCATCTCATAATTTAGATGAAAAAAAGACATAATTAGGAGGTGGGAGGGATAGATCAAAATGAATACCACCACCTAGAAAATAATTTATAGTCACCATCTCATATCATCGAGACAAAAAAAAATAATAATAATAATAAAATAAATAATAGAAAAAATAAAAGAAGGAAAAACACATGCATTGATTAAAAGATTTATAAGTGGAGCACCATGAAGTAGCTATTGGTTTAGTTGTCATCCATAATTTATAAAAACATGCCTCATGATCTTGTACCGAAATTCATCAAACTCCCTTTCAATTTTTTCATAGAGACTTTTAATCTCTTTATTTTCAATTGCATTGAAAAATAATTACTCACACTAAAAAAAATTCTTACCTACCAACTTTTTTCTTTATTGTCCAAACTACTGTCAAATTATTTTGGAAATAATCAATTGGAAAATTTAAAAAACTAAGAAGAGTAATTTTTTAAATACTTTTTTTTTGGTTGAGAATTTTATAAGATTTTAGAAGTACTTAAAAAAACAAATAAAAAAATTCATATGAGTAAACATTCAAAAACATAATATTAAAATACTAAACACGAAATCATTACCAATTAGGGTCTTAATTACTTATAGGTAAAGAAGGTAAAGTAATTATTGGGTCTTGTTTAGATATTGTTTTTTTTTTAAATAGTGAAAATATGTTTAGATAAAATTTAACAGAAAATGAGTTGAATAACTCTTTTTTAATTAAAGTTAATTTTTCTTTCTCTATGGGTATATTATTGCAAATAATTTTTTTTACAACAAATGAAAATATTATTTTCTCCATGCACACACTAACATTAATCTTGACAAAGTTGAGTTCCAAAATAGAAGTTTTGTAAACTAAAACTGTTTGTTAATTAAAAAAAAATAAGTTTAGAGAAATTTTTGGGATAGATCGAGACATGCATTTTCTATTTTTGGGTCTAACCCTGTAGAAATTTTTGTCATATACAAGTTTAGAGATGTAAGTAAACTTTTGGAAGATAAATTTTTGAGAGATAAATAAGAAGATTTAAAAAAATAAAAAGATTTAGAAAAAAATAGTGAATGAAAAGTGAAAAGACAAAAAGTGAAATTTTAAGGGGAAAAAAAGTAAAAGTCGAGGAAAAAATGTGTTAAAGAAAAAAATTATAAAGAAAGAGAAAAATTAGAGTGGAAACAAATTTAGAGATAAAAACAAAGATTGAAAATATAATTTTTAGAGAAAATAAATAAATATAAAGATAAATAAAAGTTACCGTGAAGGAAAATTGAAGAATAAAATAAGATATAATTTTCAGAGGATAAAATAGATAATGAAGAGAAATAAAAGTTATAAAAAACGAAATTTTAGAGAGAAAATAGTTAGGAAAAATGCTAAATTTTTAAAGAGCGAAATGAAACTGGTTTATTAAGAAAAAATAAAAAATAAAAATACATAAAATTTTGGGGAGAGATAAATAATAATAAATATTTAAAATATAAAAATTTAGAGAGAAAATAAATTTTGTAGAGAAAAATTTAGACAAAAATCTGATTTAGAAAAACATAAATCCCCTTTTGAAAACTTGGTTATCAAACAATCCTATTTTCAAAAAAACTAAAAACAAAAGAAAAACTAAAAAACGAAAAAGAAAATGGTTAACTAAAAACCAATAACAAAAAAGAAAAAAGAAAATGATCAAACGAGCCCTAATGATTTAAATTGTATGATTAGATAAACTAGATAAGTAAATTTGATTTTTCTGGACTGATATAGCTTTTTAATAATTTAGTCCATTTTTAAAGTTCTTATATTTTTAAGAAAACATTTATTGATCTTTCGCTTAAATAAGATATTAAGCAGGGGAAAAGGAGAAAAAAAAAGTGAGAGAAGGAAAAATAAAGAAGAAAAAGAAGAAAAACTAGTGTGAAAACCACGTCCTATAAAAAAAATCGACAAAATATGAAAAATATCATTAAAGTATCACTAAATATCCACAAAATATACTACATATTAATATTAATTATTTTAAATTTATTTAGAAATAGAAAAATATTTATTGATTAATTTAAATATTTTTATGTTTTTTAATTTCTTGACTTTTATAAAATAAAAAAATTTAATTTCTATAAAATTGAGACTTTAACATTTCTACCACCTTTAACCTTTGAAATTGTGTTGAAAACACACCCATCGTAAAATAAAAATATTAAAAAAAAAGTTAATTTCAATTCAGACGGAAATTCATTCAAAAGCAAAACCTACTCTTCTTCCGTGAGCGGCAGGTGGAAATAATTTTTTTTTTTTTTAATTTTCCTTTCCTCTTATTTCTGGGTGAACTGCAGCTGACTGTTAATTAAAAAAAGAATTCTTGATTATGAAGGAATTTTCGCCGACATGAATTTAGCTCAGTAGCAATTAGTATCTGTTTCAGACCAAAAAAATATGAGTTAATTATATTAGTACCTGTTTCCGAATAATTAATTATCCACATTTATAATCACTGAAAAGGATTTTAATCGATAAAAATTTTAAGTCTCATATATTTATGATATTAGGATATATATGTTATTTTTCTAGATGGATTTGTGATGAGTATTTCAAATACTCACCCCTTCCTGCATTTTTTTTGTCTTCCTTCCGAAAATAGCAAAACAAGTACTAGGCATGTGATGCGGATATCTGCTGGTTATGCCATAGATTTTTGCTTATGCATTAGTTCCATATTATATAAAAGTCTAATTTATTATTTAATTTAGTTTTCTTTTTCTAAAAGGATTATAAATGTAATTAATAGGCATGTAGTAACGTCCCTATGCAATTTAAGTCCCAAAAAGTCAGGTCCTTACAATTCATGTGACACTCAAGTAGAGACGAGGAGTATATAAATGAACCGATACCACCTTCAAATGAGATGGACCGTACGATTACGGAAACATGGTTAAGAAAAATTTAAAAGAATTAATAGTTAACTATGTCTATACCAACAAGATGAACATCTTTTTTGTGGCTCAATCTCATAAAAACTTCGAAGTTAAGCGTGCTTTGTTTGGAGTAATATTCAATTGAGTGACCTCCTACAGTATTTTCATAAGACAGAAGCATGTGAGTAACGATAAGGCATGTTGGAAGGAACCATATTTGTTTATAGAGACAGTCTTTACTCTTGGAATGCAGGAGAACGTCGGGTTGAAACATGCTAATTTCAATGAAAATTAGGTCCCCGCAAATGTATAATAAAATGAAAAGAATTAAAAATCCAACCTTTAAGTGTTGTTGTCTTTCCTTAAAGCTCGTTTATTTTGTACTAGACCTTTATTTATAATCTATTCAAGCCATTTGAGAAAATGGAAACCTAGTAGAAGATAAAAATCGCAAAACTTGTATAATCTAAATGATGTAATGGAAAGTATTAAGATAATAACCGACTAACTTGACTAAGTTAGTTAAAAGAGTGAAAATTAAAATTTTCTAAAAACTGGGGTAACAGAGTAGACAATGGAGTAGTTTTGACCTATTTACAAAATTTATATTTATCAAAGGGAGAAATTATTGATTGACAAGTTCATCTATGCGAAACCATCTATCACTCTCCCCTAGAAAATAAGGATTCGTTTAGGTAACGTTTTCGTTTTGGCTTTCTTTTATTATTTTATTTTATATTTTATAAAGAAAGATATAATTGCATTTAGTAATTATTTATTGTTCTGTCGAGCACAGCTCAGCGGTAATTGACATATATTTCAAATCAAGAAGGGGTGAGTTAGATCCCCCACCCCACATGTTGTACTAAAAAAAATATATTTCTGGTTCTTTATTTTTTTAATTGAAAAATGAAGGAAGCTTGATTTGGTTGGAAATGGAAACAAAGAGATAAGAGACTTGTCTCTCTCTTTTTTTTCGTTTTTGTTTCTAAAATTTTCTATACAGTTTTGGGACATGCTTTAACTAGTCGAGTTAGGTTTAAGTTGGCTTAAATGGAAGAGTTTGATATTAGTATTAAGGTTTATTATTATTATTATTATTATTATTTTAACTTAAATAATCAACATCATGCGAGAGTAGGGATTCAAACCTCTAACACTTTGAAAGAAAACATATGTCTTAATTAGTTAAACTAGACATATTAAAAAATTAATTCATATAAAAATATTCATCAATATAAAATACTAATTTTATCTTTTTATAAATCATGTAAAAATTCTTCAAGATCGTGACTCTTTTGGTTCATCGACTTGGACTGGATACTCGTTTGAACTTGTTGGACTCTGATACCATATTAATTTTGAAGGGATTCCATCTCAAAACTAGTTGACAATGAGATGAGTAGACCACTTGTATTATAAATCCTTGTTAGATCCCTTATCTTTTCAAGGTGGGATCCTTAACACAACCATTATTGGGAATGGGGAATCAAACACCAACCTTTAAAATGAGCACGAACATTTTTTTCTTGTATAATATTTGTGTCAACCTGAGTATAGTTCATACTAATTAAGATAATATTAATAATCTCTATAAGTTGTACGTTTGAGTTCAGATACTTTTTATAGAAAACTATAATACTTGTAAAATAGTCTGCTATCATCAAAGTATTAGTAGGATGAAGAGTGGGTGTGGCTGGAAAGGGAAAGGAGAGAAAGGGAGAAAATCTAAAATCTTAAACCGATGAGTTAGAGTAAATTTAATTATTTATATAGTCATACCATAACCTTCCTTCATGTTTGTGGTCTTGGAAATTTACTAGTGGTAATCAATATTCGATAGAGAGGACACGATATCAAGATTTTAGGATCTCCAATCCTCTTCTCATACCACGTTAAATCACCCTGAAGCTAAAAAGACATGCTGGATTGTTTAAAGGCTAAAATTTTAAACACTTTTAAAGTATGGAGGCTTGGAACAAAAGCTAAAGTACATAGACAAAAATAATATTTTAACTAAACATCGTATTATTTTAATTTTTTTTTTTAAGTAGCTATCATGTACATCTATTTTGAGTCATCTCCTTTGAAGATAAGCTTTTTGAATACACAAAAAATTTCCTACCTAGAAATGGACGTTACTTTGCTATCAAAATTAATGTGTAAATTATCTTCCAAACATTTAAAAAGCTCATCCAAAAATAGATAACTTTGGAACACACAATTTGGAAAGATACACCATCTCTAATCTTCTTTTCTTTCAGTTCACACACACCTCACACCCACTTGCCCTTTTTTAAGGGAAAAAAAAAAAAGAAAAATTAATAGAGAGTACTTTGTGTACAAGTTAATGCCAAAATAAATGTGGACCAAAAAAGCAGATGGCCTAACCATATCAAGATAGGCATATATGAATTTGATAGACATTTTCCACTCTTCTAAAAAAAAAAAATAATAATAAATAAAGACATTTTCCACTTGCAAAACCCAACAAGAAAGTGAAACCATATTTGAATAGAAATATTATACTTTTTGATAGAAAAATTATTCATTTTGAATCTTAAATTTTGAAAGAAAAAAGAGAGATAACATTTTAACATTTCTTTTGGTAGATCTCTAAGATTACTTTTTTTGTTCATGACACCAAACAAAATTTAACTAAAACATGTAAAATGACATCCTTGCCAACATGAACTTAGTTCAAAAGTAATTGACACCTATCTCTAACCAAAAGATCATGGGATCGAATTCTTCACCCTCACTTATTGTACTCAATTAAAAAAGAAAAAGACATCGAGACTTTTACTTGTATAATATGCTGAAATATTATAGCAATTAGAGTACGGTTCAATAGTATGAGTACTTATTATCATCTAAAAAATTAATCATTCAAACCACTTTACAATTATTCTAAAAATGTATAAATACATAAATATTGTGAATTCTTCAAATAATATATATATATTCAATCTTATTTACTTTGTAATACTTCTTGATATCTATTTAGTTTTTATACTTTTTTTAATATGTTCTTAAATTTTGAATGATAACTTTTATTTAATTCATATAATTAATAGAACAATGTACTCATATGAAAACATCGGTCTAGCTATTTGCTATGCCACAGTAACAATTTCATTCAATCTTGAGGACCCGATTAAAAGTCTAAATTTAATATTTTAAAATTTAGAGACTAAATAAATATCATACTCAAGATTGAACTTAAATACAACAAAAGCAAAGCTAACACGAGTAAAACTACACAATCTAGTCAAATATTGTGAATGTCACGTGTCAGCCAACAAAACAACGACGTGAAAGACGATCAATTCGAATAAAAATTTCAAACTTTATATTTAAAATATAATTTTAAAACCGAAGAATGAAATTGAATGATTTCTCAAATTTAAAAACCCCAAAAAATATATTTTTTTTTTGGGAAAAATAAAGAAAAAGGAAAGAAATTTGTTTTGTTTTGCTTGTTCAAATGTATGAAAAGATAAACATGGAAGGAGGGAGGAGTCCCCACCACCACATGATTCATCACATGGGGAGAGAGACAAAAGGTGGACAGCTTTACCACAAATTGTCCATGTTTGGTGACCCTTCCAATGACAACAAAAACAAAACAAATCAAAATTTGGACTTCCATCTCAACTAATATTTGTCGGTGTCATCACTTTCCAAACCTTTNAGGTCTCTCTCTCAATTATTCTCTATTTCTATACCTAAATTTTACAATAATTCTATTGGAGTTGCCATAATTTAAGCCTGGAACAATAGGTCTAAGACATTCTTGAGAAAAAATATGTTTGAATCTCGTTCACCTCTACATATTGTTGAACTCTAAAAAAAATTCAGTTATGAGTTTTATAAATTAAATAAGTAGGTGGTTTTATTTTTTATAAGTTAATTGACAAATGTGTTTGCTCAATTATATATTTGGTTTTTAATCTACTTGTTGAGATGATATTATAATTTTAGCTAAAATTTAAAAATTACATATAAAAATGATCAGATCTTGGTTTGGTAAATTTTATTTTTAGCTTTATTTTTTAGTTTTATTTTTCACTTTTTAGGCAATTTTAATCTATCTATAATAAAACTTAAAAAGGATATCTATTCTTTAGGCAAATTTTTTTAAGACGTTTTGAAAAGTGAATTACATAACAAAAAAGTTGTGAAACCAGGTTTATTTTAGTATGAAATGGTTATTAAATAGATAATAGATAATTTATTATTGCCATATTTGATAAAAACTTATCTGACATCCTTTTTTCCTTCGTGAAAGCAACATAAATCTAACGTTATTATAAATTCCATTTCATGATAATTGAATGTGTTCTATGATATGATAATTTGTTCAAACCATATAGAAGTTTGAGATGTTATATATATATATCTTTTATCATCCTGGAGTGGACCGTCATTTGACCTTTTTGTCCCTATATGTGAGTGGTATTCGCACTGTCCCATATCCATACATTTGCAAAGAGTCATTGTTTAGTGGAATTACAGTTTGAGATGTTATATATTAATTATAATGAAAGATATGAATTTGTGTAATGTTTTAATTAAACCATTAAATTGGTTAAAACTTATGCTAAAACCAAATTTGTTTTCATAGTGCAATCGATAGTACTAGGTGGATTTTTGTTTTTCATTTTATTTTTAGTATTCTTTTTATAATTTTAAAATAAAGGGACAAAAAAAAATCTAAAATCCAACTATATGAAGTAGTCTTCACTAATCATCTAAATGAGTAGCACCATTGACTTTCCCCAACATTTAACTCAAAATTATAAATATATAAGTCAACAAAAACAATTATAACTTACAATATGAAATGTTTTGTAATTCAGAAGAGAAATGTCCAAAATTTGGACTTGGGATGCCATTTTAATGGAATATTTACTAGTTTCTCAGTCAAAAAGAGGAATCAATTAATCCTTATTGATGGTGATAAGCAATTTATATAGTGGGGGCGTTTTTGTAAGGATTAAATATATAAAAATATTCCTTTGCAAAAAAAATATATACAAATATATAACTTGCCCTGTAACCTCCTACCAACCCTCTTTTTCATCCCTACTAAAATACTATTTTGGTTCATATATTTCTGACTTTGGTTTATTTTAATCTCTATACGTTTAAAAGATCTGATCCTATACTTTTTAAACTTTTGTTAATTTTAGTCTTTATACTTTTAAAGAGAGGTCATTTCGATTCCTTATTTTTTCAATCATAATTTTAGCATAACGCTTCATTCATTAAATTTTTTTTTTTTGAGATGTAGTCATAATTTTGTATTAAAAGGTTTCTATTATATATAAAATTTTACAAATAATAGGGATCAAATTGGGAACCTAAACAAAAGTTCTAAAAGTACAAGGATTAAAGTAAGCGAAAATTGAAAATAAATGGACCAAATTAAACATTTTGAAATTATAAAGATTAAAATGAACTAAAACTCAAAACATGATGAAAATAATATTTAAACTTCAAACATGAATGTTAGATATAGAGAAAAGGAGCAAACAAGGGAAGCTGGAGAATGTTCCGGTGAGGTTTGAACGCAGGATCTCTTGCTCTGATACCATCTTAAAGATGAATAAACACTACTAGAAAATTGGGTTTTCTTGACGTTCATGAACAGTAAAATACTGTTCAAAATAAAAATATGCGTCACGAAAGGCAAAAAATGCATTTTTGGAGGAAAAAACGGAAATTTCCGGATATTTGACCTTTCGTAACGTTTTTATCCGTCACAAAATGGTGGTAAAAAAGTTGGGTTTTCATGACGTTTTGGTTGACGCGTTTTTGGCGGGAAATAACGGAGTGTTCCGAATTTTTTACTTTTCATGACGTTTTTCTAACTGTCACGAAATGATCGTAAAAAAGTTGGTTTTTCGTGACGTTTAAAAAAGATAGAGAAAAAATAGATAAAAAAAAGTAATTAATTAACTTAAAGATCTTTGAAGCTAATTTGATGGAATATACTATTTTTTTTTAGCGATTGTTAGAATTTAAGTTAACAAAACATAAAAACCTAAAATTTAGGTGGTAGAAATTCCCACTAAGTAAATTTTAAATCCCATTAAAAATAAATATTATTTTTTTATTTCTATTTTATTTTAAAGGAAAAAATATTTAGGAATGGGTCAATTTTCATTATTTTATATTATTTTTTTACCCTAAATGTAATGCCCCGCGTT
>NW_019104495.1:3804669-3835548 GCF_001995035.1 Momordica charantia | reverse complement strand
TTTACTCTTTCTCTCATTCTTACCTTTATTTTTCATTCTAGAATGAACAAACTTAATGATTTAACGTCACACAATTTAACAAAGATAAAATGTAATATAATAATTTATAATCAAKAAAATTAGAGGTAAATTAAGAAAGTTCACTCATTGAAAAAAAAAAACTTGCACGTTGGTGCTTTTTCATCTTTCTTACACTTTAAATTTGTACTTACTTTCCATGCTAATCTTTCATCATCTTCTTTTATTATAATAATATCATACCTTGAATTTATATTTATATATAATCACTTTCTTTCTTTAAAATGATAATATTATAAACTTAAAAAACATTATTTATTTTACTTTAATTTAGAAGTACAAGATTCTACGTGCAAGACACGTGTTTCTTACTAGTTTTCTATGAAATACAGTAGGATAAATATATACCTGTCTAATAGATTATAGGATATGTACCTTATTGAATATATATAGCAAGTATAGTTTATAAAAGTATTATACCTCCTGCCCGGAAGAGATGGATAGATTAGTATGAAACACGGTTATGTTAAAAAAGATATTTGGAAGTTATTTTGGGTAAATGCTGCATATATTTGTAATGTTCAAAATACATCTGAAGTTACTGATATGATAATGTATATTTTGGGTAGCTACATATATTTTTGTAATGTTAAATAATACATAACTTTCAAATGGTAAGCTTGAGAAAATATAGGAAACAAAAAGGATTAGCAAATAAAAGTGCTTTGGATTTCAAAAGTAATCCTGCTGGATAAGAATCAAACGAGAAATTCTGGGTATGATTTATTAGTTAATTAAATAAAAAATTCAAATCTAATTTGATTATATTTTGAATTTGAATTGAGGAGCAACTGATCCTCTCCACAAGGCTCTCAGATCTTTGTTGTATCGGTACGACAATCCTATAGGGGTGAATAAGATTTAATTAAACTTTATAAACTTTTCAATACGTGTGCTTAATTTAGACAATTATGTAAACTTTTTAAAAATAAATAATACTTTTTGCTACATATTAGCATTTCATGGGTCCACATCTGCCACGTCATCTACCACATGTATTTTTCTTTGAATTTCTTTTGGCTATGACTTTTTCGTTTGAGCTTCGATTTGAGTAATTTCGTTGGAATCCTTATTTCGAGCTCTATGCTGTAGACACTTGAAAACACTAAAATTGTCAATAAACAAAATTAAGTTTGTTATCATCAAAACATTAATTAATTAATTTGAGATTTAGGGCCAAAAAGCCAACAAGTATGTCAGAGAATCCTTCCCTACAAGAAAAGAGCAGAGACAATTCTAGTCTCAAACACCATGCGTATCATCTGGTGAAAGGATTTAGGTTGCGAAAAGTGAGATTTTTTCATTCGTGACTAATCTTTAACCGTTGCTTGGTTTTTTGTGGATTATGTTGCACGCTACAAAAGGTAAGTAATTGTTCATGTAGAAACCTACATTGGTATGAGAGCCATGTTCTTTAAACCTATAGATTTCCTATAAAATCATGACTTCAATTTATTTGGACCATGTTTTTGGGTTACTTTTAAAGTCGATCGTATTACATATGATTTTTGGTAATGGAGTTCGATTGACTGTTGAGTTATGGTGAACATTTCTGAGTTTCTAGAGAAAACATGTTGTAACTTTCTTCTTTGATTAAATCACTGTATCGTGATCCGTTGTGTATGTTTTTTTTTTTGTATATTTAGAAAGTATGTTTGAAGAGATTTCCAATGTTATATGATATGCATTTTTCGTTGACTATCAAATTAGTTATGAATTTTTAAAGTTTCATGAAAAATACTATTTTTCTAGGTGATAACTATCCAGAGTGTTTTGTGGCATAATTTAGGTAATATATGTGTGAAAATGTGAGAATCCTTGTTAAAATAATAGGAAAAAGGAATAGAAATTAGCAAGCTAAGGTCATGAGCTATTAGAATTCTGAGTTTCCTTAATTTGAATGAAGTTGTACTTAATTTTGGATATTTTGAACCGGAATTGTAGGATTTGGAATAGATAGGTTGAGTGCTGCCAAGTCTGCTTGTGGCACTGCTAGAGCTCGAATGGAGAAGCTTCTATGCTGGAGCCTATTGCCGTTGGATGCTCTAGCATGTGTGACTGCGCAGTAACTCATCACATCAACCTTTTTTTATCATATCCGTACAGCTTTCAGGTGCTGCCCTAGTTTTAAGGGCTCGATATAAAAGGAAATTATGGCCTAGCCACAAAAATTGGGACAAAATAGAGAATAAAAAATTAGGACATCTATTTCAGAGAACATTCCCTATCCATTTTTCGTTGAAGAAGGAGCTGGAGATAGAGGCTTACTTCCTTTTTCGTCAGCACCGTGCTGAAGGAGTTTTCACCATTTTTCTTCCATCTTCTTCCTCAATGGGACACATTTTTTCTTCACCCACTGTTTTTTTCTTTTTTATTATGAACTAAACCCCATCTTCGAAGGGGATGAGCTTGCTGTAGCTTTCTATTGAGTATGCTTGATTAGCCCTTAATACTGGTTTAATAGAAGTGTTCTTATTCTTCCATCTGACAAATTTTGTTTGGCCAACATTATTGGTTTGCTAACTCGTTTGAGGCTCGAGAGAGTCCTTGTGTTGCATGATTGCTTCTATTAGCGCTAAATTTCTCTCTTTGAAGTAGGATGGTGAGTACTCAAGGGTGAGACTCATCCTATCGTGCCTATAAACTGTTTTTATTGATTGTTTTAATTATAATGGGAGTTGGGTTTAAGCATGTGTGGATATCTCAGGAGAGAACTATGTTTATTTGGGCAATCAATATTGTGGGTTTGCTAAAGCATAGTTGGTAGTAAGTGAAAGTATCAGAGCGAATCCCCCTCGATTTACCTCAATATCATTTCGTATTCGCATTTTGTTTGTTGTCTGAGTTGGATGTCTCAGCATATTACTGCAAATATTCTTGTGTTTGTTCATCTACTATTTTTGTCGATTAATTTTGCAGCATTCACAGCATTTTAAACAAACCATCTTTATTTTATTTTTTTGTATGCTGATTTGCTAACTTAAGGTAAAGTTGCAATCCCTATGGAAACAACCTTGTTTTGTATTACATTCGATTTTTTTTGGTGTACACATGCATCGATTTTCACCTAGTTGTGAATGAGCGAACACTAGGTGCTTTTCGTTTTTCGAAAAAAAAACTGATGTCGTTTTAGTGAAGCTATTGAAACTGTCTGTTTATGCGGTTTCCAGTTGAATCGGTTTATGGTTCGTCTGTTTCGAATTTTTGGTTCGATCAATTTGTAGTTCAACAGTCTTGTTCATTCAGTTTGGTTTAATCAAGTATGTTCCAGTTTACAAAGCCTGGTTTTGAATCACGAGATGTTACTTTCTTGGAGAATGATTTTCCAAGGAGAGGTGAGATCAATAATGAGATATCTCTATTTGAAAATCATAATCAAAATAATTCGCTTTTATCATATCAAACATGGGAAACTCTCAGTAATCTACCAATAGTATCTTAGGTTTTTGGTATCATATATCGAGAGAATTATTCTAAAAAAGCTATTCCACTGGTGTGTCCAAGTGGGAGACGTTCGAACACTACGTGTGATTTAGAAGAACGACAAACAACTCGTGACTCAATTGATCAATTGTCACATGATTCAAAGGAATCCACACGTGCATGATCAAGAGAACTACAAATAAGGCGTAGTAATCGTGGTAGAATACCGCAACGTCATTTTGATGATGAGATATATATGATTACCCCTGGTGATGATGAAGAGTTGAAAAGTGTTCAGAAAGCTCTTCGATGTCTCAATAGAGAGAAGTGGATGAAAGTAATAGAAGAAGAAATGGAGTCGATAAAAATTAATAATGTTTGGGAGTTAGTTTATCTATGACACAAAGAAATTGGTAATAAGTGGATTCTTAAGATTAAGCGTAAGGTTGACAGCTCTATTGAAAGATATAAAGTCTGACTTGTAGCAAAAGGATTCACACAACAGGAAATAATAGACTATGACTATACTTTTTTGCCTGTTGTGAAGTTTATCTCTATAAGACTCATCCTAGCCATAATCACCGGTTTAGATTTAGAATTACATCAAATGGATGTGAAAACAACTTTTTTAAATGGTGAATTGGAAGAAGAAATTTACATGTAATAACCCATTGATTTTGTTACCGAAGGACAAGAAGACAAAGTATGTAAATTAATGAGGTCAATTTATAGCCTTAAACAGTCTTCAAGACAGTGATATATTAGATTTCACAAAGTAATGACCTCATATGATTGATGAGGACTATTATGTGTATATCAAAACAAACAAAGATAAGTTTGTGATTCTTTCACTATATATGGATAACATACTGTTGGCTAGAAATGATAAGGAGTATGTATTAACCATTCAAGAAAGGTTGTCCTTAAACTTTTAAATGAAAAGGATACAGGTGAAGCAGCTTACATACATGGATTAAGATTGAAAGAGGTTGCTCTAAGAGGATATTAGCCCTGTCACAAGGTTCATACATCCAGAAAATCCTTGAAAGGTTTAAAATGCAAGACTACAAACTCATTGATACTCCTATCACAAAATGCGAGAATTTTAGTCAAAGAATGTGTCCAACGACTCCTAAGGAAATAAAGTTGGTGAGAAAAGTTCTTACCAAAGTGCTGTTGATAGGCTCATGTATGTCATGATGTGTACGAGACCAGACATCTACTTTGCTATTGGCATGGTAACCAGATACCGGTCAAACCCAAGACAACCCTATTGGAATTGGCTGTTAAGAGAATACTTCGGTATCTCAAAGACACTATGAATTATTCATTGTGCTACCAAAGGAGCAATTCAAAATTAGAAGACTACTTGTATGTTAATTGGGGAGGAGATATGAATGAAAAAAAAATCCACCTCAAGATGCTTATTGGAATTTAAAGAAAGTACTCCTAATTCAATACTGGTAAGTTATGATAATCAGACTGCCATAGCTTTCACGAAGGATGCCAAATATCACTTAAGAGAAAACACATATATATCAAATACAATTTTATTAGAGATATGATTTCACAAAAGGAAGTGAATGTGCAATATACATCAACGAGCAACATGATTGTTAACCCCTTTACTAAGTCTATTCCTATTGTTTTTAATAGTCATGTTAAATCTTTACGATTGCAAAGACTGTAACTATGTATTTCTAAACAAATTGTATTGCTTATTTGAATTATGAAATAAAGTTTGGTACATTATTATGTATACACACAAAATGTTTAGTATATTTAATGAGAAGTGTGTTTGATACTAGATTGGCTCTGTCACACAAGAAATCGCTTATATGACGTGTGCAAAATATGACCACAAAGAGAAGCAAAAGTTAATTGATTTCAACTTTTTTGTTGTGTGAGACCTGTGAGATTAAATTATCCTTGTGACCTCTAAAATTTTGAAATTTTACTCTAGCGTTAGTTTTATTAGGAAGGTTGCCAAAGAGAAACTTTACACTGAAGGTAAGACTTATGTATTTCTTTCACATTGTATTATGATGACACTCAAAGGTCCTATTCACAAAATGTATCCCTAATTTTAGAGATAAGAGGAATAAAATATTGTAATAAATTTTACAACAACTTTTAAAAATTTCACAAGGAGATCTTATTTTTACTAACTTGGTGTGTGGCTTCAACTTCTTTGCTCGAGTTATGTTAACATCCCCCCTCCAACGAGCGGGTAGGTCAAGCATTCCGAGTTTTGACCATAGTAGGTGGAACTGGGAGTGAGTGACTGATTTAATCAGGCGATGGGCTAGTTGATCAGCGGACGGTATGAACAACCTTCAAGAGCACCGCATAACACGTGATCCCGAACAACATGGACATCGTTTTCAATGCACTTGGTGAGGTCGTAGAAGACCCGATTAGTTGCTAGAGCACCAATATTTATATTGTCACACCAAATAATTGGCGGAGAACTAACATTTAGGCCAATTTCACCAAGGAGTTGTCGTAGCCATATAACCTCAGCGGAAGCATGAGCAAGAGCACGACCTTCGAACTCAGTGCTGGAGTGAGCAACAGTTGTTTGTTTCTTCGATGACCACAAGACAAGAGTGTTGTTAAAGAAAACACAATAAGTAGCAATTGATTTGTGATCATCAATGTTTGACGCCCAGTCAACATCATAATAAGCTATGAGAGAGATCGTGCCACTTGGTTCGATGTGGAGTCCCATGTATTTCGTACCACTTAAGTAGCGTAACACCCATTTCACAACTTGCCAATGGATGTCAATAGGTTGTTTGAGAAATGAATTAGGTGATTAACGATGTACACAATGTATGATCTGCGTGTTGGTGAGATATTGAAGGGTGCCAATAGTGATTCTGTACAAAAATGGGTTCTCCATTAAAGATGGATAAGTGTTTGCCCAACATAATGGGGGAGGTGTTAACGGATTGTTCACTGATATTATTATTTAGATTTTGTTATGAGTTTGTTATAGTTTTTGTTATGAGTTTGTTAAGTTGTTAAATGTGTGTTGTTCTATAAATACTCTTTGTAAGCTCTTTTTTATCATCAATGAAGAGCACTCCCAATTTCGTAAAGAGTTTATTACATGGTATCAGAGCTTTTTTGACTAACGTCCTTCGATCCTGCTTTGACGCGTTCCTTTCTTGGCACACGCGTCTTGCTCTTCATTCTCTTTCTTGCAAATTCTTACAAATTTCTTGAATCCTTTTCCATGGCGGATTCATCTACTCCAAAGGATCTTAACTCACCAATTTTTCTTTTGTCCAATATTTGCAATCTTGTCTCCATCTGACTTGATTCGTCCAATTTCGTCCTTTGGAAGTTCCAGTTGACTTCAATCCTCAAGGCTCACAAGTTATATGGTTTTTTCGATGGCTCCACTGCAAAACTTAAGGAATTTTTGGTTGCTGCACCAAATTCGACTTCGTCATCTATGTCTCCTACTGTTAAAGAAGTCAATCTGAAGTACGACGACTGGATTGTTAAAGATCACGCCTTAATGACCTCGATCAATGCGACGCTTTTGCCAGCTGCTCTCACCTACGTTGTTGGTTGTGATTCTTCGCAACAGGTTTGGAACATCCTTGTCAAGCACTATTCTTCTAGTTCGCGCTCCAATGTGGTCAACTTGAAAACTGATCTGTGGTCAATTTTGAAAAAATCCTCTGAATCAGTGGGTCAATCAATATATTCAGCGTGTTAAAGAGTTGAAAGACAAATTGGCAAATGTTTCTGTGATTATTGAGGATGAAGATCTAATTATCTACACTCTTAATGGCTTGCCGTCGGAATTTAATACCTTTCAAACTTTTATGCGTACTTGTTCGCATCATGTATCCTTTGCTGAACTTCATGTTCTTTTGGTATCCGAAGAAGCTGCCATCGAAAAACAGTCTAAATGCGATGATCTTTTCGCTTCGCTAACTGCCTTATTTGCTAACTCTGATTCTCAACCTCGAAATCAGAATTTTAATCCGAATGTTCCTTGTGGTAGAGGTTATTCTAGTGGAAAGGCAAAGGCTTCTGGTAATAGTGGCCATGGAAAAATTACTAGTGATCGTGGTCGATTTCCATCTGTTGGTAGTAATCAGTTTGGTTTTCAGTTTTCTCGTCCTGTTTCTGACTCTTCCTCTTAGAGACTTGTGTGTCAGATATGTTTGTGGGTTGGTCACACTGCCATTGACTGTTATAACAGAATGAACTACAACTTTCAGGGTCACACCCTCCTACACAATTGGCTGCTATGGTTGCCTCACAAAATCAAGTTGCTATGAACTCCTGTGGTTCCACTTGGCTTGCTGATTCAGGATGTAACTCTCATGTTACTGGAGATATGGGTCATTTTTCCTCTACTACTGACTATGTTGGTGATAATCAGATTGCTGTTGGGAGTGGTCAATCACTTCTGATAACCTATACAGGTTGTGGTACAATTCAGATACCTACTTCTTCTTTGTCTCTCCTTAACCTCCTACCAATTCCAAATATTTCCTCCAACTTACTTTTAGTTCATAAACTGTGTATGGATAATAATTGTATCATTATGTTCGATGCTGATTTTTCCTTATTCAGGACAAATCTTCAGCCCAGATAATCTTTCGAGGTCCTAGTGTCAATGGTCTCTATCCTATCTCTTCCTCTATTGATCTTCCTTCAGGATGAGTTGTTGCATCTCCACCAATGGCTCTTGTGGGCTCTCGAACCTCTCCTTCTATCTGGCATGACCGGTTCGGACATCCTAGTAATGCAATTCTTAATGTTGTTCTCAAATCTATGCATTTACCTTCAAATAATTCTATAAACTATATCTACCAGCATTGTTTACATGAAAAAATATATAAACTTCCTTTTGCTTTGTCATCTACTATCTCTTTGCTTCCTCTTGAACTTATACATAGTGATGTGTCAGGTCTTGCCATTCAAACCTCTATTAACGGATTTAATTACTATGTTTCCTTTATTGATGACATGTCTAAATACACTTGGTTGTTTCCCATTGTAAGAAAATCTGATGTTTCTACTGTCTTTCAACACTTTAAGCCTCTAGTTGAAAATCTTCTTTCATATCGTATCAAAATCTTTCGTAGTGATGGAGGTGGTGAATCCATTAATCACTCCATTGGTTCCTTTCTCCGTACTCGTGGTATACCTCACCAAAATTCATGTGCCTATACCCCTAAACAAAAGGGTGTTGCTGAACGTGATAACTCTCTAAAAGATAGTTATTTGTGCAAGAATTTATATAAATTAGCTAAGGATAGCATCACTAACATTCAATCTAAACTGATTTTGTGCAAATAACGTTATAAATTCACTATCTTCCTTATTTTTTATGATTATGTTGAGAGTTATGAAGAACTACCTAATTTTGAGCATTTTGCTGCAGCTTTGTTGGTGCTGCAGCATCAGAGTCAAAAAGGCAGCAAAAACACAGAGTTGACATTTACAGCTTTTACCTGAGAAATTATTGCAGTAAAACGGAAAAAAAACACTTGTTATTTTGAGCTGTGGCCCACTTTATCATTTGTGTTGCCCTAAAATCAAGAGGGGTATAAAAGCTTGCAATTAGGGTTCCCTCCGAAAATAACTCTCCAACATTCCCTATCCCATCACTCCATTCTCACTTGAAGAAAGCTCCCAAGCAACCGTTGAAGAAGACAACAAAGAGAGAAGAGCTGCTACTATTCTTCATTTTCTTCTTCTTTTGCACTCTTTAGTGCACGTGTTTTGTATTTTATGCTGCTCTTTTATTGTATGACATTAAGTACCAAAGTTTATTTGTAATGGGGAGGATGTTGTGAACTTGTTCTTGGGCTAAAAACTTTGTTTTGGCTTTAATGATGATATATATACTGAGTTAAAGTTGTTTTTAACGTTTTATTTTCAGTGTGCTTGGCCAACATATTGAAATATCTTCTTATTAACTCTTGGAAAATTGTAATTGGGATGTGTTTGGCTTCAACTCCTGCTAGATCTACTTGAGTTTAGAGTGTAGGTACTTAGGAATAAGGCTCACCTAGCAAGGTTATAAACTGAGTATATATGTTGTCAAGTTTGTCAAAAAACATGAATAGCAAAAACTCTAGAAATCTGGGAAGGTTTCGTGTCCGTTTGGCCAGTATATCAACATCGTTAATGTTGTAGCATCGTTATAGCCCAGAAAAAATCACATAAACTCTTTCCCCTTACCCTTTTAAATATCAATAATTAACCTCTTGTTTGCATATTTTCTTTTAATAGATTTGGTTTTGCTTGGTTCTAACTTGTTTTTACTCAGCAAATCATACATGCACTATTTTGTTTGAGTTCCTTTAGTTTTTCTTGTTCAAAACATATCTTGTTAATTTGTTTATTTTCTTAAGTAAGTGTTGAAGTGTTTAGTTATCAATCCCTGTAGAGACGATCTTTTCATCACTTGCTACAACGGTTGTGTACACTTGCACAAAGGGTTTTAAACCGTAACCAACAGAACGCAAATATCGACATGTCATTGAAACCGCTCTTACTCTTATGTCAATAACTTCCCTACCAATCTCCTTTTCACCTTTTGCCTTTGCTACGGCTGTTTTTGTCATTAACAGAATTCCATCACCTTTTCTTGGTTATAAATCCCCATTTGAACTTCTATTTCATAATCCTCCAGATTATTCATTCTTAAAATCCTTCGGTTGTGCTTGCTATCCTCTATTAAAACCATATCTGTCCAACAAACTACAACCCAAAACTACTCAGTGTGTATTCCTTCGTTACTCTCTTGAAGTAAAAGGCTATATGTGTTATAACATTTCTTCCATTCTTTACACTTCTCGACATGTCATCTTTGATGAGTCTATCTTTCCTTTTGCTTCCTCATCTACTTCTACCTCTTCTATCCCATCTGGTCCTTCCTCATCACATACTTCCTTCTACCTTTATTACTCTCTGCATTTGTACCACAAACTGATGGTTTCAATCGCTATAAGAATGTTACTCCTACATTACCTTCATCAACTTCCTCATCACTGGTAGCTGCCCCTGATTTGGTTTCTGCAGATTCAAATGTTGCAGCCCTTATTACTGTAGAGTCTACAAATGGTGATTCTCATATTGCAGCCTCTAATAATCCTATTGCCTCTGATGTTGTAGCATCTGGTGCTCCCAATGAGCCTTTAATATTACAGTTCGTTCCTCAGTATCTATTGAGTTACCTACTACTTTTGCTCTTATATCAGTTCAACCTGTTTTTAATGGCCCTGCGAATCTTGGTTCTTCTGGTTCCTTGGTATAAAATACACACTTCATGCAGACAAGGAGTAAGTCTGGTATCTCTAAAAGGAAAATCTTTGTGGTCTCTACTATTTCACAATCGAATGTTGAACCCTTTTCATTTTCTAAAGCATCCACACTTCCTGTTTGGTGTGATGCAATGAGTGAGGAATATGCTGTCTTAGTAAAGCAAAAGACTTGGACATTAACTCCTCTACCACCTGGCAAGAATGCAATCGGTTGTAAGTGGGTTTATCGCATCAAGCATAACCCCGATGGTAGTGTGGCTCAGTACAAAGCTCGATCGGTAGCAAAAGGCTATCATCAGTAAAAAGGCATTGATAATGATGAGACCTTCAGCCCTGTTGTGAAGAAACCTACAGTTCAGGTTATCCTATCCTTGACTTCTCAATTTGATTGGCATCTTCGTCAATTAGATCTCAAGAGAACGTCTTTCTACATGGTGAGCTTTATGAAAAAGTGTATATGCAGCAACCTCAGGGCTTTGTAGATCCGTCTCATCCTCAGTATGAATGTAAGCTTTTGAAATCTTTATATGGACTGAAACAAGCACCAAGAGCCTGGTTTGAGTGCTTTACTAGTCATTTACTCACCATTGGCTTTGTTGCTTCACAAGCCGACTCTTCCTTGTTCGTGCGCCATCTTGATGGTTCTACTACATTTTTACTTCTTTATGTGGATGACATTATTGTCACCGGTAGTAGCTCTCTATATATTGATCATTTGGTGCATCAATTACGACTTCGTTTTGATATGACTAACCTTGGATCCTTTAAATGTTTTCTTGGCCTTGAAATAAATCGCACAATATCTGGTCTTCTTGTATCTCAATCCAAATATACTAGGGATATTTTGACTCATTTTGGGATGTTTACTGCAAAGGCATGTGTTACACCTATAGCTCTCTCCACTACTCCCAACAGTTCTCCATGTTCGGATACTGATGCTCGTAGTTTTTGAGCTATTGTTGGAGACTTAAACTATCTCACTTTTACCAGACTTGATATTGCATTCTCTATAAGCAAATTATCCCAACATATGCATTCTCCCTCTTTGGTAAATTTAGTGGCTGCTAAGAGGGTCTTACGTTATATCAGTGGTTCAAGTCATTTTGGTATGTTATTTCATAAAAGAAATACTGGTTTATTTCATCTTAATGCCTTCTCTGTGGCTGCCAAGAGGGTCTTACGCTATATCAGTGGTTCAAGTCATTTTGGTCTGTTATTTTAGAAAAGAAACAGTGGTTTATTTCATCTTAATGCCTTCTCTGATTCTAATTGATTGGGCTTGGATAGACGTTCCACTACGGACTATGTTATTTTTCTTGGTTATAATCCCATCTCTTGGGGTGCCAAGAAACAGTCCACTGTTTCTCGAAGCTCAATCGAGGCTGAATATCAAGCTTTGGAAACTACAACAGCTGAATTATTTTGGGTCCGACAACTCTTTCGACATCTTTACATTTTTGGAACTGAGGCTCCTACTATGTGGTGCGATAATGTTTCTGTTATCCAACTTGCTCGCAATCCGGTGTTTCATGGAAGGACTAAGCATGTGGAGATTGACTTTCATTTCATTTAGGAGCGTGTTGTTCGGAAGGATATGTCTCTTCAGTATATTCCCACTCTTCATCAGCTAGCTGACTTCTTTACAAAGCCTCTGACTACTGCTCGACATGCCTTTCTACGATCCAAACTCATGCCAGCCTGCTAGGACTTGTTGTCTTTCGTTTGAGGGGGCATGTTAATTGATTGTTGACTGATATTATTATTTAGATTCTATTATGAGTTTGTTATAGTTTTTGTTATGAGTTTGTTAAGTTGTTAAATTTGTATTATTCTATAAATACTCTTTATATGCTCTTTTTTATCATCAATGAAGAGAACTCTCAATTTCTTGAAGAGTTTATTACAAGAGGGGGCTGAACTTAAACCAAACTTCTAAAAACTTGAGAAGGCGGGATATCCAAGTCGACGATACCAAATGTCCTTGGATACCATAACATCTATACTACTAGATAATTTGGGAAGAGACACAGAACAAATAGTTTTATTAGCACCCAATGTTAACGTAACTCCAGCAAAGAAGTTGAAGCCACACACCAAGTCTTAGTCAAAACAAGAAGATCTCCCTGTGGAATTTTTAAAAGTTGTTGTAAAATTTGTTACAATATTTTATTCCTTTTACTTCTAAAATTATGGATACATTTTGTGTATAAATAGCACCTTTGAATGTCATCATAACATAGTATGAAAGAAATACATAAGTCTTATCTTCAGTGTAAAACTTTCTCTCGGTATCAGAGCCATAATGGCTAACGCCTCATTCTCCAACACCTTTGCGAACCCCAGTCCACTACTCAATCGATTGCTTAACCAAAATCACCATAATAAAACTAGACAGTAGCAATTACTTGTTGTGGAAAGATCTAACCTTGCCCATATTACGAAGTTACAAACTAGAGAGACACATCTCTGGCAATCACCCATGGGAACCATACTAGAAAGAGAATAGAAAGGATGTTGTGCAACAGTCAACTAATAATACGAAAGCAAGTCAAACGAACACATCTAGAGCGTCGAGTTTGTCTGTAGCAATGGAAGCAGCCGTCAATCTGCTATATGAGTCATAGGTAACTACCGATCAGCTTCTTCTTGGCTGTACAACTCTATGACTCTAGAAGTTGCAACACAAGTGACGGGGTACGAAATGCTTGTGATTTATGGGCTGCCATATAAGAACTCTTTGAAGTACAATCTCAGGCAGAAGAAGAGTATCTTTGTCAGGTATTTCAATAGACTCGAAAAGGTTCTTTTAAAATAACTGATTTTTTACGTGTTATGAAATCTCATACAGACAATTTGGGTCAAGCTAGGAGTCTCATGCCCACTCGATCCTTGATTTCTCAAGTTCTGTTAGGATTAGACGAATAGTATATTCTTGTGATAGCAATGATCCAAGGAAAAAAAAGGCATTTCGTGTCCTGAAATGCAAGCCAAATTATTAGTATTTGAAAAAATGCTAGAACTTCAAAATGCTCATAAAAATACAGTGTCAATTAACAATTCTATTGCTGTGAACATGGATAATAGTAGTAGAAATGCAAGCAGTGGAAACCAACGTCAGAATTAAAACTCTCGGTCACCATTCAACAACAGTCGGGGGGTGTGATCGAAACTGAAGTAGAGGACGGTGGAACAACAATAGTCACCAAATTTGCCAAGGGTATGATAAACCTGGACATTCAGCACTAGTGTGCTACCATCAATTTGATAAGGAGTACAGGAACAATACACAAAATCGTAGTAAAAATTTCAACGACAACTCTATTCAAGGGGTTGACAACAACAATATTGGACAAGGTATATCTTATGCATTCACAGCAACTTAGAATAACAATCCTTTTTTGGCCAATCCGGAAACAATGGTAGACCCGAATTGGTAAATAGATAGTGGTGCTTTGAAGCACGTCACCGCAGACTACAACAGTGTGGTTCAACCTACTGAATATGGAGATATGGGAAGAGTTACAATAGGTAATGGCGATAAATTAAAAATATCTCATGTTGGTAAATCCTGTTTAGTTTATGACGGTGGGTTGATCATGCTTGAAAATGTGTTGTGCATACCTCACATAGCTGAAAATCTAGTTAGTGTGTCCAAACTCACTAAAGACAACAACGTATACCTTGAATTTCATGATGATTCTTGTAAGCAAGGTGGTGCTCAAAGGGGATCTTAGAGATGGGGTTTTACCACTTCAATACAGTTGGAGCATTAACTAGGAGTACTTTGAGTCAAGTTGACTATAGCCTGGAGTTAGCTGCTAATAAAAGTATTTGTTATGTGTCTCTTCCCAAATTATCTAGTAGTATAAATGTCGTGGTATCGAAGGACGTTTGGGGGAAATTGGGAATTTTTACCATTTTCTTAATTCCATTTGGACTTTTGACCCTATTTTTTTTTTTAAAAAAATCTTATTTGTGACCCTCCCATTTTAATATTTGACCCATTTTCATGCCTTTGTAAAACTACAAAAAAATATCAACATTTTTCAAAAAAAAAGCAAATTTCTCCACAATCTTTGTTCCCTCCACCAATCTCTCACCTTAAACATCACACTCTGTTTTGAATTTGAATCTAATATGGAAAAAAAATCTTCTTTTTAATTTGAAGAATCAGTTACAAAACCTAAAAAATCTAACTTTTAAATTTAAAAAATCAATTACAAATAGAAAAAAAATCTCAACTTTTTAATTTGACTGGATCTGAAATAATGATTAAAAAAAATGGTTCAAATTACGTGATGGAGTATTAAATATTAATAGTTTAATATGGAAAATCAAATTTGCATAATCTCAGTACAAGATTACATAAATGCCCGAATTTAATTAAAAAAATCAAAATCCAATGAATCTCCACATAAATGTTGAGAATTTAATTAACAAAAAGGGCCCAGAATAAATGTCCAAATAAAAAAAAAGTTCTGAAATTTCATGAATCCCAGCTCGAGATGGCACAATCCTGAACCGAGATTGAATTTTGTACTATCCTGGTTTGGGATTGTGCTATCCTGCCATTCCAGCTTTTTGTTTTTTTTAATTTGGACATTTATGGCCGGGATTTATGAAATCTTGGAAGAAATTGCATAATCCGGATTCAAGATTCTTCATCCTCTAATCCCCTAATTGGTGAATCGATATAGAGAAGACGAAGGAACCTAAATTGAGACACGAAGTAGGCGGTCCATCGAAAAAAGAAATCGAGATTAGTATTTCTAAAATCACTAACAAACTCTAAATTAGTAATTCTCCTAAAATTACTTATATAAAAAATTAATTAAAAAATCACTTGTTTTTTTCGAGTCATCCAAAACCCATTATTAGACTATTAATTTTGATTGGTTACCAACTAGTCTCTTCTAATTTGATGTAGCAAGATGGTGGGAGTTTTTTTTGGGTGCCAAAATTCCTAACAATATCAAAGTTTTATTTATTTATTATTATTTTTTTTTTTGTAAGACCTTCCAACAAAAAGACTAACTTTACAAAGTAGGGAATGGATATCTCGACTTGTGGAAGAAGAAGCTGAAAGAAGAGACTACTCTGCACACTACATGGGACCGGAAAAAAAAAAAAAAAAACTTATGATCTATTTGATTTTGTAATATATTTACTCAAATTAAATATTTTAAACCCTGTCTCTTTACTCTTTAGCTCGGCCCATTACGTGAGAGAAGTGGGCAGAAGCCCATTTGGTATCCTAGGCCTAGCGTAGGCCCAATTCATAGGGTCCGCCTTTTACCAAAATTGTTAAATAATATTTGGTATAACCAAAATAATCTATACTTTAATCACATAGTGTTAGTTATGCTCACTATGATAAAATTATATGCGAATATGTTCATCATATATTTACGTACATATTTTATTATTTTATAAATATTTTTTTCACATATACTTTTTTTTTCTTTTGGTATTGTCTATGTGGATTCGTTTTCAAATTTTGCTTTCTTTTCTCTTTATAATAATTTACCATCTTCTTTCATTTTTGTATATAAGTATAATTATTTTTTAAAAAATAATAAAGGTTGGGGGTAGAGATTCAACTTTTAAAACTGAAGAAAAGTAACGATAGTCCTATATATTGAACAAACTTTGGTAATTTATTTGATTGGGTTGAAGGTTTTCAATTTCTCTTTTATTTCTTCTCCATTATTTTTTCATTTTATTTCCCTAACTTTCGCATGTAAGCATAACGCTTGAGTCAAAAAGTTTTAGGGAGGGGAAATATTTACGAGTTAAGTTTTTATATATATAAAATTTTTTAATTTGAAAAATTTAAATAGATAAATTAGAAGAAAACTTTTTGAGTATTTTTTTAATTGTTGTACTTCTACTTTTATTTATCTTATTTATTTTGTTAAATTAATTTTAATTCTTGAACTTATAAGTTGCTTCTGTGTTTCATACTTGTGTCTAATACATTATTAAATTTTAAAAATTTTTTTTAATAAATTTTAAACTTCACAGTGTCGTGTCGAATAGATTTATAAATTATTAAAAGTATTTAATAGGCCGTAGAATTTTTTATTTTTGGTTTAATAGGTCTCCAACTTATTAGACAATCTTTTAAAATCTCAAGACTAATTAGACACATAAAATTAAAATTGCATAAATCTATTATATTTTTTAAAGTTTAGTGACCTATTAGACGTAATACTATTTAAAATTTTATTTAACACCTTTAAATTCGTCAACCTATTTGACATAACTCTAAAAATTCTTGAATAAATTTATAACTTAATTTTTATTTTTCCTTTTTTTAATGTAAGACCATTATTGCACAAAAAAGATAGTTTAAACAAAAATAAATAGTAAAGATGTTATGAGTTAGATCCCCATCTCACCCCACCCCACATATGTGTTCAAACAAAATGATAATAAATAAATAAATAAACCTTTGTTACTACCTCCCAATATTTTTTAGCTTCATTATTACTATGTATATTTTATTTACAAAGAATATTAATAAATTATACTCATGCAAAATTTAAAAATTTTCTATACAAACTAGTGTGTTTGAAAAAATTAATTATGTATATATAACCAATTTCATAATGTATATATTTAATTTAAGTTATATTAGAAGAAGAATTCCATAAGTTCTAATGTTAATCCAAGCATAACTGAGTAAAGAAAACACTTCATCTTTGTGATGTGTTTAGAAGTGATGGTAGAAATAGTTGATTTTACAAAAGTGATTTAAATATAAGTAATTTTGTGTTTGATTTGAAATGATTTTCATATCAGTGATTTTGAATTATTAATATTTCATTTATGATTTTAAAAATGCTAAATTCTTAAAAAGGGCATTATAATTGAGAAATTTAACTAAGCAATTAATTAACTATTTACTATAATAAAAAATTATCTATATAACTAAATTTATTTCATTATATTATAAATTAATAATAGTATAATTGATTTATTATTTTTATAAATATCTATTTTTATTAATTTATTTTTCCGATTGTTTTACTATTACATTTTTGTTGACATGAGTACTGTGTAAGAAATATGCATAATATATATCAAACTTTCAAAGACTATATATCTCATTCGATCTAGAAACGTTTCTATCAACATAAAAACTTAGACTACATATTAAGTATTGAAACACAAACTATATAATAAATAAATTAAGGAGATACAAGGAGTTTAGCAATTTTCTCACCATCTTCTATCTGTCTCCCACGCCCAAAAATTTCACTTTCTTTTGTAACATTGGACTCAATTCTTTCCTCACATGAAGGGAGAAAATATTCATATCATCATAAGACTTGAACTCAAGATTCTGTCGTAGAATGAGTTCTTATAAATTATGAAGTGTCATTGATGCAACAACAATCCTCACTTATTTTCAAAAGTATATATGTCGTATCATTTGCCATCTATAATTCAAATACTTGAATTGGGTTTCTTTGCAAAATTCTTTTATTGTTTGTTTTATAAATAAAATGTTTTCGGTGACCTTTTTTTCTTTTTGTTTATTTTGAGATATTGAGGAACAAGTTTGTTCTTTCTTTTAAAACTCTTAGAATTCTAAAAAACTTTGTTTTTCAAATTTTTTATTTTTTGAGTTCTTTTATTAAGATAGGTTCAAAAAACGAAAGTTGTTTTACAAGAAGCAATTGGAAGCACCATCACAACCTATTGATAAGAAACTGGATAAATACCACGAGATTATTCTTGTGATCTTCCAGTTAGAATAAGTTTTGGGATTTACCCGATTCCTTCCAACCTTTTCATTTAACTATTCCTTTTTTTATTTCAAGCTCATTTTTATTAAAGTATTCTATCATATGCTTCACTTCTTTATTTCCTATAAGAATATACAAAATAAAATGACCAAAATATTCCTGAATAACCCAATAAAAATTTTCATACCAGAGGAGAGATAAAGTATCAACTTTAAATTACTATCAAACTATTGGGATTGTTGGAGTCAAAACGACGTCGAAACAAGCTAGAGAAGAGTCGGGATCGAGCCGAGACGTCGGGGTCGAAGTGGGAATGAAAAACAGAGTAGTGGGACACTACAGGCCACTTGGGCCGAGAAGACAGCGGCACAGCACTGCGCTGTCCAGATGGGGGCGCAACACGGACTTTCTGTCTGTAGCGCCATGGCACCAGGGACAGCGCCATGACGCTGTTTCGATGGTTATAAATCTCAGCCTCAGGTTTTAGGGTTTTACCAGCCGAAAAAGGGATTATTTGCAGTCGATTTTGAGTGGGTTTTTGCAACAAATCAGTGGCAGCGGCTCGGGTATTGGTAGAAGCTTTGGGGTTGATCAAGATCGATATTATCGGATAATTGTATCTTTATTATTGTGAGTTTTTCATTCATGTTCCTAAGTATTAATTATATAAAATACTTAGAAGCTAGGGTGCTTTTGTTGAGACCTCTAAAGGATATTTTGGGGAGAGTTATTATATCCAATCATAAACTATATTAGTGAATTACCCACATCTGAGTGAAAGACTGGACGTAGCCCTTAGTGGCGAACCAGTATAATTTGTTGTGTTGTATTCTTTGTTTTCTTCATATTTGCATATTATTTGTTGCGTTGGATATTTTCTGTGGAAGGAGAAATTATTCCGATCAGTCAATTTACCAACACAAACAACAATTATTGGTGAATGCCATAAGCTCGTTGACATCCTCTGGAACTCATTTATCATACGTGATTTTGAATGATGACAATTCCAGAAATTTGAAAATATTAATGTTTGTTTAGAAGGAAAATCCAACTACCAAAGGAACGAAATTACAAAAATGATGGCGAAATCAGAAACCTAAAAGCAAAAATGAGAAGAGAACGAATGGTCTAAAAAGATAGACAAATTCCCATTATAATATCAAGGTAATCAATGGGAACATACATGTGTAGGAAGAGATTCTTACCCATCGTTGGAGATATGCCCGATGTTCGGTCCTGAGAACCTCTACAAAGAAAATTATGGAGAATAATGAGATAGATATAGAATAGAACGAAGGTGTTTATCCTTTGAATCTTAAAACACGTCGCTACTTCAAATTAATTACAAGGAAGGAAAAATACCCGGTGGGAATAAAGGGTACTAGCTCGAACTATAGCCAAACTAGGCAACCAGCCGAACGATTTTTGTTTACTACCCACGTGGCAGGCCAACCGTTCCCTCCATTAAGCACGCAAGTTCCCTACCTATGTAGAGTTAGAACCGCTTATTCAAATGGGAGCCATATTTCTCAATGGTTACTTTTCTCATCTCTTATAAATACCATAGAAACAAGTGATTCGGGTATGCAAAAATTTATTAACTTAAATTTTTATTATTTACCTGGCACAAAGACCGACAAGATTATCGTTGGAGTGCTAACTTGTTTTTACAGGTTTTTTATCTTAGAGTGTTCTCAAGGATCTATTGTGGCTATCGGAAACTTTTCAGTAGAAACAGAAGAAAAAGGAAGAAAAATAGAAACATACCTTGCCAAAAATTTCTCTTCAGAGTAAGGGAAGAACTAGGGAAGAAGAATGAGAAGAAGAACAGGAAGAAGAACGAAAAACCCTAAAAATAGTTAGAGATAGGGGTGCGGGCAGTTTTGTAATTTTAAATAAATATTGCCTATTGCACATGACTTGTCAATTTTTTCAAAGTGAAATCTTTCTTCTTGTGTTTTAGATGGTTGTGATAATTGCTCCACGAAGTAGTAAATTTTTTTAGCATATTTGCCTGAAGAATCTCACACATCTGCATACACTCGGAGAGAACATTTACCACAAAATTCTCATACTCATGAACCTGGTCCATGACTAGTTTATCATTCGACATCTGAAACTGCAATCACTCACCGACAACGTACTACTTTCTGCTAGCATCATCGACGCCATATCTGAACTCCAAAGTATCCAAATAATATTTGCAGATTTTTGGACGACGAACATATCAAACAAGGAGTCTTTCATATGGTTGAGGAGATGTTCACATATCATCTTGTTATTTTTCTCAAACTTGTCAGGATCGACGTCTGAAGCGGCAATAGACTTTTCATGATTGGACTTAGCAGTAGTATCAAAAAGCTGAGATGCTGAGCTTGAGATCTGGCAGTAATGCCGGAGATCGGAGTAGCAGCAACCGAGATATGGATAGTCGATCCATTGAGTGGTTCAAGCTTTGACATATCTGAAAGGACCTTCTCAGATCGGACAGCAGCCATTGTAGAGAATTGCTTTCATTTAGAAGTAGGATTTGGAAGGAGAAAAGAATCATTGCCTTGAGCACGACCTCAGTGCTAAATCTTATATATGTCGGTTGCTCTTCAAGATTAATACAATACCCAAACTCGGATGTGCACTCGTCAGAGTGGATTGAAATCGAAGAACTTACTCAGAATAAGAATATCGAATGACGAAGAAGAAGTGTTATGGTATATTTTTTCAAATTCCATATATAGAGCTGGGTTTGAAGAAGAAAAAGAAAACTAAAGAAAAGGAAAAGCCTTTAAGAATTAATTAAACTTCAAACTTTTAACAAATACTCTCTTTAAATTTTAAATATTAATCATTCAAAACTACTTTTAAGTATGTGAAAATCACTTGAAAAGATGTATAGCTAAATGTTAAAATAAATTATATGAAAACCACTCTCACATAATCACTTAATGTCTTTAAAATCACTTATTTTAAAATCATTCCTATACATGAAAATGAATGTTTGAGTGTGATTGTAAAATGAGTGACTGAAAAAAGAGAAATTTAATTATCATTGATTTTGTAAAAATTGATTATTATATAATCATTTAAATGTTTGGTTTCATGAAATTTATTTTCAGATTTAGATTTTAAATATTTAATATTTGGTTACAAAGTAATTTTAAAATGATCCAACTACTAAAAAATATTATATTTAAAGGATAGATTCAAATAAATAAATTATTTTAATAATTGATAGAATATCTTTACCATTAATTAATTAATTTATAAATATCTAATTAACTCATTAACTCATTTTTTTTTTCACGCTCCAATCTTCATTGCCCGAGGTGGTTGGGCCAAGATTGGTAAGACTAGCCTGCGCTGGTGGCTTGGGGGTCGGTTTGGGCTTTGGTCTCGGGGTGGTTTGGCTCGAGATGGTCGCCTTGGAGTGGTCGGGCTTAGGGGATGGCCAGGACTTGTCGGCCTAATCTGGTCAACCTAGGCTTGTCCACTTGAGCCTTTCGCTTAGGATGGTCATCCTAGAGTGGTGAAGCTTGAAATAGTCGGCTAGGGTGGTCGGGCCTATGCTAAATGGTTAGAGCTAGACTATATAGGTTGGTCAGCACGGAGTGGCCAAGTATGGGATAGTCATGCTTGGGATGGTCGATCTTGGTTGGTTGGGCCCTAGGCATAAAGTCTAGTGTGGTCAAGCCCGGGATGGTTGACATGGGATAAACGTACCAAGGTGGTTGGCTCGGGGTCTCACGGTGGATAGGGCCCGAGATGGTCAAGCCCAATAGGTGGTCGGCCCAGGTGGTATGGTTGGTCGGTTGGCCCAATGTGGTCCAACTTGAGATGGTCAAACCTAAGATGGTCATTCTGAGGGGGTTTATCCTAAGATTGTCAAGCGTGGGTGGTCCGGCCCAAGCGAGATGGTCTAGAGTGGTTGATCCGAGTTAATCATCTAAGGTGGTTAGACTTGTGCTAGTCATCCCAAAGTGGTTTGCTCAGCTAGTAGACTTGGAGTGGCGGGGCTTAGGTTGGTGGGGCCCAAGATGGTCGGCCCGAGGTGGTCAATCTAGGTTGGTTGACTTGGGGTGGTGACTCGAGTCAATTGGTTTGTGCTGGTCGACTCATGGTGGATTCCTCACGTAGTCGGTCCGAAAATCCTCTTTCGACTTTTTATGATAGGAAATAAAGAAATGAGTGAAAGTGATACACAATGTGATTCTCCATCAATCACCTTAACAAAATTTATCTATCAACTAATACTCCAGAAATCACTTTAATATAATTTTAAATTTATCCCAAATAAACTTTATCCCATTAAAAAGCGCTTGGAGTAATTTTACTACTTTTAAAATGAGTTTGACAAGATAACAAAAGATTGGAAGAATTTTGAAAATACTTCTCTACTAAGCTCAACTTTTGATGTACCACATAAAACCGCGAGCTAAGAGTTTTGTGGTAAAGGACATGGACACGGGGCTGGGTCCCACAGGCGCATCAAAATCCGCCCCCTGTTTTCCCCACCCTTCCCAAAGGATCAACTTTCTTCGCATCAAAGTTGTAAATTTTAAAATAAACATTTTATTTTTTCAATAAGTTAAACTTTATTAATATTAATACTAATATTATCTTCATATTAATGTCATTTATTTGATTTTAGTAGTATTTGATAAATATCAATATTTTTTGTAACATTGTTTCACTCTTCATTTCAATGTTAATGTTGAACCTAGAAGCAAAGACATATTATTAAAATATTAATAGAAATCTTGACATGCCGATAGAAAATCAATATCACTAAGAATTTTTCTATAGAAATAATTCTTTGAAGTTATTGCACTCGAAAAAGTGTCTAACCTTGTGACCATTGCATAATCTTTTTTGAATAAATAATTTTATTGATGTTAGAGCCCACATCGTTCTTCAAGATGCTTTTTTAGTACAATAAATGTAGGGTTGAGAGATTAAACCTTGCAACCTCTAGGAAATAAGAAAAATGTCTTAATCACTAAGGGCCGTTTGATAATCATTTTTGTTTTTTGTTTTTGGTTTTTCTTATTTTTAGTTTTTGGTTTTTGGCTTTCTTCTTAAAAAAACAAAAACCATATATGTTTGATAACCATTTTTTGAAAACATGTTTGGTAACCATTTTTAGTTTTTTGTTTTTAAAAAGTTAGAAAATTGAAAATACATATTAGAGAGAGAAAAATTTTATGTAGAATAGATACGACAATGGTGTGGGTGCGAGTGAGGATGCTCTCCCACACTATCGTGCTCATGAAAATTTTTAGTCTCCGTCTCCATCTCGTTCTTGGGTCCGAGAGATGTTCTCCAGAAAAATTATCGGTTTTATAATTGTTTTTAATTATTTTTAGAATTTAAATATAAAAAAGTGTAATAAATATATATTAATTATTTAAAAAATGTAATCGGGGACGGGGTCAAGACATGCATTTCCTATTTTTGGGATCCGACCCTACGGAAATTTGTGTCTTCCCCCTAATGTAGAGACATGAAAATACAAGTTTAGAGAGATGTAAATAAACTTTTGGAAGATAAATTTTAGACAGATAAAGAAAAATATTTAGAAAAAAAATGAGTGAAAGAAAAGTTAAAGACAAAAAGAGAAAATTTTTAGAGAAAAAAATTAAAGTCGAGAGGAAAAGATATGTTAAAGAAAAAAAAAAGAAATTATAAAGAAAGAGAAAAATTAGAGTGGAAACAAATTTAGACATAAAAACAAGATTCATAATATAATTTTTAGAGAAAATAAATAAATTCAAAGATAAATAAAGTTAGAGTGAAATAAAATTGAACAAGAAAATAAAATATCATTTTCAGATAAAAAATAGATTACGAAGAGAAAGAAAAGTTATAAAATATGAAATTTTAGAGAGAAAAAAGTTAGGAAAAATATTAAATTTTTAAAGAAATAAATGAAACTCGTTTGTTAGGAAAAATACAGAAAAATTTGGAGAGACAAATAACAAAATTTGGAGAGGAACAAATAACAATAAATATTCAAAACATGAAAATTTTAGATAGAAAATAAAGTTTGTAGAGAAAAAATTAGAAATAAAAAATAATTAGAGTAAAAAATAAATTTTTTAGAGATAAATAACAAAAGGGAGAAAAATTTAGAAATAAAAAAAATTATAGTAAAAAATAAGATTTTTAGAGATAAATATGAAAAAGAAAAAAAAAAGTTTAGTACTAGAAGAAAAAATCAAATTTTGAAAATCAGAACTACTTTTATTTGTTTTTGAAATTTAGATAGAATTTCAAAATGATTTTTGAAAAACAAAAAATAGAAAATTGAATTGGTTATAAAACTAAAAACCAAAAACCAAAAACAAAATGGTTATCAAACGGCCCTAAGCTAATGAGAATTAATATACATATTTTAGCCGCCAAAACGAGTATAGCTAACAGTAATTGACATATATCTCCAACCAAGAGGTCATAGAATAGAAATGTTGACATGTTGATAGGAAATTAATATCCTAGTTCACACAAAGAATTTTTCTATAGAAATAATTATTTAAAGTTATTGAACTCAAAAAAGTGTCTAACCTTACGGTTGTAGCATAATATTTTTTGAATAAATAATTCCATTAATGTTAGAGCCCACGTCATTCTTCAATGACGTTTTTTAATACAATAAATGTAGGGATTGAGAGATTGAACCTTGTCAAAGAAGAAAAATGTCTTCATCACTGAGCTCAGTTCATGATGACACCATTTGTTAATGATATTGATATGACTCACCATGAATGAGAATTAATATATATATTTCAGCCGCCACAACGAGTATAGTTCAACATTAGTTGACATATATCTCCAATCAAGAAGTTATGAATTCGATCTTCCACCCCACATGTATATGTGTGTGTGTATATATTATATACATATACATACTTTAGCCGTAATTAAAATTTTCCTATATAAAGATGACGTGGCTAGCATAAATGGGAATGCTATTCATATTTAAAATTACAAGTGTGCAAATGAAACCAAAACAATACAACATAAATTAATTTGTCAAATTTACATATACATAAAAAAAATTCCAATAAATCCTACCCATTCGAACTCAAACCCATGTTACAAAGAGAACCGCGATTTGTTAAAAAAAAAAAAAAAAGAAAACACCTCTTAGAGACGTCTACACTTAATTTGACAGAAGATAAATATGCAAATCGAAAAAGTCATAAAAATTCAAGAACAAATTTTTTAATCTAACCTACATTCAACCCTATCGACTAAAATAGATTTTTTTTTTCATAGAATATTTTTAAAATATAAAGACTTATATAAAATAAAAATTAAAGAGAAGAAAAATGAAAATATATTTGATTAAAACTATCCAATAATTAATTTTTTATGTATTTTCTTGACAACTAGATATAGTAAGATTGTTGACTCGTTTAGTTCCAGGTGTGCGCAGACTCAAACATTTATAAATTTCAAAAAGAAAAATAAATAAATTTGGAGGCCACCGACTGGGAAGTGGAAAGAAATTAACCCTCATCTGATATCATCAGTCATCGGCAGCAACAAGGAGTTGTTGTTATTCTGCAGTAGAGGAAGCAGAATATGTTCAGACCAGAACAGGTTATCATGTGTAACATCATGAAGTTGAAAGACATGTGCATCTGCATCCAACATTACGTGAAACACTTGTAGTTGTCGGCTGCTTAATTGGTCTCTTCTTACTTCTTACGCAGCTGAAAATGGCTCCTTTGGACTTCCTAACAACGTTCCAAAGACCATTTTTGTCTCCACATGATGCTCATTGCTGTCTTTCATCTCTCTTTTTCGAGTAATTTAAGAAGATGTCTTATCTTATGTAGGCGCAGTAATGTATATATTAAACTATAGTGGAAATAAAATTTCACACTCTTCCAAAGTTATCCACTTTTAGTTTCATTTTAAAGTTTAAAAAATTATATTTAATCTCTCACATTTTAGAGAATATCAATTTTTTTTTCTAACTGATATATGTGTGATGGCATACAAAATGTATATGGTTAAAATTTTTAAATGGTTATGGTTCCAAGTTTAAAAGGTTGATGTGGATGGAAATATCTTTTTAGATAACTTTCAAATATGTTAATTTTAAGGGGAATAAATGGTTGGAAATGACAAATATTAAAATTGGTTTTGTCCCACATCAAGATCATAACATTTGAAAATTAAAGTTGATTTATAAGCATCGATGGTGTATTATGCTTATAAACTTGGTCTGAAGTAAGCAAAGATCAAGGCCCACACGCGCACTGTCGGTTCGATTCTACGAGGAATTATTATCCACCTCTCCATTCCGACGAATGCATATCCAATTTTGCTTTCAAGGCAGAATTTAGTTCCTGGTTTCAATTTTGTCATTCTCAAGTAAAGTCTAAACATTTTTAAGGTAAGTTTTCATGACAAAATGATGTGAGCTTTGGCCTAGATGAATTTTTTCCATCTCTGGCGATTGGAGTTTTGGGTAGATTGTTTATGGTGTAGGGCTACATTGATCCGAAATATTCCTTCATTTGTTGGTTAGCTATTAAAGATAAAGCAATTTTGTGAGTGCCGCAGGTACTCTTTTCTAGTTCTTTTGTTGGTTTGTTATGTTATGTTAGGAACTCGATGAAACTGATGATTACATTCTCTTATTTCAATGTCCTTCTGGGAGGTGTATGTTGGAGAATGCAGTTCTGTGAGGTAATTCTTGTCGTGGAATCACTTCACAAGCTAATTCATTAGTATAGATGAAGAAATTGATATTGTTGCATCAAGATAAGAGGAGAGACTTAGAGATATTTAGATTCAGATGTATATGAGATATGGGGACGATACAACATGAAATACAATAAGACAATATATATCATTTTTTAAAACCTAAGATACAAATATATATTATACAAAAGAAATTTAAAGTCAACAAATTCACATATTTTTATGTTTAGAAAATAAATTTGATGTATTTGTTTTTTTTAAAGTTTATTAAGTTTTAGAGTCTGTCAATTTTGGATCCAATTTGGAATTTTCTTAGGGTCGTCGCGTTTGGATGGACGGACGGAATGGATGAACGAAAGGTGACATATATCGGAAACGTACTAAATATAGTAAATATCGTAAAGGCAGATGTAGTAGGGGTTGCAAACTGGATGGTACACAACTTTATTTTGGAAGATATGGCATTAAAAGTTGTAGAGCTGATCGTCTTTCATATCGAGCCAATGAAGCAGCGCGTTGGGCTATAATCGGACAATTCCATCGTGTTAGTCGTCGTGCGTGGAAGGAGCCAAATGATAGAGATTTCGTTTTTCTCACCCCTAAATATATACTACTATTAGATTGCGTCCGACCATCCAATCGATAAGACTCGAACCTAACCACCCCGCTTTTGGAGATGACGGAGACTTTACTCGACGTCTTGACCCATCCATAGTCTGTTAATCTAATCCCAACAAGCTTGTATTATTATGTATGTCTATTATTTATTATGCTTAATAAAGGTTCTTAATAAATTTTGCTTTCATATTTAATTTGTAAAACTAATGTCTAATATACGTTTATATTGTGCTAACAAAGTGTCTGTCCGAGTGTCGGAGTATCTAACATGTGTGAGATAGGGACACGTAACCATAATTAAATTGTCCATATTTTCTTAAGTGTCAATTCGAGCATAGTTCAAGTGGTTAAGGTACCTATCTCTTATCTAAAGGTTATAAGTTCAAGCCCCCACCCCCACCCCATATATTGTATTTTAAAAAAAAATCACTTTGAGATAATTACAATAAGTTATTCTAAACTAATTAACCAAGAATCACTTTGGATTCACTTTGTGGTAAGCTAGCAAGCATTGTAGAATCAATTTTAGACACAATGAGAAGAAAGAAAAAAAATAGCCAAACACAAAAAGTATTTTAATTAAATATATTTTATTGCAGTTTTAAAAAAATATATTTTCTTCCAACTGTGATTAAGCTAGGAGGTAGGTCAAACTAAGGGTATGAATAAAAAATTATTGAGAAAGTTTTAAAAGAATTTATAGTTACACTTTAATGTAACTTCTTTTTTACCATTTATTAAAACCTAAGTTTTTAAACGTATTTGAGTTAAAACAATTCACAATTCTATGGTAGAAGTTAATATAAAATTTTCTTTTACCTCCCTGGAGTATATGCATCGTTTGGATTGTGAGCGCGACTTTGCCTTTTTTTTCTTGTAGAAAATATTTATTTTAGTATAAAAAGATACTCTTTAGCTAGGTGTTTGCTTTTTTAGAAAAAGTTACTTATTTTTTTACACACAAATTCTGAAACTGTCTTTGGTTTTCTAATTTCAAATTTATCTATGAAGTTTTTAAAAATATAATAATAAATACATAGTATTTAGCTATTTAATTTGTAGATAATATTTATTAATTTTCTCATTTTTTTATTTTGATAACTTTAGTATTACTTTTTGTTTCTTATTATATGTTAAATATGGAAATGGATAAAAATAATTTTGATTTTTTCATAAAACTAGATCTTTTGTAATTGCAGCAAAATAAAACGATTGTTCTAATAAAGAAAAAATCTCAATAAATATTTTGAGTTTTATTATAAACACTATTATTATAATTAGATGTTTTTTTCTTAGTGTCTCAAAATATGCATGTGTCAAATTGTTAGGGATATTCATGTTTACCATGGGTTCCATCCCACTAAAAAATGATGTATTCTTCTCTACCGACCCACCTAATATATATATTTGAGAGAATTTGACCTTAGAAGATAAGCAATTAAATAAAAATTTGTTTAAGAAAAAAATATTTCTTGAAAAATAATTTAAATAAAAAAAATGGGAAAAAAATTCTCGTGGAGAACCCGATCCCCACGAATTCCTCGTGGGGGAATCCACATCCCAATCCCCACGAAATTTCGCAGGGATGGAGAATTAAATGGGAGGTGGGCATAGGGACGGAGTCTTGATCCTTGTCCCCGTCCCGCCCCGCCCCTTGAACATCCCTACTCATTGCCTATGTTCCGTATGTTTAATCCCTATTGTTTCATGTATCTAGTTGCTATCCAGTGTCCAATTTTTACCTCTCATCTTTGTCCAATGGTCTATAAATAAGATAATTTGTAGTTCATCAATTCACACACAATTGATAGAAGAAGAAGTTCCTACAAAACAAATATGGTTAACTAAAGATGTAGAACATCTATATTTCCGACTATCTAGGACATCTAAGATATCTAACATCAAATATCACTAAAACAAACAGCATCTAAATGATTTTGGTTTTCTATTCGAAAAAGAGAAAAAGAAAAAAAAAATTTAGGGACTTGAATGGAAAAAGATATAACCGATCGAATTGAAACTTTTTAAAGACTAAGAACAATTAGGTACTAAAGTAGATCCAGAACTTTTGTTCAAGGGACTTTAATAGAATGTGACCAAGTAATTAATACCTAAATTGTCGACTTATTCAGACTCGGCAAAATTCAAATTAAAATTATATAAAAGAATAATAGTTAAATTTCAAAAACTTGATAATTTAATATAGAAAAAAATATATTGATACAATAATTTAGCAACTAGTAAATTGAAAAAAAAAAAATTTGAAATGGCCGCAACCATTAGGTCAAAGAGACTATAAATATATATGTATAAATTAAAAAAAAAAACCTTTTAAGTTTAAAATGAAAAAATTATGGTGGTGGCAGGTTTTAAAAATGTTGAATAATAATCTTACTTTTACAAAAATTAGAATTTAAAATCTCACCCACTTATATATTTTTTCCTTTTTTTAAAAACTAACATATTTATATAGGTTTTTTATATATTCATTATTTATTAAATGAATATATAATATATGTGTATATATTTAGTTTTTTTGTTTTTGTTTTTTTAAATTAACCTAAACCAAATTGACATATTTATATAAGGAATTTCCTTTTTATATATTTTAATAAAAGTAATAAATTTAAACAAAGAGCATGCACTACATTTAGAGAGACTCGAACTAACAAACTCGAGCTCCGACAATTAATCTCTAAATTGTCGATTTGTTTAGATTGTACAAAATTCAAATTAAAAAGTTACATAAAAAAAATAATCGGATTTCGAAAATGAAAATATAAAGAGAAGAAAAAAATATTGGTGCAATAATTTATAGAAATATAACATATATAACAATTTATAAATTGAAAAGAAAAGTATGCAATATTTCACCCATGATTCTTAGGAAAAATTCATCCAGATTTTTTTTCCTTCTTTTTAACCAGAGAAATTAGTATTACATTGAATAAAAAGAATCACACGTAATAAATAAAAAAGATCACATATTA
>NW_019104495.1:3779919-3803669 GCF_001995035.1 Momordica charantia | reverse complement strand
CAAAAGAAATAAAAATTAAGAGAAAAAAGTATTTATAATTAAATACGCAGTAGATGACATAAAAATATGAATTAAAAGAAAAAGGAAAAGAGAAGAGTAACCCTATCAACAGGAGAAGGCAGAATACGTCATAGTCATAAAATCCAACAAATAATGATTTGGCTACAATCATATGTTAAGAACATGACCTAGAGCAGCCATTATGTAACTGTCAAATGATGAATGTTAACCTTTGCAAAAATAATAATAATGATTAAGAAAAGAAGTTAGCATTTGACATAGGATCCTAAAAATAATCATATTGAAAGTTCCATACTTTTATGAGTCGGTGAAAACGGTTTTGATATAACTCGATTAATTATGGTATATATTCTTCATCTTAAGAATGAAGATTCAAATCTCATATCATCGTGTAGATCTATAAATAGTTTTTGAAAGAAAGAAAATCTAGAATCTAAAAGCGGTATATTGATAAAAGAATTGTTGTTATCCAAAATTTGAAACTCTGAACTTAATTTAGAGTAATTATTGAGCTTTCGAGCCCTAACAAAGTACAAAGAGAAGAATTCAAAGCTCAAAAAAGGAAATACAAGTTCATCCGTGAGAGTTACAAATTAAATTAATGAGATTTTTCTAAAGTCCTATGTTAGGTTTGGGTGTGATACAAGTGTTGTAATTTTCATTTCTTTAATTTTCACTTTTCTTTTTAACTAAACAATTGAGCGGCAAATTATTATAATTATGGTCAATCTAATTTTTGAGATTTTATCCATCAATGTGACTTTATAGCAAGGAGAAAGTTTTTTAAAGGGGTAACAATAAATATAGTCATTTAAAATGAGTAATTTAAAAAATAGCCAAACGATTTTGAATTTTGAAGAACTAAAAATCGAAAGATCTCTGCTAATTTTATAGGTACCAAATTATCCTCATGATTTTAAAATAAATATATATTTTTTTTATTAGGAGAATTCTACTATCTTTTTCTCTACCATTATTATAGAATAATTCAAATATTTTGATAATCCTACAGAATTGTGAGCATTGGTGCATCTTGATCTAGTTATACATAACCCTTTTGAAACATGCAAGTTTAGGTCAGTAATCAAACTTTTGGAGTGTTTCACTTTGGAACACTCACAAGTTATGCCAAATAAGGTTGATGGAAATCCTAATTGGGTAGGGAGAGGTTGATTTAATTTTGAAACATAATTTAAATTAGTTTGAATCTTATTTCCCATTTATGTAGGGTAGAGATTTTAGGGACTTACTTTTGAGTCTGAAACAGAATTCATGATTTGTCAAATGAGTGGCAGTCTCCTTAAACTTAGGGACAACAGATGTGGGTGGGGTAAAAATTGAAAATTACCCCTTGCATAATTTCTGCAAAAAATGTGTTAATCATTTTAAAAAATTATAAAAGTTATGGTCATTTTTCATTAGCGTGCCATGGATTTGGCCATTACTTAGGATTTCCCAATAAATTATACATGGAGTCCAAAAAAAGGTTACAAGACTAATTACATGAAAACACTATTTTAAGACTCAAACCCCCAAATAACCCCTAAATTGGAGCTCTCATGTTTGGTATTTCATGTTCCCTTGAAGTTTCTTTCTCCGCTTGTTCTCCTTCCTCATGAAGCTTGATAATCCACATGTTGAAGTGGAGATCCCCTTCTTCATCGGTTGGCCCTTATGGCATAATGTTCGTTGCTTGAAGCATATCACGATCACTATTACAGACGGGCTATTTAATTAAAATTCATAGGCCCAATATAGACAACCCCATATACAGTTCATGATTATTCTTAACTCCCCCTGTCAAGCAAATGATGATGGGAGACTGCACACTGAGCTTGTCTGTTAATGTTTGAAAACACACTATGTTGACAAAGGTTTGATTAGGGCATCAGAGATCTGATCAAGAGAAATGTTGCACGTGAATCTACTCTAAAGTTACAAAATCATGGACAAAGTACATATCGATTTCAACGTGCTTCGTGCGAGAATGAAGGACTTGGTTGGCGTTGAGATGAACAGTGTTGAGATTATCACACCAGAGAATCGGCGATCGTGAGGAAACAATGTGCAACTCATGAAGAAGAGTTTATAGCCAGATCAATTTGGAAGTTTCAAGCGCCAACTAACAGTACTGTGCCCCTGTACATCTTGAGATTATGAATTGCTTTTTGGATCCCCATATGAAATAGCATTATTTTTTAATATATACAAAACCTAATGTCAATTTTCTATCATTTGGATATGACACCCAATCAGTGTTAGAATAACCCAGTAGCAGTAGATGTACTAGTTTAGTATGTAGTAACCCACTGTCATACATTCCTTTAAGATACCGAGGGATTCTTTTAACTAGCTGTTAGTGAGTTGTAATAGGGAAGTGCATGAACTGATGGACCTTGTTGACTAAAACGGAAATTTCAGGTCTAGTATGAGTTACATATTGTAAGGTCCCAAATATGCTTATGTATTAAAATAAAAAGGTGGATCCCCTTGATGTGCCGAAAGTAAGGAGCCAATAACCATAGGTGTAGCTATCATATTAGCATCTAACATTTTTGCCTTTTGAAGGAGATTTGTGACATACTTCGTCTAAGAAAGGAAAAGGTTGTAAGATGTAGAATATGAGACCTCAATACCAAGGAAGTAATTTAGTTTACCAAGATCTTTAAGGGCAAACTTATTATAGAGAGTAGAGATGAGAGACTGAATCTCAAAGTTTGAGCTACCGGTAAGAACAATATCATCAACATATATGAGAATATAACAGTAGTGACTCTTACGAACTCTGAAAAATAGGGAAGGATCCACTTTAAAGCCAATAAAGTCAAGAGAAATAAGAAACATGCTAAGTCTTTTCAAACCATGCCCGAGGTCCCTGTTTAAGACCATATAGAGCCTTGTGAAGTTTGTATACAAGTTGGTATAAGCCGGGAGAAATAAACTCAATAGGTTACTCCATAAGTACGATTTCATTAAGTAGCCCATAGAGGAAGGCATTATTTATGTCTCTTTGGCGAAGATTCCATCCTTTGGATGGAGTTATAATAAATAGGACTCTAATAGTAACTGGGTTGAACGTCTCTGAATAGTTTATGTTAGCTCTATGGTGAAACCCCTTGGCAACAAATCTAGCCTTATAGTGTGAGATTGACCAGTTTGAGTTTCCTTTGATTTTGAATACACATTTGCATCCCACAACTATCTGATTGGGAGTTGATGATACTAATTTCTAAGTATTATTTTTCATAAAAGCATTATATTCTTCTTCCATGGTTTTTCTCTAATGGGCGTGTTTAAGAGCCTCCTTAGCAATTGTAGGTTCAACCTCTTTATAGTTTGTAAGATAGACTTTGGGGTTTAAAAACACCATTATTGGAATGCATGATTGTAGGATGTGTATTTAAAGGTCTTATAGTCAGTAAGATTGACTTTGGGTTTAAAAACGCCATTGTTGGCACACATGACCGTAGGATGTGTATTTAGAGGTGCAGTAAGATTAACTTGAAAGATGGTTACAATATATACAGCTTGCAGATAGGAATAGATGAATTTGGAGATATAGATGGAGAGGTATTTTGAAGGGTAGTGGGAGAGGTAGGAGCAGAAACTGTATGTTGTTGGTTAGGAAAGGATCAACTTAGGAAGGAAGGATGTAAATGTATAGGTTCTAAAGGAGCGTGACCAGGACTGATTTTTGCAAAAGGAATTAGAGATGGGCATGGGTGAAATGAAGAACGTGGAGAAGGTCTTGTATCAGGAGAAGGAATAGTATATGAGATGGAGACAGTGGCATTAGATTTTTGGAAGAATTTGGTTTGGAGATATTAGATTTAGAGGAAGATTGATGAGCATAGGAAAATAAGGTTTTATGGAATAGAACATGACGAGAAATATATAAGCGGTTATCAAATGAGAAACATTTATAACCATTGTGAATGTTGCTATATCCGATAAAAGTGCAAATGGTAGATCTAGGTTGAAGTTTATGATTGTTATAGGGACAAAGAGAGGGATAGCATAGACATTCTAAAGCTTTTAGGAAGAAATAGTTGGAATCTGGATAAAAAGTATTTCCAAAGGACTTTTTTCCATTCAAGATGTTGAGAGGGAAGTCGGTTAATGAGATAAACTGCAATTGAGAATGCATCATCCCATAATTCAATAGACATGAAAGAGTGAGAAAGCATAGTGAGACCATTGTCAATGACATGACGGTGTTTCTGTTTAGATATCCCATTTCGTTGAGATGTACTACATGAAAGTCAATGTTGAATGTCATTGCATTGTAAATATGGTGTGAAGGGTTTGAATTCACCTCCCTCATCAGATTGGAAAACTTTGATTTACGTGTTCAGGAGATTTTCAACTAGAGATTTGAAATTAAAAAAAGGTAGTAAAGGCTTAAGGTTTGGATTTCTAAAAAATAGATTCAAGTGAATCGAGAGTAAGAATCAATAAAGGTAATGTAATATTTATATCCATTTTAAGAAGTTTTGTAGGTTAGACCCCATACATCCTAGACAACGAGTTGTAGAGGGCTGCATATGTAGTAATAGAATGTGTAAAGAGGAGAGAGTGATGTTTTCTAATGGCACAAACATTACAAATTGATAGAGCTTTATTTGTTTTCAGTTGAGGACTACAAAGTTTGAGTACTTGCTAAATAACAAGAGAAGATGGATGGAATAATCTAGTGTGCCATACATCTATTTTAAAAGAAAAAGCAAATGGAGGAACACCATGAAAGTGTTGGCACTAGGATGGAGTATAATACTATCTCGAGAAGTTGCAAGATATACATTCAACTAAAAATAGTACAATCCATTTTGGAGAGTCCCGCAGAGAAGAGCTTTACCAGTAGTTTGATCCTTAACAAAATAGAAACAAAGATGAAACTCAGAAAAGACATTATTTTCTTTAGCAAACTGACTCACACTTAGAATATTTTTTATTACTGTGGGTATATATAAGAGATTACGAAGATGGAAGACAGTTTGATTATGAAATCAGGAAAGATTGACCAAAATGGGTTATGGGTATACCTGATCTATTTGTGGCATGTATTTGCTGACCAGGCAAAGCTTCACTGCTAATATTCAGATTCTTCATATCATGAGTGATATGATTTGTTGCTCCTGAATCAAGGTACTATTTGGTATCCCTATTTAAGTTCGAAGACATCATCATGGCTGCCATTGGAGGTGGTTGATTAAAATTGTTCTGCGAGGTAGAGTATTGACGTGCAGAAGAAATTAGTAGACATGCGAAAATAACACCGATCTGCGACCAAACTTGTGACAAATATAGCATTGGTATGTTTATGGAGTACCAATGTCAACCTCCACCTATGTTATTTCGATTTCTACCTCTGCTGTTATTTATATATGAGGTATGTTGGCTTATGTTACTATCTGTATATGAACTATTTTGCATTCTTGAGCTATCAATCTAATTTATATAATGGTTTTGTTGTTGAACAAGATTTGCTTACTGTAGTGTAGTGTAGGATCTTCAGATGGTTGTAGTGATGTTTCTCTAATCAATCTACTTTTGTGGGAAAGTAACAAAGATATAACTTCTTGCATAGTTATACCAGACTTGGCCGTGATGACTGAAATCATAGATTCATATTCTGAACCAAAGCTTGCTAAAATATGTAGTATATGATCATCTACTGTGATCATGTGTCCAGCACTTTTTAGTGGATCGACTAAGTTCTTTATTTGTCATATATATTCTTTTAAATACAAGTTACCTTTTCTTGAATTCATCAATTTTGTCTTTATCTCCATTACATTCGCAAGATTGCGTGAGGTAAACATTTGACATAGATTTTTTCTACCATAGCTCCAAGAAGTCAAGACGTTATTAGGCGATCCTACTTTTTTCAACAAGTATATTCACTGTTCAACTTAAATGAACCTTCTTGATTTCTCAAGAATTGTTGCGGCGCTTTAGTTTCTTCATTTATATGATATTCAAGTTTGTTTCCTTCAAGGGCTACTAAGATTTTGAAATTTGAAATTTCCACGGTAGGAAATTATTATCACCCAACTTGACGATGGTAATATTGCTTCCAGGGTTCACTACTTGTGTATTCTAATTTGCAGTAATTTCATAATTTTCCTCCAATGGGGTTAATCATCTTCTTTGGTTTTTTTAGTTTATCGTCAAACGTTGCTCTAATACCATCACAAAATATAGAAACAGAATCTTGAGAGAGTGAATGAATTCTTTATTTCATGGTGAGAGAAGATGAATAAGAAAGAGAAACTTGAAAGCGAACGAGACTAATTGAAAGAAAAGCGATCACCGCCGCTAGTTTTCAAGTCTCGACATCAGTGGAGGTAGCGACATTAGTGGAGAAGAATGATCGATTCCACTAGCGACGTAGACGGATCCCTGAAGTGTGTCGGCAGCATACCACCCCACTTGGCCGTGGTTGCCTTTTCTGAAGGATGTGAACAATCTCCTATTTAAAGATATGTGTACTAAAGTTGTGTACTACATTTTCCTTCGCCATATACCTTTTCAGATCCTCCCTTAATATTTGATAATCTTTCTTGATGTGGCAGTGAGAAAACATTCGACCTTCCAATTCCTCTTGCTATGTTTCTGATGTCTTTCGTCAAACACAACATCCTCTTTACTTTCTTGAACATTCAATGTTGTATCTTGTTTGGGAGTAGATTCTTTTCCACTCTCATTCCTACGAATTTCTTCAGCAATTGTCATATTACAAAATCTCTGGAAATGTGAGAAATTTGTCCATTAACGAATTGGACAAAGTGATTTTCATCATTTTCCAACTTTCAGGTAAAGATGTGAATACAAAATAGCTTTCACTTCGTCACTAAAAGTAATCTTAATTAACGGATTAAATTTGTGACCCCAAATGCAAATGTTAAAAACATCTCCTTAGTTTCATCATACCCATTGTCATCATTTTATTTGCTATGAGACTAGTCATATTCATTGACAAACACAATCTAGTTATAGCACCTGCATGTTCGACTGTCTCTTCTCAATTGTCATCCTTAATCCATGCTTATCAATCATTTAATGCTTTTTGCAACTTCTTACAGATCAATAAATCTTTAATCTGCATCTTTCCAATATCCTCAATTGGTCCCATCGAACTTCATGATTCCTTCAAAAACATGATTTTCCTATTGATGTGTTGACATGTTCCAAATATATGTGTGTGATTGTCATATAAAATTGTTTTCGATTTCTTAACATGACATTGAAATATAAGGACGACAATAGAGTTAACTTCTATCTACAATTTTACATGGTCCTTGTCTCCATATATATATATATAATTATCGTTTCATTTTCACAGTCCACATGTTAAAAGCAGATAAATAAGTAACAATAATATAATGAATATATATATATATATATAATTATCGTTTCATTTTCACAGTCCACATGTTAAAAGCAGATAAATAAGTAACAATAATATAATGAGTAAGAGATAGGGATAGAAAAAGTTTAACACCATAAGAATTATAAAGGTTTGTGCCAATCTTGTGATTACATTCAGTCTTCTCCAAAAGCAAATTCTATTATAGGTGGAAATATTACAATGGGCAATGGCTACCTAAGATTACACAATTGAAAATAGCCTCATTAAATCCATGTGATACAAATTCCTTTTTACATACTGTCCACAACCACTCAATTCTCTTTTCTTTAGATTTCATACCAATAAAACCTTTAAAAAGGGTTATATTTAAGGATTAGTATATTGATAGCCTATTTAGGAATCATAATTACATAAAAGGAATGAAATGTATAAAATTTACACTTTTGTCACGAAACAACACTAATTAAGATGGTACCCATCACACAAATTACTAGTATATCCTTTTAAGAATCCACCTCAATATTAAATAATTTTTTAAATCTAGAAATGGTGAATTGGGATATTACAATTTAAATCGCTTAAAATGTGCTTAATTATATTTTCCAAAATAAAAAAATCTAAAAACCCCAAAAATCCCCAAAACCATCCATTTTCGAAATCTCTTTCTTCTTCCTCTGACCGTCCATTTTTCTTTTCTTCCTCTGATCGTCTGTTCTTCTTCCTCAGGTCGTCCGTTCTTCTTCTCCGACCGTCCGTCTTTATCTGCCTTCCTCTCCGGCCGGCTCCGTTTTTCTGCATCGTACATCTCCGTTTATCCCGTTCGAAAGGAGATTTCTGTCATTCCTTCTTCTTCGGTCGTTTCTGCCTGCCTTCATCTCCAGCCGCCTTCGTTTTTCTCCGTCGCCAGAGCAGTTCGTCTTCGTTTATCCCAATCGAAAGTTTTGCATTCCAACGATTGTTTTCGATTTCTGATTTCGTGTGAACTATTGTACATATGAGGATATATATTATAGTAAGTCTGATTATGATATATCTTATAACTTAACTTGTATATATGCGGATATGCAGATATATACTATAGTGATTTTGAATGTATATATGCGGATATATAAGTGGATATATACTGTGATTTTGAATATATTTTTTGAATATACGGATATATGTTTATTAAGACTTTAAAAGATGTTTGTGTGATTTTGAATTGTCCTTGAAAATTGAGCATCAATGTGTGAGTGAATTAAGGGAAAATCAATTTGAAGGAGTAAATTAAGGTTTTGAAGGAGTGAATTAAGGGATTTATGTTGAAAATTAGTATGGGATCCACAATAATTAAAAGATTATGATAATAATTTATGGAATCAAATATTTTATATTTAAAAAAAACAAATAACTATATTAAATGTAAATGCAATAAATAAGGGTAAAATCAGAATTAAAATAAAATCCTAGATGTAGAAATCTAAAAGTGTAAAATTAGAAAATTTTATATATTTGTGTAAATAAGTTTCTAAAACCGTCATCCGAATATATTATCTCTTATATTTATAGGAAGTCAAATATCCTAATCTTATAAAGAAAACAATATGTCAACCAAATGTAGTAGGATCAGGCGGTTGGCCCGTAATTAGTCGAGGTGCGCTCAAGCCGGTCCGGACACACGGATTTCAAAAAAAAACAAGAAAAGAAAACAATATTCTAATCCTTATAAGAAAGCAATATTCTACTCTTTGTAAAAATTTGTTTATAGGAATTTGTAGGAGTGTTAAAAATCTTTTTCCTTGTAGGACATGGGTCTCCTGTTTTGACTTCATTATCCCAACAGTACTATCTTAAACATAATTAAGTCATCAATTACCCCAAAAGCTTGAGCTATGGGCTAGGGTAAATTTAATCATGAGGAGTGTTAGACGTCCTATCTAATATTTAATAATTTTTTAAATCTCTTAAAAAAAAGGTAAGTAGTATAAATACTTTTTTAAAAAACTAGTAATGTAGCACATGCATTGCACGTTGTATCTTAATTTTATCACATCATATATTAATATTAATTTTAGTTATAAAAAAATTATGAATGAATCAAATACTACAATCATTTTTATTTATAAAAAAATAAATTATCTATCAATAGTAAGTGATTTTTTCGATATATTTTAATAATTATTTATTATTTTTAAAATTTAGTAATACTTATTAAAATAAATAGCTCAGCATTTGATTGAATAAATTAATTTATATATATTTACAACAACCTCATGGTTGGATAAACGTGCATTAACCGTTGATCAGCTATGCTTTGGTTGGCCTTAAAAATGTTGTCCGTCTAACAATAAAATTTACTTTCAAACAAAGTTTTAATTAGGAAAATACATATTACCTTTAACTTTTTATTTTAAATAAAATAACTTTAGATAATGGTATATTTGTTTTAGTAAAATTATTTTTTTACATTACATTCCTAAAAAAATATTATTTATTGTTTGTTGAAAGTATATCATAAAATAAAATGATATGATAGTTATTTTTTCTTCATGAGAAAATTAAACATTAATCCTATCGTATTTAAATAAAACAGACAACCTAACAATTTTCAAATATGTAAAAACATTTAAAATAAAAAATAATTATATTAAAATTAACTACAAAATAGTCCGAACTTAAAAATAGCAAAGCAATTATTCTATATTTTCATAAAATATATTTACTTCTTATCGATTTTTGAGATCAAACTGACAAATGCTTGCAAGATACACACAATAATCAACAAATTGCTAAACAACGCCGCCCTACGACATAAAAAAGAATATTGAAAATGTTAGTATTGTATCACTAAATCTAGAAATCACAATGAACTAAAGAGAAAAAATTATGTATAAAAAAAATAGAACAAATTAGTGTGAAAATGAGGAGGAAGAGAACCACTTTTCTAGTCGTACAAAGTAGAAAAGTTACAAAAAAAACTTTTGAGATTCTAAGACTTTTCATAGGACCTAATTAAATATAAAAAAAATTAATTTTAAAATTAATTTATATAAATAAAGGTAAAACTTTTGATATTCTTAACCTTTCATGTTCATTCATTTAATCCATGTTGTGGTGCATTTAAATTTTATTCCCTAAAAAAATTTTCAATATCTAAAATAAAAAAAAATGTATATTAAAATTAACTACAAAATAGTCCGAACTTAAAAATAGCAATATTGAATAACAAAGTCAAGGAAATTATCCTATATTTTCATAAAATATATTTACTTTTTACCGATATACGAGATCAAACTGACAAATGCTTGCAAGATACACACAATGATCAACAAATTGCTAAGCAGCGCCACTCTACAACATAAAAAAGAATATTGAAAATGTTAGTATTCTATCACTAAATCTAGAAACCACGATAAAATAAAGATAAAAAAATATGTATACAAAAAATAGAACAAATTAGTGTGAAAATGAGGAGGGGGAGAACCACTGTTATAGTGAAGTAGAAAAGTTACAAAAACCTTAGAAATTCTAACACTTTTCATATTCCACCCTTCAACGACCTAATTAAACGTAAAAAAATTAATTTATATAAATAAAGGCAAAACTTTTGATATTCTTAACCTTTCATGTTTTAGATGCATTTAAATTTTGTTCCCTAAAAAAAATTTTCAATATTTAAAATAGAAAATAATGATATTAAAATTAACTACAAAATAGTTCGAATTTAAAAATAACAATATTGAAGAACAAAATCAAGACGATTATCCTTTATTTTCATAGAATATATTTACTTCTTACCAATGTTTGAGATCAAACTTACAAATGCTTGCAAGATACACACAATGATCAATTGCTAAACAACGCCGCTCTACAACATAAAAAAGAATATTGAAAATGTTAGTATTGATCTATCACTAAATCTAGAAACCACGATGAACTAAAGAGAAAAAATATGTATAAAAAAATAGAATAAATTAGTGTGAAAATGAGGAGGAAGAGAATCACTTTTATAGTAGTAGTAAGTAGAAAAATTATAAAAAGCTTTGAGATTCTAACACTTTTCATATTCCACCATTCAACCTAATTAAATGTAAAAAATTAATTTATATAAATAAAGGCAAACTTTTGATATTCTTAACCGTTCATGTTTTGGTTCATTTAATCCACCTTGTGGTGCATTTAAATTTTGTTCCCTAAAAAAATTCAATATTTTAAATAAAAATTAATGATATTAAAATTAACTATAAAATAGTCCGATCTTAAAAATAGCAATAGTGAAGAACAAAATCAAGGCGATTATCTTATATTTTCATAAAATATATTTACTTCTTACCGGTGTTTGAGATTCAACTGACAAATGCTTGCAAGATACACACAATGATCAACAATTGCTAAACAACACCGCTCTACAACATAAAAAAAAAAAAGAATATTGAAAATATTAGTATTCTATTACTAAATCTAGAAACCACGATAGAACTAAAGAGAAAAAAAATATATGCATATAAAAAAAGAACAAATTAGTGTGGAAATGAGGAGGAAGGTAATCACTTTTATAGTCATACGAAATAGAAAAATTACAAAAACCTATGAGATTCCTCACACTTTTCATAATTCAACCTAATTAAATGTAAAAAATTTAATTTTAAAATTAATTTATATAAATAAATGCAAAACTTTTGATATTCTAATTAACCTTTCATGCTTCATTCATCTAATCCACTTTCTGGTGCATTTAAATTTTGTTCCCTAATTTTTTTTTCAATATTCATCCTTTGTTTTGGTTAAATCTTAGGAAATTTTTAATTTCTTAATTTAAAAACACGAATATTCTCATATTTTATTTCTTAATAATATATTTTTTTTTTTGTCAACTTTGATATATATAATTTTTATGTGCTAATTATTAATTTAATTTTTTTATTATTACTGTAAAATAATATTTCAAAAACGTATTATTACATAATAGAATAATATTTAAATTTTGGCTCTCCTAACCAAAAGGTTCAATATTCATAATCTGGGTATGTTAAATCTTATAAAATTTTTAATTGGTTTTTAATATCTCGATTTAAAATATAGATATTCTCATATTTTACATCTTAATTATTTATTTTCGTCAATTTTGATCTATATAATTTTTATTTGTTAATTATTAATTTATTTTTTGTTATTGTAAAATAATATTTCAAAGATAAATTATTACATCATAGAATAATATTTAAATTTTCTCTTACAATTTAACCTAATAAATAATTAAAGACAAAACTAAATTTAGATTACAAAATAATATTTTAAATCTATCATATGAATTATAATAATTTGTTAACTAATTTAAAATATATAATAACGTTCCAAGACTTTAGATGGTTGGGGAAAAAGAATCAAATGTTAATGAGAGAAGTTCTAAAAAACCAAGTTAATGAGACAAAGAAAACTATAATTAAATAAGGGAGAGATAAATGAGAAAATATGAGAGAGTCTCACGTAAAAGATAAGAGATATAGATGAGAGAGACATAAATTGAAGAGAAGGATAATTTGGATATTACAAAAGAAGTAAGGGTCAATATTGTCCAAAAAATATTTCTTCCACAACCATACATTTTAATATATTATAGATATAGATATATAAAATTCTAATATTTAATAATTTTTTATTAAAATGATAATTATATATATATATATATGGGGACAAAGGACCATGTAAAATTGTAGATAGAAATTAACTCTATTGTCGTCCCTATATTTCAATGTCATGTCAAGAAATCGAAAACAAATTTATATGACAATCACACATACGTATTTGGAACATGTCAACAAATTGAAGATAAAAAAATGGACACACCACCATGTTATATAGATGTTTGTGCAATGAAATCGATCAAGGCCGAACCTGGTCAAAGTAGGCTGACAAGGAAGAGCTTGAATGTTCTTGGCTAGGAAAGACCTGCATAAGAGAGACAAACACTCCAACGCTCAAGTCAATTTAAGTTCGACTTTAGTATGGAGATCGAGGTATAATGTGATACCTGATTTGGAAGTGAGATCTTCTATTTATAGATTGAGGATTTGACACGGTGTCTGATAGGTGGTTATTGATTTCGTTCTGAAAGTTAGATTGTCAGGTACCTAAGGTCGAAGTTTGGTCAAACCTTCGTTGCACGGTTAAGTGTGAAGGTCGGTCCTCCTCTTGGCAGTCTTTAAGTGAGACTTGACCTTCCACCCTAACAATAGTTAACCAATTTTTCATTTGGAAAATGACAAAATAAAAATAATATTATTTTGTCAAAGTGAGTTGGCATATATCTCCAACCTATTAAGGATCTCACATTGATAAAACAAGCAAGATGTCGTGAGTTCAATCCTCACCCCAAACAAGATGTCGTGAGTTCAATCTCCACCCCCGGGCGCGTGAGAGAACGAAGGAGAGCATTAAGCCAATAAGCCGGTCCATCAGCAATCTCCGTGACGAAAAAAGCGGCAGAACAGGTAGCTAGCCTGCTAGATTGTAAGTACTTAGCCAAGGGGAGTGGAGACCAGGCCAAGAGCAAGGGCCTAAAGTATCGAAAAGGCAAGGACTCCAAGAAAAAGTCAAGCCTGATGCCAAGAAAAGCGAGCTCAAGATCAGGAGCCAATGAACATTGTTTATGGAGAAGAAATAGGTAGAAAGCACACGGACTTACTAAGCCATTGAAGTGCTAAAAAAAATTATTAAATCAGTTAAATAGCTACCAAATAAAATATATGATTACAATAACCCAAGATTAAAGAGAAGCACTCAAATTAAACTATCAGCATCGAGGAATGAGCCTACATTGGTGTCAGAAAAAATTTGTATCCAATTTCTATGCAAATCTATTTTTCTCTTTATTTATTAACATTTGTTCTCAATCCAAAGTTGGATCTCGATAGAAATGTGGATAAATCAATTTGTATAGAAATATCCATATAAATGAAATGTTTGTGTCATGGTTCTAAATATCCGTCGATATTTTCATCGATACATTCATATTTTCATGGACTCAACATCGACATGAATGATGAATCGACATTTTCATCATAGAATAAAAAAATCGACAAAATACGAAAAATATCAACAAAATGTCACCAATATATATATTAATTAATTATTTTTAACTAATTTAAAAATGAGAAAATGTTTAGTTGTTAATTTAAATATTTTTTAAGGTTTTTATAATTTTTCTAACTTTTACAGAAATATCTATCGATATTGACATTTTATCGATATTTTCATGAAATTGAGACCTCGACATTTACATTTAAAACTTCGATGTCAATATATATTTTAAAAAGATTATAAAAGAAAAAAAAATTCATAACAAATATTTAATTAATAAATAAGAATTTTATCAGTTTAAATAAATTATTAATATTAATGTTATACTTATAAGTAATGTTAGGTTGATTTTTTCTATATATATATTTTTTATAAAATTATGAGTATGACATGTTAATAGAAATTTAATAATTGTTTCTATCTCCAAACCCAGGTTAACATTACACTTTCTTAGTCAAATTTTTTACATTCAATAAGTGAAAGTTAGTGATTAAATAAATCATATTTTTTAGGTTAATTCCAAAACGTGTTGTAATCATATAACTTTTTTATTATTTTTTTTCCTTTTTTTGGGTAAAATTTCTCATTTAACGTTTATTTTAAGTTTCTAACTTTTACATTCAACGAGATATATCTATAAAGTAATGTAAGAGATACTAAAAAAATCTTAAAGTGAATAGTGTTGATTGTATGACATCTTTGAAAGTTGTTGTCAAAATTTTTTTTTTTAATTCTTTGGTATAATGTTGTTGCTCGTAAAGCTTTCAAATTATATATTCTTTTATGTTACACTGATTGTAATGAGCTTGTTTGAGATCACAGGAGCTCTCCTAAAGCGTGCACACCATTTCCTTTTCTTCCTAATTTAGACTCTATGGTTGCTGTTCATTATGTTCATAACTTTTATGCACAAAATTAATAAAACCTCACAAACAAATAAGGAGATAAGAGAATGAGAATCACAAAAATATTTTAATTCAACCTTTGTGTATGTTGCATTATACAATTTGTTCTTTATTGCTGCAAGTTTGCAATGCAGAACGGCCGACTTTTTTGTTAAGAAAAATGGAGTCGCCACCAATCTTGATTTATAGGGGTGGTTAGTCACCGAAATGCGTTGTAAGTTGATATGCACAAAAAGATTTGGGTTCGGGATGTCTTTTGTGTAAGGGTAAGGTATTAGCAATCACAACACTCATTTAATGAATATCGATCAAAAATCCAGAATATCGATCTCCCGAATATTTCAAGGCTCTATCGTCAAAAAGTTTCCTTTTGAACTTTTAAGTTAAAAATTTTTGGTAAAATTTAAAAATCTACACCAAACAATATCACAATAAAATTGACATAATCTATACATATTTATCAAATGTTATATACGTAATCTAAATAAACATGTTAGAAAATTAAATCAATCAAATTTCATATAACAACAATAATATAAAATTAATAATTGGAATAAAGGAAGAACAAAACGAGATAAAATAAAACAAGGCAACGAACATATGAAAAAATAAATGTCGAAAGAATTAAACTTGTACTTGGAATACAACTAGACGATAAAAAAACAAAATATGACAAAGTACATCAACCTATTTTATTTCCATTTGATAAGAAAAACTTGCCGTCTTGAAAACAAATTCTGATTTGTTCTTCTCATTCCATTACACCGCAGTCAAATGATGAAGAAAAAAATTGTGGTGAAAATAATGATAGAGCAAAAAAAATTGAGAGGGAATAAATAAGGGAAGGAAAAATAATGAATAAAAAGGCCAATAAAGAAAAAGAAATAAGAAAATGAAGGAAGTTATGGTTAGGGGTGTTCACGGGTTGGGTTGGGTCAGGTTAGGGGTTTTTTGGACCCAATCCAAATTTTCGGGTTGGCCATATGTGGAACCCAACCCGATCCAAGTTGATGGCCAACTCAACCCAACCAGAAAAATCGGGTTGGGTTGTCGGGTTGTCACACTTTTTTTTAATTTATTTTGTTTATAACCTTAACCAAAAAAATATATAAGAATTAAAATCATCTACTGCTTATCTCATGAGATGTAGGTTAGACTAATCTAATAGTTACTCACGACTAAAGTGTTTGAGAGCCATGTCTAGGTCTACGAGCATTGTACGACTAGTCTAGGGCAAGTGGGAGAAATGTAATAGGTATAGTGTATGCCCTAGTTTATTTTATTTGTCCATTTGCTTTATGATTATGTACACCCTATTAGAGTTTAATTTAGGTGGGAGATTGTTCGGTGTGTTGCCCTAAACTCGTAGTTTGTAATTACGTAAAAACAAATTTATTATCAATAAAGTTTTGTTTTTCTTATTCAATCAATTAGTTGTTGAATTTACATCATTGCATTGTCCAAATCCAATAAACTAAACATCCAACGTTATTATCAGTATATATACTGGGTCTATATTTGATATATCCTCAATATACAAGTTGATAATATCCGGAGAATAACCTAAATGGTCTATAGTATATGGATAAGGCTGGATACCTTATCTTGGCAACACTATGGATACGACTCACTTTGTAAATGTTACAAACGACTCGACCCAAGTCGTTCATGTGGAGACATGCGAGTGGGGGTATTTCATACAATGAGTTTGTATAAGACCGGACCGTGAAATAGCCATTCTTTAGATGTAACATCGTTGACTAATAAATTAGGGATGTTCACGGGTTGGGTTGGGTCGGGTTAGAGGGATTTTATGGACCAACCCGAAAATTCGAGTTGGTAAGATTTGTTACCCTTAAAATGTCACAACCCAACCCAACCCAACCCTTATATTTTCGGGTTGGGTCAGGTTGGGTTGTCGGGTTGCTAAAAGATTCAGTGCAGGGATGGAGACGGGATCCGGATAGGGGGACCAGAGGGAAGGGCTCTAAGATATATACAAAGGGTAGGGAGGTGAGATGTAGATTCTGAAATCTGAAGGCAAAAAACAAAAACAAACTAACTAAATTTCTGAACAATCATCTTTTAGCTAGGCATTCAAGGCAAAAAACAAAAATAAAAAACAAGGGCAAAAAATTGCTCATTCACGAGAGAGAAAAAAAAACCAATGAAATTCAAGACATAGAAACTTCAAATACTAAATAAATACTAAATAAATTGACTTTCAAAACATTAAATTAAGGTTGAGGATGTCATTCTATTTTGTTTTATGCTGGAATGGAACATGAAGGAGCACTTCTACCAGAGCAATCCATGGTGTCATCTGCTGTCGAGAGAGAGAGGAAGAAGATGACTGGAGATGAGGGAGAAGGACCAACGTGAGTGAGGAGGTGAGAGAGAAAGGGGAAGAAGATGACGCTGGAAGGGAGACGAGGGAGGGAGAGAGATTAGTGTGAGGGAAGAGAGAGAGAGGGGAAGAAGATTTGTGAGAGGGAGGTGGCGGCTAAGAGACGAAAACCTAATTTTATGTGTATATATATATATATTTTTAAATTAATGGTGGTTCGGTTCAGTTTGGGTTGAACCGAAAAAAATACTTCCAACCCACGAACCGAACCGATTTTCGATTCTAAAAAAATCCAACCTAACCTAAACCAAAAACTTTTCTAACCCAGGTTGGGTTGTCCGGGTTGCTTGGGTCACCGGGTGTTTTGAACACCCCTATAATAGATTGCTATTTCAGAGGATGACTAGACAATTCATTCTCAATCCTGAGTGAGTTATGGACTCCTGCCCGTGAGGGCTCATTCTTTGATGTGTATGGATGAGAGTAGCCCGAGTCGCCAACTCAACATTCGTACCATTTTGGGGACGAAACCGAGTGGGGAATTGGGAACATAACTTCACAAGATAGAATTCACTCCTCCACAACTTTAGAGAAGTAGATAGTGTTCTCTTAAGTGCTAACTCCGAGACTTAAACAAGGGGTCCACTCTCTCACTGGCCTGGGAGAGTTATTGGTTTGACCATAAACTGGTTGTTCATTAGAGGATCAACAGTACTTAAGGTACAAGATGTAACACAGGGGTAAAACGGTAATTTGACCCATTTGTGGTTATGGACACTCGTGAAGTATTGACTTGTCGTTAATCGTCAATATCCGTAGACACAGAAATATTCTATAGTGAGAAGAGTGCAACTACGAGTTTTTAGTGGAGTAACCTGTAATTAACGTATGTTGATTAAGGTGGTTAATGAGTTTAACCAATTAATCACGTAACGTTGGAGCTTCTAATCTATAGGCCCATTAAATCTCTTTGCTAGCTTATAAAGGGTAATTAATAATGTTAAATCTTGGAAGGAATTTGAATTGTTCAAATTTAATTAAAGGGAACGAGTTAATTGTGTATGACACAATTTAATTAAATATGATTTAATTAAATTACTTTTAATTTAATTAATTATTTTATTTTTTTATTAAATTAAATATATAATAATTAATTAAGTAATTAATTACTTTAATTAACCAACCACTCCGAGCAATTTTGTTGGGAGGTGGGTAGGTGGAGAGTGAGAGGTTGCTCTCACCCCCTTCTCTTCGTGCTCACTCTAAAAACACAGTGATAGTGATTTTATTGTTTTTTGGTTGATTGATTTTCTTTTTCTGCAAATAAGATAACCTCTCTCTCTGACGATCATAAAATTCCCGGTTTCTCCCTTCTCCAAGAATCAATATCCCACAATCCGGGTTCTTAATCCTAGAGATATAGCAAGGTTGTTCTGAGGTGGTGTTCGATCGTTCGTTCGTGATCGTTTGTTCGTGTTGTCACGAAGTCCGTGCTCAAAGAAGAATATTAGCCCACGGTCTACAAATGTAAGTCACCTTCTTCTGAGAGGCTTAACCTCTAATTTAGAATAGAAATTTATTATGTTTTAAATTCGGTGACGTACAATTTCTAAACCGAGTTGAATCACAAGTGATCAACCGCTTCCGCTTGGGATTTGATCCCTTCACTCTTACTTCTAATTTGTCATCTGCAACAGTCCTATCTCTTACTACTACCATGCCTACGCCTGCTGCTTCAGTCCCTTATTACGGGTGACTTGTCCACTTTCACATCAACTGTGCCTATTGTCCCTGTTGGTTCTAAGTTGCGTAGATCAACTCGTCCCACAAAGTTACTTTCTTATCTTCAATAGTATCATTGTGCTCTTTTACATGGTCATCAGCCTTCACGGGTTTTTACTCGCTATCCGTTGCAACATTTTGTCTCTAATTCATGGTTATCTCATGCTCATTCTTCTTTGGCAGTGAGCCTACTTATTATCATAGGGCTGTCTCTTCTTCACAATGGCGTGAGGCAATGGTTGCTGAACTTGTGGCTATGAAAGTCAATAACATTTGTAATGTAGTTCATCTACCTCTTGGTCATCACACTATATTGGCTGTCGTCGGATTTATAAGATCAAGTATCATTCAAATGGCAGTATTGAACGATATAAAGGCCGGTTAGTTGCAAAAGGGTATACTCAACAAGAGGGGTTGGACTTTATTGAAACCTTCTCTCCCATTGCCAAAATGGTCACTATCAAGATTTTTTTTATCATGCTTTCCTCCACGGTGATTTAGTTGAGAAGGTCTATGTGGACTTGCCTTTTGGATATCGACCTTCTGTTTTGGTTGCTCAATAGGGGGGGTGTCTGGTATGTCGTCTTCAAAAGTCCATATATGCCCTCAAACAAGCTTCTTGACTGTGGTTTGTGAAGTTTTCTGTTGCCTTATTGTCCATTGGTTTCTCTCAATCCAAGGTTGACTACTCATTGTTCGTTCGTGATCAAGATGAATCTTTTGTTGCTCTTTTAGTTTACGTTGATGACATCATTATTACCAGTGCATCTCCTTCTCTACTTAATGAACTAAATGCTCCTCTGCATCTTAAGTTTAACCTCAAAGACTTGGGGTCTCTCGAATACTTTCTTGGGCTTGAATTGGCTCGTAGTTCTCGTGACATTTGTCTATCTCAAAGATAGTATACTTTAACTATTTTGGAGGATGCTGGCATGTTGTGTTGTAAACCGGTTTCTGTTCCCCTTGATCCGACTCTTAAGTTGTAGGCTTCTTCGGATAATGATCTTCTCCATGATCCTGCTTCTTATCGTCGTATGATTGGGAAGCTTTTGTACCTCACAGTGTCACGACCGGATATCGCTTTTGTAGTGAATAAACTAAGTCAGTTTGTATCCCGTCCAGACAAAGTTCATCTCGCCGCTATTTTTCATTTGCTTCGTTACTTGAAAGGGTCACTGATAAGCCTTGATTAAAGGCTAAAAAGTGTAGGTTTCCATGTTTAGTTGAGAGTTATTTAGGATGTATAGTGTATGTCCATGCATATAACTCAGCGAAAATGTGCATATTTTGTGATTAAAAACTCAAGCATTTTAGTTATAGTTGAATGAAGAATAATTGGCGTAAATATGGTTGATTTGTAGGAAAAATTGAAGAAGAATTATCAGCTTACTTTAGGAATGCGCCAGCCACATTACTTTAAAGATCCTGCTTCACAATACGTCAGCCACATTTGTTGCTCAGATTATCAAATCATGCATAAGAACTTTTGACCAAGCAATTGGTCCAACATTTGGTCTCCTATTCTAAAATCTCTACAACTAAAGTGGTTTCCAACTTTCCATGAAATTTTCAACACTTTGTTACCTCACAAGCCTATAAATTGAGCTTCCAATGATCGCTTCTACACACTTCATTTCATGCTTTTGTTCTTCTTTATAATTTGTAATCAAACTTTAGTTTTTGAGTTTTTGTTTCCAGCATTTAAGTTTTGTTCTTCAATTAGTTTTTCTGTAATTATTCTTTGTTGATTTTGTTGCAATTCAATTTATTATAATTTTGTATTTTATTTCCAAGTTAATGAAAATGCATTCTTTTCTTAATTTCTCTTGTAATTTCATTTCATTTATTTCTATGAGTAGCTAAATTACTTTTTTAACCCTCCTACGAATGATTTAGTTCATCTTGTTTTAAATTACATCTATCAATGAGCACGGCCGCTCATTTTGCTTATCTTAATTGATATAATTTATCCAATTGATTTTCTTGTTGGCCGCTTGTTTAAATCACATTATTTTGAATTTAATTCTGAAAAGGTTAGAGTCAAATGGATTTCATCAAGTTAAAACGAGAAGTTACTCAGAAATAAGAACTAAAACAAGATTATAGACATAGGCTCTCTTACCCGTTAAACGTAAGTTGGATTTTGCTTTATTTAGGATTCTAGTATTTCATAAACGTATGTAAAATACTAGTCTAAGCTTCTAAACAAACCAAAAGCGGTACAAAATAGGAGTTGAACCAGTTTGCATAAAATGAGCGGAAATGTAGGTACATTTGGTAGGTGTAATTCTTTTTTTTAGAACTAAACCTTAGTAGGGGATAACTTTTTAAATCTATTTTTCCTTATGTTTTCAAATTGTATTTCCCAACAAATTCACAAATTTTTATTCCAAACCCGATTGCTCATTCAAACGGTTTACAAATTCATTTTTAAAAGAAAACTAGTGTGCATTTGCACTTACCCTCGAGCTATTAAGTAGAAGCGCAACAAGTTTTTGGCATCATTGCCAGAGACTTTGTTTTTGTTTTAATTTTATTCTTTATGAATTGTTTTTGTGTGCGATCACTTCACTGTTTCTGTTCTAAAAATATCCTCCTATCTAACCTCAAAAGTGAACATTAGTGCACGAGCACAAATCCACACTTGCTACCGTCCGATTCAGAGATCTTGAAAACTTGCAAGAGGTTAAGGTGTGAACAGAGACTCAGGAAACAACAAGCGAAAATCCAAAAAGAGAAGGAGAAAGAAACTGAGGAAATAGTCATCAAGATGGCATAAGAAGTGTCAAATCCAATCTTATTGGCCAATCAAAGAGTATAGCAATACCACGGTGAAATGATCGAGTCTTCAACTTTATAAGTATTATTCTTATAATAAGTTTGGAAAAAGGTATCTATTGCAAATAAGTTTCTACTCTAGCCCCAAGATTTAGTTCTAAGAACCAAGTTTTCTCCTCTAAAAATTTCAACCCACAAACGTTTAGAAACGTTAAAAACTAAAAATAATTAAATATTAGGAATTTTGTGTGGAGAGAGAAAATAAAAAATTAGAATGGGGTTTATAGAAAGTGTGGATGGCAGCAAAAGTGGAGCCGACACCAAAACATGGGGATTCGAGTTGCGCGAATCACTCCTCTTAAATGCTCAAATCATGCACTACTCTACTCACGCTCACGGGTAACACACCACCAAAATTTTAAAACTTTGCTATCAAATTTCAATTTTTCAATTTTACGAAAATGTCATACAAATAATTATAAAATGGTGAACTTATAAATATTTTTTGAAAATATTATAAAAGTAAAAATATTTAAATTAACGAATAATCATTTTATTATTTTAAAATAAATTTATATTAATAGTATGTTTACATTAGTAACATTTTATCGATTTTTTTTTGATACTATAGAAATGTCGAGATTTCAAACTCTTGACATATAAAAATATCAACGACAAAAATTTAATACTCGACATATAACCCTTCCCTCTCCTTTGCATTCTATATTATACAAATCTTACTTCAAATTATAGAATAAAAAAGCAATATTCCCACTTTCTACTTATTTTATACTCTTTTTCTTTCAACATACGTTTAAAAAATGAATACATATTTCTCAAATAAAGAGATCCACACTATTTTTCTAATAACAACAAGCTCAATGAAGAAGCTGAGCACTCTCACTTTGTCTTGTCTCAAACAATCTCACCAAACGTTTCCTTAATCTCTCAAAAAAGACAGTTTTTAACGTGACACATCAATTTTTCTTTTTCTTTTATCTTTGTTGTCAAAGATCACACCTTAAAAGAAAATAAACGTTATAAAGGTTTATAATAAATATAAACTACTCCTCTTATAGCTAATTGATTTTGAGACGGAACCCATGAATATTAATATAGTAACAAAGTTTGACGAGTTCAAACTAGTATCCAGTCCAAACAATGAGATTTGGTCAAATACGATGAGTTAAAAGAGTCACAATCTTGAGATGACATATAAAGGATCCCGCATTTGAAAGAAAATCTTATAAAGTTTGTAATAGACGTACGCTACTCTCCCATGGAATGGAATTTTGTAAATATGAATATTTTGTTTTAGATTTTTTTCCCTCGACACCGCCTTAAATTAGATCTAAAAAATAAATTTGAAAGGAAAGGAAAAGGAAAAGGAAATTGATAAGTGATGGTGGTGGTGGTGGTCAAGGTTTTCATAAAAGATGGTGGGACCCTGTTTCCTCCCTTTTTGACAATACCATCACATGGCCAC
>NW_019104495.1:3768890-3779914 GCF_001995035.1 Momordica charantia | reverse complement strand
TTTCATTTTTCCCGCCATGTCCTGTCGTTTGGTTCGGTTTGAAGATAGATATTTATACAATCGATGTGTGTGATGTATAAATAGTACAAATTTTTCGATCCCATAAATAATATATCATCTTACTTGTTTTGTTTCTGGTAACTACACATTTAGCCAATTCAAATTTCTACAACTTGTCTCCCAACAAGATAACGCTACATTCCATCAATTATCTCATCAAATTACTCATCCAAAATATATGTACCAGTGTGAAGTCTTAAGGGTCGTGTTTGGTAAAGTTTTCGATTCCTGTTTATTGTTTTTCGAATAAAACTATTTGGTAATTGTTTTTTTATTTTTGTTTTTCGTCTTTGAGAACGGTTTACAAAAAGTGTGAACAAATTTTGGAATTAACAAAACTATTTTTTTTTATTTTGTTACTGTTGGTTTTTTTTCTTTTCGAGAAGTAGATATAAAAATATTATTTTATCATTTTTTACTTATAAAATATATAATAAATATCAAATATTAAACGTAATATAAATTTTGAGTATTTAATTTAAAAATGAATTTTTATATAAAACAAAATTTAAAATTTTGGAAAACAAGAAATAAGAAATGGTTCTCTAAGGTATTTTTATTTTCTTTTTAATTTTTAATAAAAGAAAGAACATTTAGTAAACCTAAAGAACAAGAAACATGTAGTAAACCTAATTATATTTTTTTTAATTGGAAAAGAAGAAACAAGAAATAGGAAACAAGACAATAACCATGAACATTACCAGACAAGTCATAAACTTTCAATTTATAAATTAATTATAAAAAAGGTAAACAATATGAATATGTTAATGATTTCGGTTGTACTCAAGGTTCTACATGTCAATATTGATAAAAATGTCGAAGTTTCTATTTTTCGAAAATGTTTATAGAAATATTGATAAAATGTCATATCGATAAATATTTCTGAAAATGTATACAAATACTTAAATTAATAAATAAGCATGTCACTATTTTTAGAATAAGTAAAAGTTATTAATATTAATATTATCTTATTGATATTTTTTATATTTTGTTAAATTTTTATGTATTATTACGAAAATGTCGATTCACTCCTCACGTCGATGTCAAATTCATGAGCATATAGGAATATAGATGAAAATGTCAACGGAAGCTTAATACCTAACCGTACTCAAGTTGGATACTCAAAAAGTAATGATATTGAATGAAAATTGGTGGTATGAAATTTGAAATTGTTATTTGTATGAGATAACGCATTCTATATATTATATTTACAACACCGTATTCAATGAGAAAATATATCTAGAGTTTTCTGAAAAAGGAAAAAAGAAAGAAAATATATCTAGAGAAATTTTTTAAAATTTTACTAGTATCTAAACTTTATTTTAAAAATCAGTTGTGCACATGTTAACTTCTTATAAGTTATTACTTATAAAAAAAAAAGGAAAAAAAAGAAAAAGAACTTCATGAAAGCATGATTTTTGTTCAATTAATTTGTGTATATTTTAAAATAATTATTAGAACTACAACTAGCTTAGAAAACAAGTGGAACAATCATGAAAATTTAAGAATGAAAATAATATTTAAACCTACAAAATTTAACTTATGACTTGCACACTTTATTAATTTAAGGTAGATATTAAACATTATTAAAATTCTCATTAATATAAAGTAGTATTTTAAATGTTTTTTACAAATTCTTTATTCAATTTCATTAAGTTTTTTTAGTACAACGAATATAAGGCAGATGATTGAATTCTTAACATCAAAGAAGATAATTAATATATTACTCGGTAAAATTAAAACTTTTAAAATACATATTTAACATAAATTTGAAAAATAGTATAGAAATTATTTTTTTAGCCTAGATAAGAAAAACTTCTAGCAAAATTATTTTCTGTGTAATAAAACGGGTAAGGATAGTTATAATTATATGTTTAAGAAGATATATATTTATGCGGTTGAAAATGCTTAGCATTTTTATAATATTCTTTAAATTTGGTACTTCAAATCTTATTGATAGAGTGAGATGATGGAAGAGATTATCTTCCATTCATTAATAATTGTTCAACTGCTTTCCACCATGCAAAATGACTTTTTCCTTTCCTAATATAATAAATCAACATTTAGTTATAAATAAGAAATATTTCACAAAATTTAAAATCCCAAGGGATAAAAAATGAATCCAACTATATATGTATATATATTCAACTTTATCTTTTTATAGTTCAATAGGAATTCGAAATTTTTACTTTTTTTTATATGGAAGATGTATGTGTTAAATAGTTGAGTTAATTAGAAAATAAAGATATTAATCAGAAGCATCACACCCTAATCAATAAGCGAGAGATCGACGAAGAAACTCGATCGACTACGTTAGACGAGCAAGAGTCAAAGACGCACTCGACGAGCAGACGAGGGACGACTGGTTGAAGCTAGCCCTGTCGCCTCCACCCAAACAAAAAAGGTGAGCGTCGGGAGAGAAAAGTTGCTTGCTTTACTAAATAAGAGTTGGCGTGTTAGCGCTTTTGTTTTCAATAAGGGGTAGAGCTTGAAGAAGCGGTCCCACTAAGAATTCTAGGAAAGATTTTAAATAATAAATAATAATTTGAAAAATCCATTCTAATCCCGAATGTGAGCTTCCTTGTTGTATGGAAATCAATAAATTTTTAATCTATACCATACCATAAAAAAAAAAAAGATAACAAGCCAGAGCATAAAATTTTAAATAAATGTCTAAAATATAAATATATCACTCAAACAAATGTTCTGAAGTCATCCAGTCAAGAAACGTTGGATTCGCCCATTACAACAAAATTTCATACATACATACTGCTAAAGATAATTATCGAAAATGTTGATGCAAGATTTCGAAAATAGATATTGAGATTTGATCCGCAGTGGAGCTTAGCAAATTAAGGTGTAACGCTAGCATAGAAACCTTATATTGAGGTGATACTTTATCTGAATTAGTATTTAGATTGAGAGGGTATCGAACTCAACAGTGATTTTGTTGCAAAATTATTTCCTTGCAAGTTGGGATTGGTCCAACCTGGTGCCAAATGTATTTAGTTAATATCTCTGTTGATAGATATTTTCCTACCCACAACATAAAAACATGGAGTTGGAGGTGATTTCTCATTGACCACGTGGCAACCACAGAGAGGATAATATTGGTTATTCAACATGAAGATACCATTAGTACATTCACCAATTAGGTCAAGTCGACCTATTTAGCAACTCGGTCACCTAAAATATAAGCTGAGCCAATCAGACATCGTTCATATAGACTGCCTGATCTACCAGACCTGCCGATCAAAGGACACTCCATCAGGATTGGCTCTCCAACACATTCCATGACAATGCACCGTAATTCTCGTAACCTTAAAGAGTCGTTGAGGACTTGTGAATGTCCTATCAGAAGCTCTGCCTATAAATAGAGGCCTCTCACTTCATTTTCGGGTACGCGAAACTATATTATCTCTCAGACATAGCTCAATCACACATTGACTTCAACGTCGGTAGGATTTTCTCTTTTGTAGGTCTCTTACCTGACAATTCCTTAGTTCACCAGTTGAGCCAGTATCTATCTGAGTCGAACTTCGCAAACTTGATCAGAATCCTCATCAAACACCTAATATAAATCACTTTAATAAAAGCTAAAAAAAGACAATGACATTATCCAAAACTTTAACATCCTCCACCGTCAACAAAATTTTCATGCATGAGTAGAAGTTCTCACATCTCTTAACAAAAAAGTAATTTAAAAATGTCATAATTTAGAAATGCATACTTATTTTTGCAGCTTTTAAGTAAATGCCTAAAAAAATGAAATTCGTCGAGCTTACATATACTCATTCTTTTGAAGTCGGAGGTTGGATCTACCATTTCCCCGAATCGTTGGGCTAAAAAAGAAAAAAACAGAACCTATCCTAATTAATAATTAACCATTAAAAACGAAACTTAAACTTGACTCTGACATGATAGTCATCAGACAAAATCCTGATTAAGAACATTTAATTAAAACATTAGGACTATTTTCAAGGCAGGAATTGTGAGTGTACCACATCAAATCCTGCTGACGAATCCTATGATCTTCCTTCACTCCCTTTGTATAAAATCCCACCCTCTAAACTGTTCTTCACATCACACACTCTCCCTTTCACTCCACGCACCTCCAATGCTTCGCTCTTCCCATTTTCTTCTCCTTCTTTCTCTCCTCCTTCTCTGCCACAATGGAGCACAATCCAAATCCTCTTCTGCTCCCTCCAAGATTGGCCATGGCTACCGCTTAATCTCCGTTGAAGAAACCCCAGATGGCGCCCTCTTGGGTCGCCTCCAAGTCAAGCAGCCCAACAAAATCTACGGCCCCGACATCCCTTACTTGCAGCTCTTCGTCAAGTATGTTCCATCTCATTTCTCTAATTTCCCCTGTTTCTGCATTTGCTTGGTTCTCCTGATTTTCGATTTCGTTTGCAAGGCACGAGACGAACGACCGGTTGAGGGTTCACATCACCGACGCCGAGAAGCAGAGATGGGAGGTGCCGTACAACCTCCTCCCCCGGGAGCAACCGCCGGCGGCGAGGCAGACCATCGGAATAAAATCGAGCAACAACTCCATCGCAGGATCCGAGTACACCGGCAGCAACCTGATCTTCAGCTACACATCGGACCCATTTTCGTTCGCAGTGAAAAGGAAATCGAACGGCGAAACCCTCTTCGATTCGAGCGCTTCCGATTCAGACCCATACAGCGGATTGGTGTTCAAAGACCAATATCTGGAGATCTCGACGAAACTGCCAGCGGAGGCTTCGCTGTACGGGCTGGGGGAGAACACGCAGCCGCACGGGATAAAGCTGTACCCGAACGACCCTTACACTTTGTTCACGACGGATGTCTCGGCGATTAATCTGAATACGGACCTGTACGGGTCGCACCCGGTGTACATGGACCTGAGGAACGCCGGCGGGAGGGGCTCGGCGCATGCGGTGCTGCTGCTCAACAGCAATGGGATGGATGTGTTCTACAGAGGGGATTCTCTGACGTATAAGGTTATTGGGGGAGTTTTGGATTTCTACTTCTTTGCTGGGCCTTCGCCGCTTGATGTTGTCCAACAGTACACTTCCCTCATCGGAAAACCAGCTCCCATGCCTTACTGGGCATTCGGTATGATTCCTCCATTTCTTGTCTCTCTGATGGAAGTATTTGGTTAATATGTGATTTCCATTAGAACAGAGTGGCTTGACTAAGATTTCTTATCTGCAACAGTTTGAATCTGATTTTGTTCCTTAGATGACTTTTAATTTTGTGTCTATACATACATGAATTTAGAGTAATGTCTTGTAAGTTAGGGATCTATTCAATGCATGATTATAAGTTTAGGGTCATTTTAGATACAAAATTAAAAGTTTAAGAGCTTATTAGATACGTTTTGAAGTTTTTAGGATCCTCGATATTCATGGGTGAACTTGTAATTTGACATTCACATTTTTTGTGTTTTGTTTTTGTGGTTCTAAACTTTGAAAGGTGCTTTAAAAAGAACTATTTAATTTTTTTTATTGCTTAACAAAAACCTAAATTTAGTTTGGTGGCTGAATAAATGAATGAAAAGTTGTTGACTACATAAATGAATAAAAAGTTGTGGTTAGTCAAGTTTTCCTTAGATAATTTAATAAAAATTAAATGCAAAGGCTAATATCATCTTTTATGCCAAGTAAAAAAATTCTAAAAGTTTAGATACTTTAAACTATGTTTTAGGAAAGGGAAAATATTTAGCTACTTATTAGTCAAGACATATCTCTATCCTTTTCACCACTGCAAAATTGACCGTTCATTATTTAAAAAAAAAAAAAGGCTTGTTTTTACATTGTCAAATATTGGACAAGATAGGTCAACAGGTAAGGAGTCAAGTATTTTACTGAGTAAAAAATAAAAATTTACTTTTTTTTTTAAGTTTATGAGGAACTACTTTCTGGGAGATAAAGGAATGCATCATGAACCAATTTTCTTCCTTATATCAAGGAAAACGGTTGGTTTGCCAATTTATGTTTCTGCCTTACTCGCAGAATCATTGCGCAAACTGGCCTCTTATGTTTCTTACTTCAGTAATTTCATTTATTGGACCCATTATGAGGGAAACAAAATTCTCTCTCTCCCTCTCTCTCTCTATTAATTGTGGGGGAGTAAACAGTCTAATACTAGAATTCTTGGTTATTTTTATTGGTTTTTTTGAAAAATACTTCTTTATTCTACAATACAATGATTTGGAATCCTTGCTCCAAATATAGGACTGGAATTATCATTTCTTGAAATATTATGTAATCTGACTATAGGTCACAATCCTGTATGAATCGTATCTTTGACCCATAAACTGAAGTTGCATAAATTAACTTCCCTAATAAGGAATTCTGAGTCCCAGATCTCGATAGCGCGTTCGGTTAACTGTGATTACTGCTGATATTTGCTCCCCCTTTTTCTTGGGCGAGGAAGTGAGATATCTTTATTCCTTCTATAATGCTAGGTAGGTGTTGGGTGGTCCCTTTACTGTCCTAGGCTTTTCAAGTGTATTCAAGTCCCATTTACTTATTTTGCCTTTAGAATCAACTTCTAGATCTAAAGGATATTATATTTTATGGTAAACTATCTTTTTTCTTTTTCTTTTTTTTTTCTCTCTTAGAGGCCATATGTATCTACATGATTTTGCCTTTGCTCTGTTTTATAATTTGCTTCTGCAAAAAAGATCTCTCTTTTTTCCCCCTATGCATAGTGTCTGCAAACTGTGGACCCAAATCAATTATTGATATATTCATAACTTCACTGCCATTCTATATTTGATTATTTGTAAATCTGACTCTTCATTATCATTATGTCACTCCCCCACCAAAAAAAGATTGAAGGCCCATTAAAGTGATATTTTAGACTCTACTTTAAAAATATTGCACTAGTATTGTTCATGTTTTTATCCATTTACATGCCTCTGTTTACTACTTTAACCTTTAAAGCTCTGCATTAAATCAAACTTGAAATGAAATTTGATCTCTTGGTGTGCAGGATTTCACCAATGTAGATGGGGTTACCATAACCTATCTGTTGTTGAAGATGTTGTTGAGAACTATCAGAAGGCAGAAATTCCCCTCGACGTTATTTGGAACGACGATGATCACATGGATGCACACAAGGATTTCACTCTCAATCCCGTTAATTATCCACGTCCAAAGCTTCTAGCTTTCTTGGATAGGATACATAGCATAGGCATGAAATACATTGTTATTATTGACCCCGGCATTTCTGTTAATTCCAGTTATGGTGTGCATCAAAGGGGCATGGCAAACGACGTTTTCATCAAGTACGAGGGCGAACCATACTTGGCTCAAGTCTGGCCCGGTGCTGTGAACTTCCCCGATTTTCTAAACCCCAAAACTGTTGAGTGGTGGGGTGATGAGGTTCGCCGCTTCCATGAACTTGTCCCTGTTGATGGCCTTTGGATTGATATGAATGAAGCCTCAAACTTCTGTTCAGGATTGTGCAAAATCCCGAAAGGCAAGATATGTCCAAGTGGAACGGGACCTGGTTGGATTTGCTGCTTGGACTGCAAGAACATTACAAAAACAAGATGGGACGATCCACCTTACAAGATAAATGCTTCAGGTTTGCAGGTGCCAATAGGCTTCAAGACCATTGCAACCAGTGCAGTTCACTACAATGGCGTTCTCGAGTATGACGCTCACAGTCTCTATGGGTTCTCTCAATCCATTGCGACACACAAGGCCCTTCTCGGCCTTGAGGGCAAGAGGCCTTTTATCCTTTCCCGTGCCACGTTTGTTGGTTCGGGCAAATATGCTGCTCATTGGACTGGTGATAACAAGGGGACATGGGATGACTTGAAGTACTCTATTTCTACCATGCTTAATTTTGGTATCTTTGGAGTGCCAATGGTTGGTTCTGATATTTGTGGGTTCTATCCAGCACCCACAGAAGAACTCTGCAACCGTTGGATCGAACTCGGTGCCTTCTATCCATTCTCGAGGGATCATGCCAATTACTATTCCCCAAGACAAGAGCTTTATCAGTGGGAATCGGTTGCTAAATCTGCTCGAAATGCACTCGGGATGAGGTATAAGCTGCTGCCTTATCTTTATACATTGAACTATGAAGCTCATATTACTGGAGTGCCAATTGCTCGGCCGCTGTTCTTCTCATTCCCAGATCTTAAGGAGTCTTATAATGTGAGCACTCAATTTTTGCTTGGGAGCAGTGTTTTGGTATCCCCTGTTCTTGACAAGGCAAAGACAAAAGTCAATGCATTCTTTCCCCCAGGCACTTGGTACAGCTTGTTTGATATGAGTCAAACCATAGTATTAAAAGAAGCTCAGTATCTATCTCTTCCTGCACCATTGAATGTTATTAATGTGCATTTGTATCAAAATACCATTCTACCGATGCAGCGGGGCGGATTGATTTCTAAGGAAGCTAGGAAAACTCCCTTCACCCTGATCGTTGCCTTCCCTGCCGATGAAAGTGACGGAGAGGCCAAGGGTAAGCTGTTCCTCGACGACGATGAGCGTCCCGAGATTCAACTTGGGGATGGTCTCTCTACGTACATCGAACTTTATGCAACTGTCAGCCAGGGGAGTGTTAAAGTATGGTCTGCAGTTCAAGAAAGCAAATTTGCTCTGGAAAAGGGTTTGATTGTTGAGAAACTTGTTGTGTTGGGGTTAGATGCAAGCAAGCAAGCAAGCGCCCTCGCAATCAATGGAAATGCCATAGCGGGTGGTTCCGGTGTGGAGTTTTATGCATCGGAACAAAGTTTGTTCCGTCAAGAAAAACTAGAAGATGGAGGGGACAAGAGGAAAACTGCCATGGTAGAGGTCAAGGGATTGACATTGCCTGTTGGTAAGAACTTTGAAATCTCCTGGAAAATGGGATAGAAAGTAGAGAGGTAGAAGAAATTCTCTACTCTAGATTGTCTGCCTCAGCAGTTCTTTTTTTTTTTCTTTTTCTTTTTTCACATTCCCCTTCCCCCCTTTGTTTTAAATTGGTTGGTGGCTTCTGATTTTATTTTTCCTTTTGCTTTGATGGAAAAGAGATGAGCCAAATCATATCTTCATCCTTGTCCATGGGAACAAACCTTGTACTTTGTGTTCATCGTTGATGTAGTTTGAGAATAAAGAAAGTTCCAATCATTTTTAGGGCTGAAATTCATTTATAAACTTCCCCAACCCCAAAGAAGAAGAAGAAAAAACAAAGTTAAAGGTCAAATGTTTGGTTTAGAATAAATAATCATCAACTCAACAATGTCAAAATTAGGATGCTGGAAAGAATTTGAAAAGCAAAGTTATGATTTTTAGCACCAAGGGTAGTAGGGGCCACGATGGGATTGCAACTTGAAGAGATTTGGAGAAATCAACATTGATTTTCTTGGTATTAGATAGTTCATCATACCAGTTCGACGTATTATTGCATATCATAAATATATTAGAAAATTTTTCGGTTTGAGTTGGATTTATTTTTCTCTAGAACCAAAAAATCGGCCGGATTTGCAATTTGGGAATTTTTTTTGGTCATTTCAACGATGCTAATGTACGAATCGTCACGAGTAATAAAGTAGTGAGTAAATTATCATCTTCAGAAGGATTGTTAATTATTAGGTAATTACCAACTAAATTCAACCTTAATCTATTTGATTGATCGATAAAGAAAGGTGTGAATAAATTAGAAAGAAAAGTAAATTAAAACAAATAAAGAAAGAGCTTTTCTAAAAGTAAATTAAAACAAATAAAAAAAAGCTTAGGCTCTGACTTCACCTTACTAATTTGTCTTGCGTTCTTTTTATGTTGATAGTGAATTATGTCTTATTTGTCACTAATAAATTCTTACATCTCTACGAAATTTTGAACATATCAAAAGCATTGAGTGCGGGAGATTCATTCATATTTTGCCACGTGTCATTCAATCAATTGTTAGATGTCCACATCACAAATATGTCTCTTGATGCCAGGTGATTCGCCAAGCTGGATGTTGGTTAGATACCACGTCAGCATGACTGTCATCTTTTTTAGTGATCTACTTGTTCACATCCTCAAAACACCTAAGATTTTTTTCCAAATCTTGTTTTGGTTCTAACTTCTTTTTTGAACTCTAATTTGAATCATTCAAATGCATTGAATTCGTCTTTCCAACTCTATGTTATAGATACTTTAAATACTAAGATTATTAGTAGATAAAGTTTGTTATCATTAAATATATAGTATGATCGAAGCTCGTAAAGCTAAAGCTAGTTAAGACTGAAACTCATCCCTTATTTCTAAGATTGAAACTCCCACCTTAGTGTTAGAAGTGCAAATAAAATCTCACGTTAATTAGAGAAATTAAAAGAAATATCCATAATATATAAGTGAAGACAAATACTTTTATTAGTAACGACACATTTTGAGTGAAACCAAAAGTAAAGTTATAAGCATTTATGTTCAATGTAGACAATATCGTACCATTGCAAAGATGTACGAAAGTTCATTGTTTTTAACAAATAACAAATGCTTGAGCAATTTTGTTTTCCCTCTTCAAATATGATTGAAAATAATTCCACATCCAAAGCTTCAACAAAGTTGATTTGCCTCCCCAATGAACTAATAAATCTCAACCTTGTTCATTCTTCAAACCACTTCTATTGACTTAGTTGATTTTTTTTAGTACAATTAGTTGAAGTTGAAAATTCTTAAAACTTTATTTTTCTTCGAGTCCAATGAGAAGGGAGTATTCCTATGGAGGTTAGTACTATTTTCTTCGTTGAGCTGTACTTGTTAAACTACCACTGCTAAAAGTTTAACAAATGAATTGCAATAAATTTAATCTTTTATCCATACTTTAGTACTTCTCCTTTATTTGTGTATTTGAAAATTTACTAAAAATCTCATGCTCTAATACTATATTAAACTACCAAAAAAATCAATCAATTAAATATTTTATCAATATTTTAAAATGCACATATATGCAAAATTCTTAGTCTCAACATATATATATTTTATGAT
>NW_019104495.1:3752758-3767725 GCF_001995035.1 Momordica charantia | reverse complement strand
GGTTCCCCTTTTAAGTCTAATAAATTTATTCTATATTCCCCTTTGAAAGTTGCATGCTTCCAAAGCATTTAAATTAATTTGAATTTTTTTAACCCTCGAAAAAAGGTGAGTATAAATTAAGTTCTTAGGAGCCAGGGGAAAAACGATTATTTAACTGTATTATTTTAGATTTGGAAAAGATAAAACACGATTATTTATGCATTGATGTATAAGAGAATATATTTATTTTTTGGAAAAATATACTTTTGACAGGTATCTATTTTGGTCTTTAAATTTTCAAAATGAATACTTTTGATCCTTGAAGTTTGTAAGTGTCTATTTAGTCTCTCAAATTTCATAATGGACATTTTTGGTCCTCAAGATTTGAGAAATAATTCTAAATGGTTCTTTGACCGTTAGTTGACTGTTAGTGGTTTTCTCTCTACCTTTTCATTCTTTTTTCTCCCATCTCCAGCCAGCCCCCATTGCCTGCCGTAACTGCACTTTACTCATCGTGCCACGCTACACTATCGCAGTCATCGCAGCCGTATTTTCTTCTTTGCAGTCGCTGACAAGAGGAGGAGGTCTCTCTCTCCTTCATTCCAAATCTAGAACAAAGGAGAGAAGGAGACCTATGCCCCTTCGTAGTCGCGACGGGAGGAGGAGCTCTCGAAGGAGAGAGGGAGACCTTCCTTTCCCTTCTCTGTCACCGATGATGGAGAAAATGCAGCGACAATGACGGTGGGTGGTGGGTTGGTGGTGGCGTTAGTGGCAATAATGTTGGCCCAAAATAGGAGAGAAAGGGAAGGAGAGAGCTAGAAAGAGTAATAAGAAAATCACACATGGTCAACTGACGGTCAAAGGAGCATGTAGAATAATTTTCCAAATCTCGAGGACCAAAAATGTAAATTTTGAAACTTGAGAGACCAAATAGATACTTACTACAAATCTTAAGGATCAAAAGTGTTCATTTTTAAACTTCAAGAACTAAATAGACAGTTGATCCAAACCTCATGGATCAAATATGTATTTTCCTTTTTTTTATGAGATGTTTTTTGTATTAACCATTTTAATATTTGCTGAATGATATAATGCTTTTTATAAAGTAATAAGTCTTATAGTTATAAAAATAATATTATAATAAGTATGAAATAATAATAAAAGAAACCTCGTGTTTTATTTGATATATAATAAAATTATATTGTAGAATTATGTGCCGATGTTAAGTCAAATACTTTTCTACAAACATCACTAAAAGATCTTACATTATTTTTTGTTTATAATAATTTTCCTTTTCATAATTTAGAATCAAAATCAAGAATTAGAATTGTAACTGAGTGAAGAAGTGTGTTAATGTTATATGAAAAACTTGTTTATGCAACAACTTCATATTTTCTACCTTCTGTTTTGAATATCCGTACTTTTTCTATTTTGATGATAGACTTGGATATATTAGTATTAAATATTCTGAATCATACTTTCAAAACTAGTTTGAATATTCTACTTCTTCTATTCTAGGATAGACGTGAATATATTACTATTAAATATTTTGAACTATAGTTTCAAAATTGGAGATTATATTTGTTCGGAGAGAAAATCATACTACGTAGAAAGTTCCAAGTGGACCCAATTACATTCAAAAGCCACCTCGAACAGGTTCAACTTACCCTACTTAGTCATAAGACGCTGGAGAGAGACTTACCAGCACTACAATCTTCGATTGGGTCCGAACTTAGGTACCTAACACGTTCGACCTTCGAATCGACACAGGGGCATGAAGGATCGAGAGAGGCTCAAGCACCCATGACTTTCTCAAGTAATAGAATTAGTATATAAAAATGCATTCTAGTCCATAAAAATCATTTGCGACGTGCTAGCTTCTTAGCATGTCAATGTTTTGAGTTCATGCCTGTCAATTTTATTTTTAAATAAGAAAAACAAAATCAAAAAATGAAAATAAATAGAGGGTTTTTTTTTTTTTTTTGGGCTTTTCTATTCAGTTTTCCTTATATTCATGCACCACACCCAATGCGCCTGTGTCCGAATCCATCTTTAGACACTTTTATTTCTTTTTATTGCAATTCGTAATTTTTCCAATTTTTCTGTCCAGTTTGTCGGGAGTTTAATATAAAGAAAAAACACTTGTCAATTTTTTTTAAATAAGAAAAACAAAATTATATCAAATTTTAAAAAATGAAAATAAATATAAAGATGGTAAATTTTCTATATAAATATGTAAGTCGTTGAAGCATTTTACCCATAATTTTAAATTGGATAGCTACTACCTATTCTTCTAAAACTAAAAGAAATTATTTTCATTTTATACATCCTTTTTCGTATTTGTTTTTGTCTAATTGTTGCCAACAATTTCAAGATTTATTTTTGTTTTCAATTTATACATTATCATTACATATTATTAATGTGTTTTCTATAAATTATTGTACTGATTTTTTTTTCTTCTCTTTAAATCATCTTTTTTTTTCATATTAAATTGTTCTTATTTTATATAATTTTTTTAATTTTGAAAAATCTAAAAAAGTTGACAATTTAGGGATTAGTTGTTTAAGCTACATTTTTATTAACTTTACCTCATATAGATGATGAATTTGACTATTCCAAATTATTTTAAATATAATAATTGTCAAAAACTTATAATACAATATAAAATTTGTAATGTTTCAACTGCTTTTATACATATAATTATTATCATTCTTATTTTATATTATAGCTTTTTATTTTATTTTTGTTAATGTTTTTGTAAATTTAATTTGAAATCTAAATGGAGAGATATTATAAAAGAAAATCGATTCGATAGGGTCATCATCTCCATTTAAGAAAGTTAATAGTAGTTTTGATACATATATTATTATGAAGGCTCCCCCAACCAAATTTTTGGATCCGCCAACTGCTGACAGATATATGTACCCGTAACTTATGAATAGAGGGCCTCACTCCCGCATCACGTATATAATTTTATCTCGAACTCACTATCACATCCTAGCTTAAATAGACTTGAGCATCACAATGTTTGCCTCTCTATGTAGGTCATTTCTTGATCAAACGCTCAAGCTATTCTACCTATCATATCTTAACGGTTCGACTTTACGTTGTTTAATGCATAAACAATATTCACAAACTAATAGGTTTAAACATAATTTATGTGCTATTAACAAAACATAATTGCTGATGTAATGCCTATGTTTGACGAGGGAGGAGTGTGTCTGGTTTTTTATTTTTTATTTTTATTTCTATACATATGTGCGCTAAGAGGAGCATAAATGAATCAATTTCAAATGAAAATGAAAGTGACTACGAGACTAAACAAATTTGGAATGATATATATATATATCTTTATCTTTTTGTGACAACTTCAGAAAGAAAAGCAGCTAATATCAAGACATTCACCATCCTCGAAATCGGTGCTAAGACGAAGCAAAAAATCCTGATATTTTCCAAATTATCCTAAGAAATACAGTGAGTCTTTCAAAGCCCAATTTGGGATAATAGTTACATAAAAGTTTTCAATTCCTAATTTTTAGTAACTGCTTATAAGTTATGCTAAAACGTAGTCTATTCAATTAATACAAACTTCATAATTTGCCCATCAACGAATTGCTTGCATATTGAGGTTGAATCTGACCCTTTAATGACTATCTGCTTTTGATTCGCGGAGAATTGCAAACTAGGGAGATGAATTGAATTGGCTTATGGAAATCAAAACTCTTACCCTAGATTTCGAAACTATTTATTTTTCTTATGCATGCCCCTCGTCGTTGTAATCACTGTGCTCATGAACCATGTGTGTTTGGACTTCCAATTTTCCTATTTGGCTCGGGGATCTTGTAAAGGGTGAATACCCTTCGATTATTGCGCCTATGGATTCTTAATGAATTATTTTCTCTTCAAAAAATGGAAAAAAAAAAACTTCATAATTAAGATATTTAGCTTGTAGCAATTTTAGGTTGGATGAACATCATCTTTTAAGATGTTTTCATATAAAGTATGTGTAAGGCAAAGCATGTTAAAATTAGAACTCATGGATTAATTGAGAAATCTTCCATCTTGAAATTAAGGACTTTCAAGACACGATAGTACTATATTCATATAAAAATAATTTGATGTATGAGAATGTATGACCCTCGAGCACTAAATTAATATTTGGGCAAAATACACTTTAAGTCCTGAGTCCGAGGATCCGATATGTTATTTTTGGTCCCTTAAGTTTAAAGAACTGACGGTTTAGTCCCCAACTTTTAGAAAATGATTTTAAAAAGTCCCTACATTAGTGATACTGATGTAATGCTAACATTTGCTTATGTATCAACTTTAATTGACGTGGAATTTGTATTTTTTTCTTTTTCTTTTTAGGAAAAACCAAATATTTGATTTAAGAAAAATCGAAGGAACTAAAATGGTATTTTACTCTTCATATTTTGAATCTTGAATCTGAAACGTTACAATAATGTTGGGATAATGGAGTCAAAATAGTAGACTTATGTCCTACAAAAAGAAAGATTTTCAACACTACTACGAATTCTTACAAGAAATAATATATTTTTATTTATAAAGATTACAATATATTATTCTACAAGGATTAGGATATTTGACTTCTAGAACCCTTTTGTTAAGGTTTTATTTTGTACAGAATCCAAAAAGAGTTGAGTGGTTGTGGGTAGTGTGTGAAAAGGAGTATGTATCCCGTAGGTTTAGTGGGGTGTTTCCAATTGTATAATCTTAGGTAGTAAAGAAGACGGTAGAGGAAAAATCCGTACAATTGGAGAATAAAATCTTTAATAATAGAGAAAAGGAAGAAAGGCTCATAATATAAAGTAAATGAGCCTCTACACGTGGAGCTCGAGTATTTGTTAGAAAATAACAAACTATTACACATAGGAAATAAAGAAGAAATAACATTCTATCATCCCCCCGCAAGTGAAGCTGGGCCCTGCACGTTGAGCTTGGTCCGTAGACTACGAAACCTCTGTGTTGGGAGTGGCTTTGTCATGATATCAGCGAGTTGGTCCTCTGATGGTACAAACCGAACTAATAATTGTTTACGAAGCACCCGCTCTCGAATAAAGTGATGATCAATCTCTATGTGCTTTGAACGTTTATGTAAAACAGGATTTGCAGCCAAGTAAGTAGCACTGACATTATCACACAAAAGTAAAGGAGTTGAGGGCAAAGAAATACCAATTTCGAATAACACAGACTGAAGCCAAATAAGCTCGGCAGTAGCATTGGACATCCTTCTGTATTCAGACTCGGCACTGGATCGAGAGACAACTTTTTGTTTAGAAGATGACCAAGATATCAAGTTATTACCTAGAAAAACACAAAACCCACTAGTACTCCACCTATCATCTGGGCAACTAGCCCAATCAACATCTGAGCAACTAGCCCAATCAACATCTGTGTAACAAGTCAGAGCCAGATGGGAAGATCGTGTAAAAGTAATCCCAAGAGAACTTGTACATTTAATATAAAGCAAAATTCTCTTGACTGCAAGCCAATGTTCTGCAGTTGGAGCATGGAGAAATTGACATACTTTATTTATAGAAAAGCTGAAGTCTGGACGAGTGAGAGTACAATACTGAAGAGCACCAACGATGCTTCTATAGAGAGATGGGCCATGAAAGGGTTCACCATCTGTGAGAGATAAAGTCTTACCAGCAGCCATTGGAGTGTCAGTAGGTTTGCAATTTGTCATTTCAGCTCTCTGTAGAAGATCAGCAAAATATTTACACTGAGACATGTGCAAAGAACCATAATTTCTACTGATCTACATGCCTAGAAAATAGGACAACTCACCCAAATCTTTCAGCGCAAAAGTAGAATTCAAGGTTGATACAAACTGCTGAATAAAGTTCAAGTCATTTCCAGTCACTAAGATATCATCCACATATATCAAATAAAAACCAATACGGAGTTCTTGTTATAAATAAACATAGACGTATCGGATTTAGAAGCTGTAAAATTCCACCGAAGAAGATAGGTATTAAGTTTTAAGAACCATTCACGAGGGCTTTGTTTCAAACCATATAAGGCCTTACGCAATCGGCAAACATGGGAGGGTCTATCTTTATCGACAAACCCTTGGGGTTGAGTCATATACACCTCCTCTTGAAGGTTGCCATTTAGAAAAGCATTGTGAATATCAAGTTGGCGAATATGCCACTTAAACTGAACCGCAAGGGAAATGACAACTCGAATAGTGGCTGGTTTAATAACTGGACTAAACGTCTCAAAATAATCAATTCCATAAGTTTGATCAAACCCACGTGCCACAAGACGAGCTTTATAACGCTCAATCTCACCATTCGGTTTCAACTTAAGTTTGAAAACCCATTTGCAGCCAATAACTTTTCTACCAGGTGAAGGTTCAACAAGATTCCAAGTGCCATTAGTTACCAAAGCTTGAAATTCCCTAGCCATAGCATCTTTCCATTCAACACAATTTACAGCTTGTTTGAAAGTTGTAGGCTCAACTGGAAGAGATGTAGAAAGGGCAGAGGAAGCAAACCAAACTTTGGGTTTAGAAATACCGGCCTTAGCTCTTGTTATCATAGGATGGGTGTTTATAGGGAAGGGATGGGTAGTATTGGTTACGGTGGAAGAGGGAGGTAACACAGGAGAGGTTGCTGTAGGAGTATTGTTGGAGGAAGGTGAAACATTCGTGGAAGGGGTTGTTGTAGGAATAGTGTTGGAAGAAGATAAAATATTTGTAAAAGGGGTGGATATGACAGTAGTAGGCAATGGAGAATGTACGTGGGAAGGAAGAGATGGGATGAGAATGAGACAGAGGAAGAAACATGTGGAATTAATTGAGAAGAAGGATGGTGAGCATCATCACAGTGGGAAGGAGAAAATGTTGGGGTAAAGTCAGGAGGAAATGGTGGACTCATAGAAATAGTAGAGGAAGCAGGGGAAGATATTGGTAAAATTGAGAAAGGCATGGAAGTAAAAGAAGTAGAACTAGGCGCAGTTTGTTTGACAGGTCCAAAAGAAAAAGACTTGGAAGCGCAAGGAAAGACAGATTCATTAAAAACAACATGACGAGACACATAAACTTTACCCAATGAAGGATCGAGACATAAATAACCCTTATGATTGGAACTATAACCAATGAAGATGCACTCTTTTGAGCGAAATTGAAGTTTATGTGTATTGTAGGGGCGAAGAAAAGGAAAACAAGCACAACCAAAAGTTTTAAGCAAATGATAATCTGGGATAGAATTAAATAACTTTTGATATGGGGAAAGAGAGTTAAGAACAGGGGTAGGTAACTTATTAATTAAAAAAATTGTTGTTTGGAAGGCAAAGCTCCAAAAAGATAAAGGCAAGTGAGAATGAGCAAGTAACGAAAGACCCATTTCCACAACATGACTCAACTCGCCCATTTTGTTGGGGTGTATAGGGACAAGAAACACGATGAATAATGCCATGAGAATTTAAAAAGGAAGAGATGCGTCGAAACTCTCCACCCCAATCGGTTTGAAGACATTTTATAGATTTTCCAAATTGAGTCTCAACAAGGGATTTAAACTTCAGAAAATAAGGAAACGTCTCATCCTTACTTTTAAGTAAATAGAGCCAAGAAAAGCGAGTAAAGTCATCAACAAATAATAGGAAATAACGAGCTCCATTAATTGAAGTTTGAGGGGAAGGGCCCCATACATCGGAATGAACCATTTGAAAATGTTTAGTAGTTTTTGTAATGGATAAAGAAAAAGTCAAACGAAGACTTTTGGCTAATTGACAAGAATTACAAAAAGTCTTAGCATGACCATTAGACAAGGACAAATTACAAAGAGACAAAACTTGCTGCAAGACTGAAACAGCAGGGTGTCCAAGACGCAAATGCCAATTTGGAGACGATTGAACAGAAGATAAAAAGGCAGCAGTAGCTGAAGGAGTGGAGCCAACAGAAGAACTTGTTAAGCTAGAAGTGACGCTATATAAACCATCATCAAGCGATCCCCGAAGAAGAATCGTCTTGGACCGAAGATCCTTAACAAGGAAAAAAGAAGAGTAAAACTCAACAAACGCTTGGTTATCTTTACACAAACGAGCAATACTAATTAATTTCTTAGAAATTGTAGGTGTGTGAAGGACATTATGAAGAAAAAGAGGTCTATTAGAGGAAGATAAAGCAGAAGAACCAATATTTGAAATAGAAATTTTCTTACCATTGCCCACTGTGACTTGTTCACCACCATTATAAGGTATTCGGTTACAGAAAATTGAAAAATCTGGAGTCATATGGTGAGTAGCTCCAGAGTCCAAAAACCAACCTTCATCTGGATGTTGCAACTCATGTGTGATCAAAGAGGAATCAGGTGTTTGTTGGACAAGGTTGGGCTGAGTATGGTGATATAGAGCTTGTGGTGAAGATGATTGGTAAGCAAGGTTGATGATAACAAACAGTAGCAGAATGACCAAATTTTCCACATATTTGACATTGAATTTTTGGGCCAGGAGGTTTAGAATGCCATTTGTGGACAGATTGAGGCTTACCTAAAATACTGGGAGGAATTTGTGCAGCGGAAACAGGGTGAGGGAATGATGTTTTTGACTGATTAAGAAAAAAAGACTTTGGAGAATGACGTTTGTTATTGTGTTGAAGGGAAAGATTTGAGAGATTGGCTTGGGCAACATTAAGCTGATCCACAATATTTTGTTTTTCCAACCGTTCTTCATAAGCCAAGAGAAGGCTGCGAACATCTTCTAAAGAAGGAGAATCCGCTCTATTTTGAATAGACGTTACAAAAGCATTATATTCAGTGCCTAAGCCATCAAGTATATGAGCCAACTGATCACGGTATGAGATAGGTTCACCAATGGCAGCAAATTTATCCGCAACTTCTTTTATTTGAGAAAGATACTGACTCACAGATAATCCATCTTTCTTAATACTCTGTAATTGTGCTTTCAACCCCATAATTCTAGCAGTAGTTTCAAAATCATAAGCACGATTGAGAGAAGACCAGATTTCAGAAGCAGACTCTAAAGATATAATTTCCCCCATCTTCTGTTCAGACAAAGAAGAATAAATCCAACACATAAGGATGCGATTATACCTTTCCCAAAGAGAATAATCTGGATTCAGATGAAGGCTTTGCTGGTCCAGAATTTGTGGTGGAGGAAGAATCGTGCCATCAAGAAACCCACGAAGCCCATTAGCAATAACAGCATTCAGAAGTTGATCCTTCCAGAGAAGAAAATTTGTATCAGTCAATTTGACACTCAAAGACTGAGGTAAAGTCGGAAACATGCTGGCAGAGTGTGGATTTGGTGGTGGAGGAAAGTAATGGTGTGGTGGGGCTTGAAATTGTATCCGGGCTGGTTAGGTTTGGATATTGGGGATTGGGTTAGGGGCTGTAAATGGATGACGCTGGGCATTTTGGTTATAATATGAAGGATTAGAGGGAGGAGGTTGTGGGTATGATTGTTGTGAAATAGGAGGAAATGGATTTTGTGGAATCAAAGAAAAAGGGGTTGTGTGGATAGTAGGGATTTGGTGGGTAATAAGGATTTTGTGGGTAATAGGGATTTTGCTACTGTAGAGATGGGCGAGGAGCAGTGGTTTGCGCATTAGGATTAGGTGATGGTGGGATAATCAACTGAGGAATGGATGTAACTGGTCTAAATTGATTTTGTTGCAGGGGAGTAACTACTGGTGTTGGTATTGGAGTAAAAGGGGTATAAATAGGAGTTAATTGCCCAGATGAAGAAGAAGAAGCTTCTAACGCCATGGAAGAAGAAGAGCCTATGGCTCTGATACCATAAAGAAGACGGTAGAGGAAAAATCCGCACAATTGGAGAATAGAATCTTTAATAATAGAGAAAAGGAAGAAAGACTCATAATATAAAGTAAATGAGCCTCTACACGTGAAGCTAGAGTATTTGTTAGAAAATAACGAACTGTTACACATAGGAAATAAAGAAGAATAGACCCAGAAAATATAGGGATAAATAACATTCTATCAGGTAGCCATTGTTCTTAGAAAGCAAGATAATAATTGTATAGTGATATCTTAAACGAGATCTACATTGTAATATCAGAACCTGCTTTTTGTTGCAAAAGACTGGACGTAGTCCCAAGATTGGAGTGAACCAGTATAATCTCTATGTGTTATACTTTTCTATCCCTATCTCTTATTCCTTTATTATTGTTACTTACTTATTTGCTTTCAGCCTATGTAAAGAAAAAATCAAATATTTCACAATAAGAAGCTGGGGCTATTATTCAATCAAATAATATTGAACATGTTTCCCCATCTCTTCTCAAGAAACAAGTGGGCTATTTCTTTGCAAAATTGTGCTCAATTTCATATGTGTCATTCCGCCAAGATCTCTTCTTTAGTTGGGGACAATCCGCACGAATCTCATTTTTTGAGGAACATATCAAGAGAGAATTAGATTTGGTTAGACAATGTGTACTTGTTAAGTATCAGTATTTTAGCAAGGTACAAAATGTCTTGTCGTCAAATATTTCAATATGATTCCATAATGATTCCACAAGATCTAATTTCCTTCAAGTAATGGATTCTAACCAATTGAAAGGATCTTCTTATCAATCTAGAGATCATTTTGATTTCATTAGTCTGTTTGGAGAACTTATGGGAGGATCGCTCTATATTTTTTCTAGTAATGGATTCTAACCAATTGAAAGGATCTTCTTATCAATCCAGAGATCATTTTGATTTCATTAGTGTGTTTGGAGAACTTATGGGAGGATCGCTCTATATTTTTTCCATCAAATAAATGACACAAAATCAAAAGATTAAAATTTTATAATGTTTGAATCGATCTTTTATGATATATTCATTATTTGAATGTCTTTTCCAATATTGCTCTTCAATATAATTAAATTTAAACTCAGATTTTTAATACTTAGGATAAGAGAATTTTAAGCTAAATCGACATAAGTTTTTGTTTGAGTCGGTGGACACATAAAAACGTATAGAGATCAGGTGTAAAGAATAGTGTAATAAACCTAAACTTGATCAACTTCTAAACTTTAATTCTTTATAAAAATACTATAATTACATTTGGAAATTAGATTTAGTTTTTGCGTGCAATTCACTTCGCAGAGTAATTTAAAATTAATTGCTAAGATTTTAACGAAATTAAATAGGTTATATTAGACTTCTTAAAGTTCTTCTTTAAAAAAATGTTATTTGATTCTGTCTTTTATTTTAAAATGTATTCTATTTTTAACTATCTATCTGAATAAAATTATGGTCCATCAATTAAATTAGTTAGATAAATTTTAACCCAATTTTAGAGAATGGGAATCAATTTTTATTTTTGGCTACACATATTGAATGCTGGATCTTTGCGGTTTTTTCATGTGGTCCTTAATCTTTTGAGTGGTTGTCAAAGCGAGCATAGTTGAGTGATAATTGATATATATGTCCAACCAGGAGGTTGTGAGTTCGATCCCCAACCCCACATGTTGTTCTAAAAAAAATCTTTTGAGTAGTTAACAAATAAATAAATAAAATCGATGTATATCATTAAATTTTGTTTTATTAACATATTTTGACACATTAACATTACTCTAAGATACTAGGTAAGTGTGACACAAAAAATTTAAGTTACCCATCATTAAAATTCAGACAAGTTTGACAATAAAATTCATTTATTCCAAGCAGCATGTTCAAAGAGCATTGCCTAAAAGTCCGAGTATGTTAATGAAATAATAATTTAATGGCACATTAGCTTTATATTAATAAATTTTACTAGTTTTGAAAGAATGATTTAATTAAGAATTTTTAATTTATTAAAGCTAAAATTGATAATCTTAAAGATTAAGGATCAAATTGAGAAGTAATACCTAAAGGATAAGAGAACTTTTGGATATTTAGTCTTTATTTCTTTATTCTAAACTCAACATGTAAATTTTAGGTCAACACCACTTTAATTTATGTCAAGCTGAGTATTAATTCACGGTTAAGATTACATTGGCAACCTTTGGTTCAAATCCTCACAATCCTACTTATATTATTAAAAAGAAAAAAAAGAAACCATCAAGCTAATTTATTAAAATAAGAGATAGAAGATAATCTATACATGTTACATGAATACTATACTCCCTTTGTAATAACATACAATATCAAATTATTTCTGATCATAGCAAAGTTCCATGGATAACACACGAATTCCATTTGGGTTAAAAAACACTTTTAGTCGGCATGTACTTCCATTGAAGTAATGATTTAATCTCTGAACCATAGTTTATAATAATTGAGTTCTTTTACTTCAAATTGATCATAGATTAGTCCTTAAACTCTAGTATGCAAAAATCTAGTCAATTGTAATTTAAAGTTTGTAAAGATTTAATCCCTATCGTAAAACTTTTTGTTAAAAGTTTCTTATATATGTAGATGGATAAATCGATGCAGGACTAAATGTATTTATAAATTACAAAGATTAAATCGTTGTATATATCATAAAAATCGACACTTAATTTTGATGAGATTTTTCATCGTAGGGACTAAGTTGTTACAATTTATACAATAGAGACTAAATTGTTACATATTAAAATTCATTGACTAAATTGTTACCGATTTGAAAGTACAAAGACTAAATTGTTACAAATTAGAGTTCAGAGACTAAATTGTTACTTTAGCAAAAGTACACGGACCAAATATGTTTTTTTTTTTAACTTTCCCTTTATTTATAGAGGGAGATTACCAATTCCTTAATTAGTTGAGTTATACTTTTTTGATTTGTAGGTATTTCAATAAATATTTGTATTAGTTAAAATCATAAAAAATTTGTAATATACCTTTTAACAAAAAATTATAAGTCCCCTATTTAATAAATATTTGTATTAGTTAAAATCATAAAAAAATTGTAACATAACTTTAACAAAAATTATAAGTCACCTATTTATAAATTTAACAGCAATCTCATTTCAATACACAGTCTAAGGGCGGAGCGATTAAAGAAGTGAAGCAATTGCTCCCATAATTTGTCGTAATTCAAAATTGCTATAAAATATATAAGATTTTGTACTTAGAGCATTTCATATGCCCCTCTAAATTTTCAAAATTGAAATATTTTAAATTAAAAATGTTAATATTTAAAATTTTGATCCTCTGAGAAAAATTCTGGCTCCACCTTGAAGGATGAATCCATGTAGGGTCAAGCCCTCTAAACTTTTGTTAAATAGATATAGATATATTGTGCTTGAATGTGAATAGAGTCTTTTTGGTCAGTTGGCTTTCAAAGGCCTAAATTTTAGCTCATCGTCCGACCAGGGTTTGGACCTAAGTTGTCGAACGTGCTCATCCCATGGTCCCTTGCTCGAGTTTATTGAAATTGATGATTATAAATAAATAAATAAATAAATAAATATATATATATATATATATATATTATACTCGGTATGATTTCTACTGTCCCTTCTTTCTAATGGGTTTCGAATATAAAAATCATTTTTTGATTGGTCCATAACCTGACCTAGGTCAATATTATGAACTCAATTCGGTTATTCCTTCATAGTCTTAATAACCACCAGAATCATAAATTATCTTATGACTCATCAATCAAATAGATTTATTTTTTCATTTTTTTCATCGGGTCCGGGTAGAGACCAAAGGTCTTGAATGACCGATTCGGCAGAACAACTCAAAAGATAAAGAAGTATCGTTAATTTCTTCATGCTCGTTCCAAGTTCGAAGTACCATTTGTACAAATAAGAACCCCCTTCGTTACATGATTTCTTCTTCATATAGATAGATATAGGATCTATGGAGCAATTACTTAGAAGTACATTTTGTGCAACAGCCYTTCCTATCTGATAGAAAAGGATCCCATGATCCTGAACCGATCTTACCTGGGATCGCAAATCTCAAGTTTGTCTATGAAGAGCAGATCTAATTATATTAGTGTCTATAATTGATTTCTTCTGCGTAATACTAATCAATAGGACTTCATTGGTAAGTGCTACATAGATTGCTTTATTTGTAAAGTCTCTATTCCTTGGTAATCGAAACCCAAAGATCTATGAACCAGTCCATGTTTGACTAACCAAGAACACAAATGACCCTGCATCTTTTTTATCTACCCCATATTTTTTTATTTTTATTTGTATAAGTATTTCTCATTTACAATGAACAATTTATGAATCAATAAAATTTTTTTTACTAAATACATTTCAAATAATGAAGCAAATGAAGAAGGAATTGATAAAACAAATCAAAGTATAATTCACTTTATTTCAACTATAAAAAAGTCACTTTCCAATATTAGTAATAAGAATGGAAAGATCTTTTGRGACTTATCATATTTGTCGCAAGCATATTTATTTTACAAATTATCACAAACACGARTTATTAACTTATCTAAGTTAAGACATGTCTTTCAATATCACGTAACATCTCTTTTTCTTAAGAATGAAATACAGGATTATTTTGTTGAAGTTCTTGGAGCACAAGAAATAGTACATTCAGACTTAAAACAAAAGAATCTTMAAAATTTTGGAATGAATCAATGGAAAAACTGGTGTATATATATATATATATATTATACTTGTTTAATAGAAAACTAGTTAAAATGACTCATGTAGAGCACTTTGGAGTAAACTCCTTTTCTCTTTTTATGGTGCATAAAAGTGTGGTAAAAAGGATACTTTGATAGTTGTCGGGAAATTGACTCAATTGACCTGAAAAAGTTTCCATTTTGCTCAAATGACCTAAATTATAAAAATTGACTCAACTGACCCAGTTTTAACTTTTCTGACATTTCAGAGAGTCTGCAATTACGAATATACCCCCAAATGAATTGAACTACAATAAATCTGGCACAGAATCACCTAGGTTGGTGAAATTAAAACCATGGGCGAGTTCCACTTGATTCATGGCCATGAATTTATTAAAGTACCACCAACTTAATAATTCCCCACCAAATTTTTGTACTATCATTTATTATATACCCACACATTCTCACCGAGTGTAGAGAATAAAAGTATGTTTC
>NW_019104495.1:3729763-3750398 GCF_001995035.1 Momordica charantia | reverse complement strand
GGTTGTATTCATGAACACCACGACCGTGGTTCTATTTTTCACGGCCAGGGTCAGCTAACAAGAACCACGGTCAACCCCACCTCATTGGTTGTCTTCATGAACACCACGGCCGTGGTTATACTTTTCACGGCCATGGTCAGCTAAACAAGAACCACGGTCAACCTAGCTCATTGCTTGTCTTCATGAACACCACGACCGTGGTTCTACTTTTCACGGCCATGGTCAGCTAACAAGAACCACGGTCAAACCCAGCTCATTGCTTGTCTCCATGAACACCACGGCCGTGGTCCTATTTTCCACGGCCATGGTCAACTAACAATCGTGGTTTATGGTTCACGACCATGGTCAGGCTAACAATCATCGAACAATCGTCGTGTTAATTCCATCATGAACGTTCAGATTGAGGTCGTGGTACTATAATTTAAAAAGTGGAAATGAATATATGATTCTTAGCCTCAACTAGACTAATATACGAATGAAAATATTAAAAAAGGTTTGCGTTTCAGATTGAGGCTAAAATAGTAATTTACCCCCTCAATATTATATTCCAGATAATAAATTGGGTCAGTTGAGTCAATTTTTGTAATTGAGGTTATTTGAGCAAACTATAAACTTGTTCAGGTTATCTATACAATTTTCCCAGAGAACGAGGGTCGGGGAGAAGAGTTAATTACCATCGAAATCTTGTGTAGGGATTTGAAAGTTGGGTTTCGTTCAAAATCTGAAGCAGGTCAATTGATAGATGGGTCTAAGAAATGCAAGACCAAATGGACCGATGATTGACGAAGAAATTTACCGGTTTGACTCTTTCTGAGTATTGCGTTGAATTTCCTTTCATTTTATTAGCGGATGCGGGATACTTGTTTCCTTGTCATCATTTTTCACTGTATTCGACTTCTTAAGCAAATTTTTTAATTTAGTTTTATCAAGATTTCTGGGCGGCTTCTCATATCGATAGGGCAGATTGATTCAAAGCGAAAAAAATCGGCGACTCAGTTAGCACCACATTACAATTATTTACATTAATCAGTATTCAATATTCTCAAAATCTGATTGGTTTCAGTTTGTTTTCTGGTTGTTAGATATGGCACTGCCCCATATAGATCAGGTGTAATTTGAAACTACTAAAATTATAATTTAATCTAAATTGTATAATTTAAAGTTTGCTCTAAAGAAATGATAGATAGATAAGAGTTGGGTCCTTAAAAGGCACAATTGGCTTTGCAAACCAGACACAATTTGGGTTAATTCTATTTGGAAACCCACAATTGGCTTTGCTTCCTTAAAAGGCTATATCAAAAAGACACCCTAAACTACGTCTTGAGGACTAGAGTTTATTTATTTTTTATGTTTTAGAGTGAAGACAAGAGTCTTTCTTTCTTTTTTTTTTTCTTTTTTTTTTTCATATTTAACCAAGACTCTTTCATAATTAAGAGGGAAATAATATTGCCTAAAAACAATTTACTTTTCTAAGAAAAATAATCCAAGTTACAACATTTGTCCTATAAATATCTCTATCAAAGGGGTGAAGACATGAATTTGTTAATTAAAAGTTATTTGATAGTAACATAATTGAGATAGAACAACAGCTGTATCGTCAAGAGCACCATTTTGTAGTAAGCTATGTTGACCTAAATCCTCACCATCCTAAGGAAAATGGGCAGCAATTACCTTATTACGTTGTCTCAGAGAAAGTCACAAATTTAGAATGCCTAAAAAGATCTAATTTTTATTTGTAGCTTAGTCTCAAATAAGCAGCAGCTTTTTCCTAGAAAATATATATACTCAGAAATTGTTGGCTTTATTGGCAAGATTTCCACGGCAAATTCCGGGAAACAGCCTTGGAACCCTATAAGCCCACTCTCCACTTCTATATTCACCTTCATCTTCTCCTTCCCATTCTCCAAGTTGAGATTCTGTATTCTGAACTCTGAATTCGATCGGATCCGGCCATGGCAGACCCCTCAAGACCCGTCACCGGCTACCCNAGCTAACAAGAACCATGGTCAACCTCAGCTCATTGGTTGTATTCATGAACACCACGGTCGTGGTTATACTTTTCACGGCCATGGTGAGCTAAACAAGAACCATGGTCAACCTAGCTAACAATCACGGCCATGGTCAGGCTAACAATCATCGAACCATGGTCGTGTTAATTCCATCATGAACGTTCAGATTGAGTCGTGGTACTATAATTTAAAAGGGGGAAGTGAATATACGATTCTTAGCCTCAACCTAGACTAATATACGAACGAAAATATTAAAAAAAAGGGGGGAAATTGCGACTTCTTATTTGCGTTCCAGATTGAGGCTAAAATAGTAATTTACCCCTTCAATATTATATTCCAGATAATAAATTGGGTCAGTTGAGTCAAATTTTTTAATTGAGGTCATTTGAGTAAACTATAAACTTTTTCAGGTTATCTATGCCAATTTCCCATAGTTGTCACTAATGTGATCGTGACTGTGATTGGTCTTTGAGATATGATTTAGGCAAATTCTCTAAAGTGCTTGCATAACTAAAGAAGTCTATGGCCAAAACAATGAACACAATAGAGAACCAAACGTGAATGTGACAGAGATAATATGTGTAATAGTTGTCGATTGAGCTTACTAAAGGTAAACTATTCAAAACTTTGGTTCACTGATTTGTCAAGTAAGTTCAATAGGTATCTTTACTAAAGAATGTTCAAAGCGAAAGTATATCTATATGATAATGTTGGTAACTCAAGTTGCAAATTTGTTTTGAATTGATCTAGTCCACTTCCTACTTTCTAGAGAGTTGTTGATGTTATTTTTAGTTATAATAAAGTCTTTTCAATTGCTAATTTCGTAGAGATAGTTGAGTATATTTTTAGCATTAGAGTTTGTATTTATATGGAGCATTATTGAATGAAATTTACACTTCCATACCTTTTCATTTCTCTCTCAATAATTAGAACGACAGTGGTATCAACGCCCTAAATTTTTAAGGGATCTGTGAGTGAGAATTAGTAAAATATCTCCAAGTGAAACCGTGTGATACACTTATGAGAGTTGTGTTAGATGAAGTTAGGATCAAATAATCTTTCTTCACTAGCACCACCTGTGTTTGATGGTGAAAACTACCAAGCATGGGCTATCATAATACAAGCCTACATGGAGGGGTGTGATTATTGGGAAGAAATTGATCAAGATTATGAGATTCCACTTCCTGATAATCCAACAATGCATCAATCAAAACTTACAAGGAGAGGGTCACTAGGAAGGCAAAGGCTCAATCTTGCCTATATGCAGATGTGTCTCCCACCATATTCAATAGAATTATGGAATTGAGTCAGCAAAGGAGATTTGGGAGTTCCTCAAAAGTGAGTATGAAGGTGATGAGAGGACTAAAGACATGAAGGTATTGAACTTGATGAAGGAATCCGAGAGAATGCAGATGAAAGATTCTAAGTCCATTAAAGAGTACTCAGACAAGTTGATTGAGATTGGTAACAAGGCAAGAACATTAGGAAGCAATTTATCTGACAAAAGATTGGTTCAAAAGATTCTGGTTGCAGTACGCCTAAGAGATGCAAAGCAACTATTGCTTCCTTAGAAAATTCTAAAGACCTAACTAAACTCAAAGTGATATAAGTAGTTAGTGCTTTGCAAGCACAGAAGAAGAGGAGGTTGATGAGGCAAAAAGGAAGCAGTAAGGGAGCACTAAAAGCTAGAATGTAGCAGGGAGGTGGAAGAGAGAAGAAGTGGAAAGGGAAGAAGGAAAGTGGCAATAGTAGCTTAGAATCCACTGCAAAGGATGTTGGTAGTGCATGCAAGCACTATGGGAAGCAGAATCATGCACACTTCAGATGATGTAGAATGCCAAATGTGATCTGTAGAATGTGTCATTTATTGGGGCACATTGAGAGGTTCTATAAGGAAGCAAAGACTCAACAAGGAGGAGCACATGCTGCAATATAGCAAGAAGAAGATAAACTCTTTGTGGCTACCTGTTTTTCATCAACCACTCAATGTGACAGTTGGTTGGTTGATAGTCAGTACCAATCACAAGACAAGTGACAAAGAATTGTTCAAGGACCTTGATAAGTGACTTTTGGCTCTTGTAATTTAGGGTGTTTTTTAGTTATTTGATAGTTTTAACAAACATTTCCTTTGGGTAGTTTAATCTTTTTAGTATTTATTTCTTTTGTAGGACTTGAGTTGATGAATAGGAAAAAGAGCAAATAAAGAAGCAAAATCGAGTCAAATTCCAGTTCGTTCGGCACCTAGGCACCGACCTGCAGAATGTTGAGCTCTTAGGCGCTACGAATATTGAAATGTTGGTTTTTGCTGGCACGTGTTTGGGTGCTTAGGCATCGAAATGGGGCGCCTAGGTGCTTGCGATAGAATTTTGTTAAATATATCATTTTAACCCTAACTGTCAGGAGAAAAAAACAGAGAAGCATAACGGTTTTTAGAGAGAAAATAGAGGATTTTGAGAATATTGGAAGGAACGCGAAGAACGGAGGCTCGAGAGATCACCAGATTTGTTTTCTTTCTCTTCTTCTTTTTCTCCTTTAGCTTGAACTTCCTTGAATGATGTTGATTGAGATTTTCTTTTTGGATTCAAGCATGAACTAAATACATTTTCTAGGACATTGATGTAGCCTTTATCAAACTTGACTCTTCTATTTTCTTTATTTGATTTTGTTTCAAAACTTGTTGGTTGTGAGAACTTTTTATATTCTTAATGCATTGTTGAGATTTGGTCATTCTTTACATTGATTCATTGTCATAAATTGAGGTTGAGAAATAAGATTATTGACTAGATTTGAATAGTTCTTCAAAATTAAAGCAAGAGATAGAGATATTCTTGTGAATTTTGTGGCATAGTTGTTGGGTTCTACGTGCGTAATTATTTGAATCGTCGGAGTAGTCATAGAGATATAGATACTCTACTTTTCAAAGAAAATCGTTATTGCTTGAGAAAGAATATCGAGTCAATAGGGTAGAATCCGCCAAAAACCATTGTTTAGAAAAGTTTTGAATAAAGTAGTAGGAAGAGGTAAAGGGCGATATCGGTGAAGTAATGCTCTAGAGTTTAATTCGCTTGAATTGATTCTTGATAGTTGTGATATTTTCTTTTGCTTTGGATCGAGTTTCTTTTAGAATTACTTCATTTCACCACCATTAAACGTTCGACATTCAGATAAAATTGAAGTGGAGAATTTGGTAATTAGTAATCATTCATTCCTTGTGGAGACGATAATTTACTTACTTCTATATTACTTGTGACGATTCGTACACTTGCGAATTCGAACAACAGACCTTGACAAGTCATTCAAGTCAAGGATAAAGATCATAGGGAATGGTGAGTATCTAGAAGTGAAGGGGAAGGGTACAATGTCAATACAGAGATGTGCTGGAACCAAGTTGATTACTGAAAGAGTTGTTTGTTCCTGAGATTGATCAAAATTTGTTGAGTGTTAGTCTCTATAAAGCTTGGTTTGATATTAAACCAAAACTGACGAAATTTGAAGGTGTTTGATTGTTTGTGCTTTTTTCATGCTCCACATGTAAAGAGATACAAGTTGAGTTAGAAGGCGGAACTAAGAATCTTTGTAGGATATATCATGGGGTCCAAAGCCTACTAGATCTATCAACTTCAAACAGAGAAGATGGTGATTAATTGAGATGTTCAGTTTTTTGAAGGATGAGAATTGTAGTTGGACAGAAGAAACAGAGGTGAACCAACAAGAAGTCTATCTAGATCCCGATGAACTAGTTAATGATACACCAATTTTAGGGACTAGACTACTGAATGAGGTGAATGAAAGAAGCAACGTAGATGCATTGGAGCCTGCAGGGTATGAAGAAACTAAAAGAGATCAAAAGTGGTTGGAGGCAATGAAGGAGGAGTTGAGTATGATATATAAGAACAAGACATGAGAGCTAGTGGAGAAGCCTGCTGACAGAAAGGTGATTGGCGTCAAATGGATTTTCAAGACCAAATTGAATCTAGATGGCTCTATGAACAAGCTCAAGGCCAAGTTAATGGTGAAAGGTATGCACAAGTATGAGGAGTTGATTTCTCTGAGACTTTTGCACCGGTTGCAAGGATGGACACAATCAGGTTGCTATTGGTTGTGTCAGCTCAACATGGATAGAAAGTATATCAGTTGGATGTGAAGTCAGCATATTCCTATATGGAGTGTTAAGAAAAGAGATCTATGTTGAGCAACTAGACAGGTTCATCACACCAGGATAAGAGCAGAAGGTTTATTTATTGAAAAGGCTCTCTATGGGTTGAAGCAAGTTTCTAAGGCATGGTACAACAAGATGGATGGTCACTTCCTGAACTTAGGTTTTGTGAAGAGTCTGAGTGAATATCCATACTCTATGTGAATAAATCAAGTACTGTTGTTGTGATTGTATCTCTCTATGTAGATGACTTGCTAGTGACAAGAATTGATATTGTTTAGATAAATTTGTTCAAGTAAGAAATGATGAAGGTGTTTGAGATGACTGATCTAAGTCTGATGCATTACTTCGTAGGTATGAAGATTCAGCAACATCAAAACGAAGTGTTTCTCTGCTAGAAGATCTACATGAGAGATATTAAGTATTCATGGGTGTTATGTATAATAGTTAGTTGGCGATTAGTGTGTAATATAGTTAGCTTGTTATTTTATTATTAGAGTCAATGGTCAGTTGGCTATTAGTCTGTAATATAGTTAGCTTGTTATTTTATTATTAGAGTCATCTTTTATATTTAAAGGCCTTATTGTACTTCAATTAGTATCAATTAAGATTATTCTTTCATCAGTTTTATGAAAGGTTACATGGTATTAGAGATGTGTAACACACGTCATTGATCCTGTGCATTTTTTTTCTCTTTCTTGCACACGTTTCTGCTTCATCTGAATTCTTCCTCAACTTTCTCTTTCCTTTGGCCTAATTCAAGGATCCACATGAGTTCTTTCTTGATCGAGAAAGATCTCAGTTCACCAATCTTTCTCCTATCGAATATCTGCAATTTGATATCTATCCAGCTTGATTCCACGAATTTTGTTCTGTGGAAATTCCAACTCACAACGATTTTGAAAGCCCACAAACTATTTGGTTTTATCGATGATTCCTCTGTACCCCCTGCCAAGACAATTTCTTTGCCTGCTTCATCTGATGCACCGCCTCAATTGGCTCCAAATCTTGCATATGAAGATTAGCTTGGTTGTGATCAAGCGCTCATGACATTGATCAACGCTACACTTTCTCCCGCTGCCCTAGCGTATGTTGTTGGTAGCACTTCTAAATTGGGAGACATTGGAGAGGCATTATTCTTCCAGCTCTCGGACGAACATCGTCAATCTCAAGTCTGATCTTCAATCTATTTCCAAGAAGCTAGTCGAATATGTTGATGATTATGTGAAGTGAATTAAGGAACTAAAGACAAATTAGCAAATTTCTCTGTTGTGATTGATACGGAAGATCTCTTTATTTACACACTCAATGGCTTGCCTGATGAGTATAATATCTTCCGAACCTCCATGAGAACTCGCTATCAAATTGTTTCTTTCGATGAACTCCAAATTCTTATGAAATTTTAGGAAGCTACATTGGAGAAATAAATTAGGCATGATAATGTCTTGATTTAAACTACTGCTCTTTTAGCCTCACAAAGTTCTGCTCCACATCGAGGTACTAATTCGATTTCGAAATTTTCTCGTGGGAAACGCTATCAAGGTCGTGGTAGATTTTCTAATCCATCAAGCCGTGGTAATTTTCATGGAAATACCTCTCAAAGCCATGTAGTCGTAATTCCTCTAGTCTCCTACAGATTAATAATCGTATTCCCTGTCAAATTTGTGGCTGATTAGGGTATTCCGATCTCGATTGTTTCAATCGAACGAATTATAAATATCAGGGACGACATCCACTAGCGCAACTTGCTGCTGTGGTTGCTTCACAGAACTTTACTACTGTTCATCCCACGACTAATTTTAGCAATCTACAATTTACTACTAATTTTGGCAATCATCAACATGTTGCTCCTTCTTGTTGGCTTTTTGGCCCTTAATCTCGGTTAATTAATTTAATTAATTAATGTTTTGATGATAACAAACATACTTGTTATTAATTATTTTTGGTGTGTAAGAATTATTGTTATAAAACATAAATTTATTATGAGCTTCAATAATATTATATGATTTACTGATAATACATATTTTGTTTATTCATAATTTTAGTGTTTTAAAGTGTCCACAGAGTAGAGCTCGATACGATCATTTCAATGAATTTTGAATTACCCAAATCGGAGCTCAAACGAAGAAATTATGATCGAAAGAAGTTGAAAGGAAAAATATTGAGAGGATGACGTGGCTACTAAATCAATTAAGTGGACCGATGAAATAGCGACATGTGGCGAGATGTATTTACTGAAATTTGTTTTAGTTTTTAAAAAAAATGGAAAAGAAAAAGAAACGAGGAAAAAGAAATTAAATTAAATTAAATTAAAAAAAAGAAAGAGAAAGAGAAAGAGCCGTTTGAAAAAAAAAATATCATGAGCTGACAGGAAAAGAAAGAAAGAAAAAGAAATGACGTTAGAAGAAGAAAAATAATATATATTTATTAATATTATTTTATTATATTATATTTTCAAAATCAATTATTATTTTATTCAATTAAATCTCAACTTTGATTTTCAATCATTAAAGATCTAATGGCCCAAATTCAATTTCGATTTCAAATTTATTTTCAACTTTTCCTCACCTATTTAAACCCCACTTCCTTCAAAATTTCATACAACTCATTCTCTCTCAATTTTCTCTCCAAATTTCTACATTGTTAATCTCTCTTCACAGCTTCAATTTTTGTTCTATATTCTTGAGGGAGATTTTTTATTTGAGAGATATTTGAGCTTCCAATTTTATTTCTTTTAGCCAATTTGACGGATTTTATTTGTAAGAATTTTTTCTTACAAATTTGTGAGCAAATATTTGTATACCCACTATTTGAGAGAGTTTGTAAGTTCGTTCTCAAATTTCATATCCTTTGTAAGGGTTGCTCTTAAGCCCTAAAAAGAGCATTTGTAACGGTTTGATCCTGAACCGTGGAAAGGATCGGGTTTCTTCTTGCTCCCGGAAAAAGAAGGTTTTATAACAGTTTGACTCCTACTGTGGAAAGAGTCAAAGTTCCTTAATCGAATACCCAAGAGGCGCTTGGGGAGTGGAGTAGGCCGGTTGTTGCCGAACCACTATAAAGTTTCCAGTGTCATTTTCTCTAACCCTACTCTATTTAATTTTTGCAATTAATTTTCTTTATTACAAATTGCATAAAATTAATTGCTCGAATTTGTTATTCATATTTATGATCAATGTTTATATTTGAATTATGTGGGTGATAAAATTAATTAGGGTGTTTGTATTTCTAATTGTTCCTAAAAAGTTTACTTATTTGTTTAAATTTGGGCCCACCGTAGTAAAAAGTTTATAAAGCTTAATTAAAATCTATTCACCCCTCTAGGGTTGTCATACCGATCCAACACTTCTATGCTATAATCATGGCTTGCTGATTCAGGATGTAACACACATATAACATCAAATTTATCAAACTTATCTGTAGCATCTGAGTATAACAGGGAAGATCAGGTCTCTCTTGTTAGTGGTCAAGCTCTTCAAATATCTCATAAAGGTTGCGAAACCCTCTATACTCCTTCTTCCTTTACTTTGTCTAAATTACTTCGAGTTCCTTCTATTTCTTCAAATCTTTTCTCTGATCATCAACCCTGCATTGATAATAATTGCATTGTTATTTTTTATTCTAATCACTTTCATGTTCAGGACAAATCTAAGGGCCAAATTTTGTTCAAAGGTCGTAGTGTTAATGGCTTATATCTGTTCGCTCCTCTGGCTGATCAATCTTTGTTAAAATAAGTCTCTTCTGTTCCTGCTTGCCATGCTACTCATGTTGGTACACGCTCGACTTATTTACTTTGGCATAACTGGTTAGGTCATCCTAGCCTCTCAATTCTTAATTCCATTTTTCAGCAGCTTCATTTACCTTCTGTTTCCTCTGAACATCATGTTTGTGAGTATTGTTTGTATGGGAAAATGAAGAAACTCCAATTTTTTGTCTCGAGTTCTATTTCATCTTCACCTTTAGAACTTGTGCATACTAATGTATGGGGTCCTGCCCCTGAAATTTTTGTTAATGGCTATCACTACTACGTTTTGTTTGTTGATGACTTAACTAGATATACTTGCCTATATCCTCTTGTCCATAAATATGATATTTTTGCTATTTTCAAAGATTTAAGCCCTTTGTTGAAAATTTATTCTCTACTCGTATTAAAACTCTTCGTAGTGATGGTGGGGGTGAATTTTTCAATCACTCTCTTTGTTCCTTTATTGACATTCATGGTATACTACATAAAAAATCATGTGCATATACTTCCGAACAAAATGGCATTGCCAAACGAAAACATCGCCATATTGTCGAAATGGCCATTACTCTTATGACTCGTGCTTCTGTTCGTATTCGTTTTTGGTCATTTGCCTTTTCAACTGCTGTTTTCATTATCAATAGATTACCCTCTCCATTACTTAACAACAAATCTCCTTTCGAATGTCTTTTCAACTGCCTTCCTGATTACAACCATCTTAAAACTTTCGGTTGTGCTTGTTATCCTCTTCTTAAACCATATAATTCTCACAAACTTCAACCTAAAACATCTTAGTGTGTTTTTCTCGATTATCCTCTTGAATATAAGGGTTATTTGTGCTACAACATAAATACTGGCAAATTTTATAGTTCTAGACATATTGTTTTTTATGAGACTTTTTTTTCATTTTCTTCCACCACTTCTTCTTCCTCTATTTCTCATGTTTCTTCCAATTCTTCTTCTCCTTTTTTGTTGCCTCTTTTTCTTTCCTTGTCTTTTCTTTCTTCTTTTCCTTCTACTTGCGCTACTGCCACAAATTCTTTATCTTCTACCACTACCTCAAATTATACTAATTCTATTTCTAATGTCCCTTATGTTTCATCTGCATCTGCCCATGGTTCTGATCCTTCTAATGTTTCTACTGTACTGGCTGATTCTAATGTTGTTCATGGTACAATGTTTCTGTTGTACCCAATGTTACTGAGATTTCTGATTCCGATGCTATTATTGCTCCAAATGGTTCTTTACCGGTTGCTCCTTCTTCCACTAATGTTCATCCCATGCGAACAAGAGCCAAATTCAATATCTCTAAGAAGAAGGTTTTTGTTGCCACGGTTGCCCCTACTTCTGAATCTGAACCTTCTTCATTTTCTAAAGCCTTTTTGCTTCAGGTTTGGCAACAAGCTATAGTTGAAGAGTTTGATGCCTTAGTTAAACAACGTACTTGGGAACTTACCCTTTTGCCTCCTGGCAAGAGTGTCATTGGTTGTCAATGGGTATATCGGGTTAAACGTCATCCAGATGGTTCTATTGCTCGACATAAGGCTCGCCTGGTTGCTAAAGGGTATCACCAACAAGAAGGTATTGACTATGAAGAAACCTTCAGTCTGGTTATTAAGAAACCCACTGTTCTTATTATATTCTCTTTAGCAGCACAATTTGGGTGGCCTCTTCGCCAATTGGATGTTAAAAACGCATTTCTTCATGGTGATCTTAGCGAAGATGTGTATATGCAACAACCCCAAGGTTTTATTCATCCATCTTTTCCTAATCATATTTGCCGGCTTTTGAAGTCCTTGTATGGATTGAAGCAAGCACCTCGGGCATGGTTTGAATGTTTTACTTCCTATTTACTGACACTTGGTTTTAAAGCTTCCATTGCTGATTATTCTTTGTTTGTGCATTAGCCTGCTGGAACATTTACTTGTTATTATATGTTGATGACATTATTGTCACAGGCAACAACAGTTCTTATATTGATGATTTTATCTCTCAACTCCGGTTGCGGTTTGATATGACCGATTTGGGTGGTGTTAAGTACTTTATTGGCTTAGAGGTGGCTCAAACTACTGTTGGCATTCATGTTTCTCAAGCTAAATATGCCCGAGATCTCCTTTCTCATTTTGGCATGGTTGCTGCCATGCCTTGTTCCACACCCGTGCCTATTAAAACTGATTTTGGGGTCCAACAGCATTGTTCTTCTACTGATGCACTTTCACTACATAACCATTATTGGTGACTTGCAATATTTAACATTTTCCAGACCTGATATTGCCTTTTCTGTGAGCAAATTGTCTCAGTTCATGCATTCCCCTTCATTTGTTCATTTATCTACAGCCAAACGTGTTCTTCGCTTTGTTGTCGGCACCTTTTCTTCTAGTATTAGTTTCAGGCACTGTTCTTTTGAAGCCTTAAGACTCACTGCTTTCTCTGACTCCGATTAGGTCGGTGATTCTTTTGACTGGCGATCTATCACGGGTTTTGTTATTTTTCTTGGTTCTAATCTGATTTCTTGGTCTGCTAAGAAGCAAGCTATTGTCTCTAGAAGCTCAACGGAGGCGGAATATCGTGCTCTTGCTACTACAACTGCTGAGTTATTTTGGCTACGATAGTTGCTGTGTGATCTTCATATTTCCGGCTTGCATCCTCCTCTTCTTTGGTGTGATAATCAATCTGCTATTCAACTGGCCCGTAATCTGATTCTACATGGTCGTATGAAACATATCAAGATTGATTTCCATTACATTCGGGAGCGTGTGATTCAAAAAAATATTCAGTCGTGTTATGTTTCTACTTCTGATCAGACTGTGGATTTGTTCACAAAGTCATTGAGTGCTGCTAGATTTCTTCTACTTAAATCCAAACTCATGCTATCTTAAGCATGGGTTTGAGGGGGGATGTTATGTATAATAGTCAGTTGGCTATTGGTGTGTAATATAGTTAGCTTGTTATTCTATTATTAGAGTCATCTTCTGCATTTAAAGGCCTTATTGTACTTCAATTAGTATCAATGCAAATTATTTTTTCATCAGTTTTATGAAAGGTTACAATGGGGTCCATCTCAAAACCAATTGGCAATGAGAGGAGTAACCCATGCCTATTAATAAACCTTTGTTTGGTCCCTTATCTTTTTAATGTGGGATCCTTAACATGCCCCTTCAAGATCGTGGCTCTTTTGGCTCATCGATATTGGTCGGATCCCATTTTTGACCGGATGCTCGTTTGAGCTTGTTGGGCTTTGATACCATATTAATATTCATGAGGTTCCATCTCAAAACCAATTGGCAATAAGGGAGAGATATTGAAGAGGTTCAATGTGGAGGAGTGTTAAATTGTGAACACTCAAATGATTCTTAAGGAGAAGTTGCAAAAGGACGACGAAGAGGAACCTATAGATGAGAATGTGTACAAAAGTCTAGTTGGATGCCTCATGTATGTTGCATCCACTAGACCTGATATCATGTATACTGGAAGTGTTTTATCTAGATTTCTTCATTGTGCAAGCAAGAATCATAAGGTTTTTAGAAAAAGGGTTATGAGATATCTGAAAGACACACTTTCTTTTGGGATCAAATTCAATAAAGTTGAAAATTTTGAGTTGCAAGGTTACTCAAATAGTGAATGTGCTAGGTCATTGGATGATATAAGAACACTTTTGGTTATTGTTTCACTTTTGGCTCAGGGTGTTTCTTCATGGTGTTTAAAAAAGCAAGATATAGTGGCTCAGTCAACTGCATAAGCTTAGTTCATTGTAGCAATGGCAGCAGTCAACCAAGCTGTTTGGTTGAAGAAGTTGATGCATGACTTGCATCTGAAGCAAGAATAGAGTGTGAAGATGTTTGTGGATAATCAAGTCACTCTAGCTATTTCCTTGAATCCGGTTTTTCATGGAAGGACCAAACATTTTAAGATCAATTATTATGTTTTGAGAGAAATGCAAAAGGAAGGAAAAGTTCAGTAGGTGCATTGTAGCTCATAGGAGCAAATAGAAGATATCTTCACTAAGTCTTTTAGTATTGGTTGTTTTCAAGCTCTTAGGAACAAGCTAGGTATTTGCAGTATTTGAGTCAGGAGGAGAATGTTAGTAACTCAAGCTGCATGGGTTGTTTTCAAGCTCTTAAGAGCAAGCTAGGTATTTGCAGTATTTGAGTCGGGAAGAGAATGTTAGTAACTCAAGCTGCAAATTAGTTTTTAATTGATCCAGTACACTACCTAGTTTCGAGGAAGTTTTGATGTTATTTATAGTTGTAATCAAGTCTTTTAAGTTGTAAGGAGTAAGTGGAGTAAGTTGCTAATTCTGTAGAGATAGTTGAGTCTAGTTTTAGCATTAGAGTGTGTACTTATATAGAGCATTATTGAATGAAATTTACACTCCCTCACTTCCTCATTTCTCTGTCAATAATTAAGACTACAGATAAGTTATCTTCCAAAATAAACTCTTATTTTCATCTTTCCTTTATTGTCTCTTCCATTTAGGGGATTGTTTGAAAAAGATGATTTTGGGTACATTTAATGGGACATAATCTAGTAGGTTTTGAAACTCGTTAATCTGATTAATGAGTTTAATGTGAACCTTAATATATAGTTAATGAGAACAATCCATCATTAAACTAAAATCATGTTTTTGGTGTTTGGAATCTTCAAAGTGCTTAAAAAAGATAAGCATTTAGAAGAAAATTATGGAGGGCTACATTGCTTTAATTAGAAACATAAATCTCATTACACATCAGCCATCCAAAAAGGCCACTGAATAAGTGTGACAACTCAATTTGATGTCGATGAGATGTGACTGGTCGAAGCGGTGCGAGTTAGGTTACCCGTTGAAAGTAGTTAATCCAATGGGTTGGTTACACAAAAAATGGGTGAGTCCATTCACATCCATTCACAAAAAGACACCTCTTGAATTGTAGAGATATGATAAACCCTTGTTTTCAAGGGTAAATGAGGTTAATTCATGTTAGTTAAAGTTTTGTTCAGTATGAAAATACCTTTAAAGAGCTTATTTTGAGTCCAAATGGTGTGTTGGAGGTGAATCATCAGCCTACACGTGGCGTGCTATAGTTAGTTGTTCAATTGATTCCTCGTGTCGAACCGACCCTCGGGGACTGTCGAGCCGACCAATTACCTTACTTGGACCACTTCGGCTCAGCCTATTCTCTGACAGACTTCACGACACCATGCCGCACTTCACGGCAACCTTAAAGAGTCATTTTGCCTATAAATAGGGCAATTTCTCTGTTTTAAGGTACGTAAGCAACTCAATTCTCTCTCTTGAGTTGGCTTGGACACTTACTGACTTTAGCATTGGAGTTTCTACTCTGTTTTGCAAATCTTCTGCACGGCATCTAGAGATCTTTCTTTAGCTCGTCCTGGTCGATCTGAAGTTTGGAGACTTGGTCATTCTCTGATCAAACATGGTGTATTTTCATTAAATCATACTCCATCTATACATATCTCAGCATATTTTAGCATTTTGACTCTAATGCCTAGGAATTTCTATGTTTTTCAATGAAAACATGGCATTTCAATATCCTCAATGATTAAATGAAATATAAGCTCGGAGAGCTTTTTGACCATTTCTTCTACAGATCCCATTTGACTCAGTTGGTCAAAATGGTTATTTCAATTCACCACTTGAAGAGGTGCGATTTTAGAAGAATTTCCTTCAAGCTCAACCTCCCAACCAACTCCATGAGTTCTATAACTTCATCAAGTGATCAAGCTGTAGGGGGATTAATTTTAGCATAGTTTTACCCTACTTTTCTCTATACTTTGAACTTAAATTCTAGCCATCCATTTATTTTATGCATGTTGTTATGAATTTATATATATTACATAATCGTTTTTCTCTTTAAACAACTTCTTTTCAACATAAAACAGTGATGATATTTACTAAATATTTAAGTATTCATGCACATAAATGTGTTAGAGAAATATGTAGAGAAATTAAGGAAACATGAAATTAATCAATTTGAACCCAATAGTAGCGTTGTTACCTTAAGACAATTTTGTTCCCTCTATAGTGCTCAAGGTTTCATAAACAATTGTCTTCCAGGATAGGACGGATTTCCAACCTATCAATGCAGGACTTCACGTACAGGACTCAACGAACCATTAGTAATTAAGTAATCATATAGAGGAAAATGGAAGAAGAATTTGAGTGAAGATTTCCTGTTTCAAAATAGACAAGAGCTACATATTTATAGACTATTTGTGATCATTCACATAATCATATTTTTTCATGTAAAGTTATGTCTTTTGATAAACGAACATATTCTTTCATATAAGGTTGTGTCCTTTACAAAATATACATCATTTCATGAAAAGTTGTGATTCTTCATTTTGTTAAAAATAATCTTATTCATAAAATCCAAAAATGTCCCACATGAATAAAATTTATTTTAAAAAATGTAGGATTACTCAACAAGAATAATTATATCAGGATAAGTACTGGTTTGAGACTTTGAACTTTCTTTAGTAAAAACTATAGACTTTACATCGCTGATCAGTAGATAAAAGATTTTAAACTGCTAACTTTCGTGTAAATCAAACCCATAATAATTACATAGATAGTCTTCAAAATACTGTGGTTCACATGTTTGTATTCATTTTGGTCCTGAATACACCGGTAGAAAAGTGGTCTTCCATGACAGTTGTGAACAGTAAAAAAATTTGGAGGAGAAAAAAACTGTCATAAATGATGGGGGCGTGTTTTTGGCAGGAACAAACGCTATTTTTCGGATTTTGTAAGTTTTATGACAATTAAAACTCTCATGAAAACCGAATTTTCAATGACAGTGAAAAACAGTCACGAAATGGTGGAGACGCGATTTTAGCAGGAAAAAACGGTGATCTACGAAAATTTTCATGTTTTATGACATTTTATAATTGTCAAGAAAAATTAAAAAATTTCAAGTATTCCGTGACAGTTACCTAGACCATCTTGAAAATCTATGACATACAAAATGTGTAACAAATGATTTTGAGCGCATTTCATTTGAGTCGAAAAAACTGCAGTTTTATGGATGATATTACTTAATTCGAGATTCTCCAATCGTAGTGAGTATAGATTTATGACTAATAGTTTCCCCAAATACTCCATGAAATAAGTGGAAAATTGCATTTGGTTTAGTGGTCTGCTTACCCTACGTAATTGTGCCCTTCTTCTTCGATCCCGAGTTTGAGTCCAGTGGATTTCAATTATTTTTTTAACTCTCTATTATTATATTTGTACAAAAAATTACTTTTTACAATAAAAAAATTAATTTAATTATATTTTCCATTTAAAATAGATATATCGTATCCACGTTTCCTTGCATAAATTTAATTCATCATGAAAATTAAAATATGATGATGAACATAAAATAATATAAGTTAACTCTAGTTTCACTAAGCATTTCCTAAATAAAATATTCATATTTAAATTATACCTGAATTTTTTTTTAATTGGAATGAAATGTAGTCCGCTCAATCGACTACTTAGGAATTCATTTTGGTTTAAATTGGAACTAGTTAGGTTCATGAATCTTTAAATTTTTTATAACATAGAATTTTGAATTTTAGATAAATTTTTTTAATTAAATTTTAGTTTTGAAATTTTGTTTTTTTTTTCATTAGATTCTTTAAGAATGTTAATATGAACTTTTGGAAAGAAAATAGAAAAAAGTCATAATTTTATTCAATAAAATGAAAAATAAAAACTTAGTAGATATATTTATTAAAAAAAAAGAAAAATTTTAAATATATAAATGATAACATATTTAATTTCTTATGTGAATTGAACTCAACACCAGTAAGACTTATGGACACCAAACACCAACAAAATAAATTTATTTTATGTCAAACTAAGTATAACTCAACAGTAATTGACATAGATTGTAAACCAAGAGGTTGTGATTTCGATCCACCACTCCACATATTGTACTAAAAAATAAAACGCCATCATCCTTCATCTTCCTCGCACCGTCGTTCAAGATCCGTTACTTAGATGACGAAAATTCACATAATCGATCGCCGATACTACAAGAATTATGAGTTTTTTCTAACGCTTTTATTCTCGACGCTGGGCAGACATCTTTTTCTTGACTAAAGAATAATAGTCGGGACTTTGCCGACTATTTGCCTAATAGTCGGGTAAAATTTTGTTTTTATATATTACTACTCCCGACGGTTTATTGAAATAGGTGGGAGAGGTTTATATTCCCGACTGTTTTATTATATAGTCAGACAAAATTTGTTCTTAACTTTTTTTTTTTAATTTTCACTCCCGACTATTTTTAGTTTTTAATTTTTTTTCAAATATTACATTTCCCAACTATTTTTAAAATAGTCGAGAGATATTAATATTCCCGACCATTTTAAAATAGTGACGGTAATATTTTTTTAATTATTTTTAAATATTACAACTCCCGACTCTTTTGAGAAAGGGTAGGGAAAAGTAGACTTTCTCAATTATTTTAATAATTGTCGAACAATGTTGTTTTAATTTTTTTTTTTAAATATTATGACTCCTTTAGAAAAATAGTCCAAGGTCGCTGCACCTTCAATCCAGATTCAAATTTTGAGGTACTTTTCTTACTCAATAGTTTTTTTTCTTTATTTTAAAAGTATTGAATCCATATAGTTTAGAGATGAAATTGAAAGGTCATTTGGATTTCTCCTTAATTGTTGGTTTTTCGTCTTTCGGAGTTTTAATTTTGGATAAATTAGAATTTAAATTTAATTTCATGGGATTAAGATAAATTAAGTTTTCGAATTTCACAAAGAGGTTTTCAATTTTGACTTAATTCAATGTTTTGGAAATTTAATTTTCCTTTTTCATTTAATTTTTAGGTTTTAAAATTAAGTTATCTCTAATAAATTGTTGAAATGATTTTTAAAGTGGGTTCTTATTAGAAAAAGATTCAGACGAAATCATCTTTTTTTTTTATAAAGCTTTATTAAACATTAATAAAATAAAAGATAAAAAAAAATTAAATAAACCAACCTTAAAAAAAAATCACCATCTTCTTCCATTCCCCCTACCTCTTAGCCGTCCACCGGAAAATTGACTCAAATGACCTTCACAAGTTTTTGGGATGCTCACATGACCTCCTCTTTCAAAATATGCTTGAATGACCCAATTTAATATTTAATTGAATTTAAAAAGAAATGAAATTACACTATTATCCCTCTGTTCAAAAAATCAAACCATTTATCGGACGTCTCTTTCTCTTTTCCTTCTCTATTCAAAATCGTTTCTATTCCATCATCTTCTCCGTTTGAAATCGCTTTCGTTCCATCTCCTTCTCTGTTAATTTTTGTTCTTTTCCATTGATTTGAATGCTAGGGTTTCGATTTCCATCGCTGTTGAGGAGTTTAATGTTTTATTTTTCCATCGATTCTGTTTTCCGGTGTTTGGATGAACGAATACAAGAATTACATTGCATCGATTTAAGTTTGTTTCTTGTGTATTTCATGTTTTGAAAAATAGGAAAACTGATTACTGTTTGTGTGTTCCTTGTTCTTGATTCTTGAGTATATTATAATGTCAATTTTGAGGTCTCTAGTCTCTGTGTGTGTGGATGTGAGGTTTATTTAAAATATTTGTGGTGGGAGGTTGAAGAAGAAGGACAAACTCGCGCGAAGTGAGATGGACCTCGAGCGAGATCGAAGAAATTTGTTCTTTCCCTCAAGGTTTGTTAAGTTTCTGTCAAAATTCTCTGGAATGACCTTGGGCGAGGTTGAGCCCGAGGTAATTGAAAGACACTCAACCTCGAGCGATGTTTGGAAGAAATTTCAAACCTTGCTCGAGGTTCTAGTAGGCCTCTAAAAAATTTCCCGAGTGCAGTCTCGCCCGAGGTTGAGACCGAGGACTTTTCCAGATGCTTAGAAACCTCGAGCAAGGATTGAAATTTGAAAGTCGCTCGAGAGTTTGTGCTCTCTGTTATTTTTCTTGGGTTCGACCTCGGGCGAAGTTGAGCTCGAGGTATTCGGAAGAGTCACCTCGAGGTTCAAACTCTTCGGAATACCTCGGGCTCAACCTCGAGGTTGAGCCTCTTCAAATACCTCGGGCTCAACCTCGCCCGAGGTCGAACCCAAGAAAAATAATAGAGGATTAACAAGAGTGACGTTCCTTCTTCTTCTTCAACCTCCCACCACACAACTGAACTGCTATCAACGTAACATCTCACAGACCTCAATTTCAACAGAACAATAACAAAGGAAAAATCAACAAATAACATGGAACGAAAAAAAAGTAAAATCGGACAACGAAATCGACGGAAAAAAACCTAATAGATGCATTAACATTCATGTATTCGTTCATCTACACATATGAAAACAGAATCAACGGAAAAAAAAACCATTCAACTCCTCAACACACAAAAAACGAAGCCGTAACCATTCAAATCGACGGAGCAATGGAAAAATTAAAAGAAACGAAACTTACCTCGATGATTAAATCAATTTCTTTCACTTTGTTTCAACACGAAGAAAAAGGGGAAGCGAAAATGGAGAGAAAGGAGAGCAAACAGTTTGATTTTTTGAACTAAGGGGTAGTACTGTAATTTCACTTCCTTTTAAATTTAATTAAATATTCAAGTGGATCATTTGGGCACATTTTGAAGGGTGGGTCATTTGAGCATTCCATAAACTTTTGAGGGTCATTTGAGTCAATTTCCCCCGTCCACCCCACCCTTCCCTTGTTTATCAGCCACGCGCCGCCCCAACTTCCCCGTTGCCGACGCCCTC
>NW_019104495.1:3714804-3729558 GCF_001995035.1 Momordica charantia | reverse complement strand
GGCGACGAGGCGCACGGCAGCGCGTCCTTAGCAACAAGCGACCCACGCGATTTTTTACGGTCCTTATGTGTTTCGCGGCGGTTCGTGGTGGTTTCGGTGGTCCTGTAACCTTCCGGCGGCGGCTTCGTGTTTCTGCCATTAGATTCAGCGCTCCCCCGACAGCTACGTCGATTCAGATCCATGGCAGCCTATTGGAACCCAACGCCTTGTACTCGAACATAATAAAGGTGACGACCAGCAGCGGTTCTCTTCATGTAGTAGGTTCATTCATTTGTTTCATGATAATTAAGGAAAAAGTTGTCATTGTTATCTGCCTAATCCTGTCCATGGTTGGTTTCTCATCTAATATACTTAATTGATCAGATTTCCACAATGTATCTTCTCGAAGATTTTGTTGGTCTACTAAGAAATTTGGTTTCTCTTTATAGGGATTTTGCTTTCATCTTTCATGTTAATGGTAATTACGCCTCATTTCTCATTTGAAACTTTGCTTCAGATCATGTTATTGGTTGATCATTCTAGAATTGAAAAGTGAAAAGTTTGTCAAATGTCCCCTATAATAATAACTTTCCCATCTCATTTACAAAATTTGTCCATATCCATAAGTTTGCAACTCAAATCTCTAATACCTATGTTATGCACGTCCAACCCATGTTTTAATTATTATGTATTTCTTTTTTTATCTGCCTACACTTCACAACTATAATTAAACTAACAATTTCAACCATTCTAGTTTTCTTTTGTGTTGTGGAATGACCAAGTTTAATCTATGGCTTTAACAGTAGATGAAGTAGAACATGCTGCATTGTTGCTTTAAAATTATAGGATAATTGTTGGAAATTATATGGCTTGAACAATAGTTACATAATATAAAGTTACTTTTTATGCTCGAGTAGTGATTGATATTCGGTTCTGTTATAGGCTCTAGGTGCATTTACTCTACATTACAAATTGTTGCAGTGGGATCTCTAATGATACATTATGGCATTGATGATTGTAGGAAAGATGATTATTATCAATATCTTACTAAGTTCAAAACAGATCGAGAAAGAAAGGAGATAGTTGACCAGTCATTGAAGGGATATGAGGCATGTTTATTTCTACAACTTTCATTTATAGAAACTAATTGATTTGATTTTTACTCGTCAACTATATTGCTTGATGTGCCCTTTGCCAAGTTCATGATAGACTGCTTCAAGCATTGCAAACGTAGAACTCCCATCAACTCATCCAATCCATCTTGGCCTTACTTCCTACTTTTATGTCTTCTACTATGAGATTATGAATTCTCCATAAAGGTAAAAGTAGTTTTTTCTTGAATTAATTCTGTATCAATGACTAGGACTTGCCACTTGGCCAACGCTAGATATAGATCTAGTTTTTGTGTCATGCATATAGTTTAAAATCTAGTTGGATAATTGTGTGGCTATCTGCAGCAAAAATAGTCCATTAAGATTTAATTTTTATATGTATAATACATATAGTATAAAGTCTAGTTGGATAATTGTGTGGTTTAAAGTTTAGTTAGATAATTTTGTGGCTATCCTGCAGCAAAGATAGCCAATTAAGACTTAGTGTTTATATTTGTGTCATGCATATAGTTTAAAGTCTAAGTTGGACAATTGTGTGGCTATCCTACAGCAAGGATAGCCAATTAAGACTTAGTTTTTATATTTGTGTCATGCATATAGTTTAAAGTCTAAGTTGGACAATTGTGTGGCTATCCTGATAGCCAATTAAGACTTAGTTTTTATATTTGTGTCATGCATCTAGTTTAAAGTCTAAGTTGGACAATTGTGTGGCTATCCTGCAGCAAAGATAGCCAATTAAGACTTAGTTTTTATATTTGTGTCATGCATATAGTTTAAAGTCTAATTGGATAATTGTGTGACTATCCTGCAGCAAAGGTAGCCAATTAAGATTTGGATAAATAGATTGTTTTTCCTTGTTAATGTTCAACATTTGTGTTATTCATAAATCCATTTTATTTGGGTAAAGTCTTTAGTATTTGGAGAATCTAAAAAACTGTTAGGTATTGTCTTTTTGCTTCTTTGTTTTAAGAAATGTTTTGTGTGAGTGATTTGAGAGAAAGAAAAAGATCTTAGGTGCTTATTGTGATTGTTAGCTCTCTGTTGAGGCACTAAATAAAGACTATGAAAGTGTGTTAATTATAGAAATAAGGTTTACTTATCATCTATTTATATTTTGTAATTGTTAAAACTGATTACATAACGGATGACCTAAAATGGATGTAGATCCTTTAGAGATTGAACCAAAAATTTGTGTCTATGATATCCAAAATTGTTCTCAAGTTATTGTTGGCTTATTTGGTATATCCAAATTTACACTTGGCTTTTAAGAGAATTCACACTTGGTTTATTTGGTTAATTTGTTCTCAAGTTATTGTTGGTTTACTTGGCAAACCACGCAACAAACTACATATTTTTTTGCTTAACATAATGGTAGGTCTCTCTTGAAGCATTAATGGGGATAGTTAAAAGATGTTTTCTCTTGAAAGATACCTATATCAAATGCTGGACAATAGTGGGATAGTTAAAGGTCTCTTTCCAATGCTTGTTGATTTTCAGTGTTTTTATTTTTGGTTTGTTTGATTCATGACCCTTCCAAATTTATATCATGTGGGTCGATTTTTTATATTTGTCTACGATTAATATTTCTTGTAATGAACATTTCATATTCGTATATCTATACAATTGTCGTTCTTTTTATCTATATCATTGATTCATCGTAATGATTTTTAGCAAAGTTGTGTGACTGCATATTTCACTAATATAATGCATGTTGGAGTTAGAAAGCAAATATGAGAGTTAATATTAATATTTCTTAATTGTTCGTTTTATTTTGTTGAAGGAGTAGCTTGTGAGAGCATCATTTTGAGAAAGGAGAATGCATAGGGGAGAGTTTCGACATGTATGGGTTGATGTAATGTGAATATAGTTTGTTTGGTTAATCTGAAACATATGTTTCATTCTCTTATTGTAGTTATGGTATGGTATTTATATAAAATATCATAATATACAAATTTGATCATACTTATTTTGTATATGTATATGAAAACTTTGATCCTATTATATGTAACTTTGTTCCATTTTATAATTTACAGATATAGATAAATTTTTTGAAACGTGTACAGTGTTATTAAATGTATTTCATGGCTGTTATGAAATTTTCATATAAAAACTTTTATTGACATTACAAACCTTTATTAAACACAAATTGTAACAAAAAAAACTGTCATAATTAATCAATTGTCATATATAAAATTTTCGTGATAGTTAAAATTATCAATATAAAGATTTTAATCACAATTAAAAATTGTCAATATAAAAATTTTAATGACAGTTAAAACTACCAATATTTACCGTTAAAACTATCACTATAAAAGTTTTCGTGACAATTATAAATAGTCATTGCTACGTTTTTCTTGACATTTATCAACAGTTGTTAAAAAATATTTCATGTCAATTTTAAACTATCGTTAAAAAATATTTCGCGACATTTATAAACTGTCGTCATTAAGTTTTTATTGACAGGAGAATAAAATCTTTCATTGTTTTAGTAACAGTTGTAAACTGTAATTAAATGAGTTTCTATGACATTTATTAATTGTGATGAATGATTTATTCGTGACAAAGTATAACTGGTTGTAAATGCATTGATGACAATTTTTCAAATTTGTCATCTTCTCCTCTTTCTTGATGTCGTAATAGATGACAAAAAAAAAACTGTCATGAATTATGTTAATGACAGTTTTTAACTTTCACTAAAGCCCGAATTTCTACTAGTGATACCGCCTAGTTTCATGAGTGTTTTTAGAGAATTGAGCCTTAAAAATTCTCGTAGAAATGACTCATTCACACCCACATAGGTTACTTCTTTAAAGAGTATCCTGGTAATACCCTATTCTTATAAAAGAATTAAAGAGTCATTAAAAGAATATCTTAACCTCATTCATTTTCAGGTTAGCATTATTTTTATAATAAGAATGGTTAGGAATTTATCATTCTTTCTTAGTGTCCTCTAAGATGTATACATAAATTTGTTTTCCCTTTTGAACCTAGATCTTGGGATCTCCCGTCGATTAGATTGGATTACCATTATGTCAACTCTTATGTTATAGGCTTCAAACTCATTCCTATGTAAGATATTTTCACTTGCTCTCTTGCCAAAGCCTTCATAGGGGATCTAAAATATATCTTCCGATCTACCCTGAATCCAAGCTCAAATCTGAACGGAATTGACAAAGAACCTCTCGATTGCACAACACACTCCAACGGCAACGACAAATGTCCAACAACTGGCAGCGGCAAGGTAGACGATCCAACGATGGCAGCTAATCAACGACGAGCTGCAGCTTTTGACTACGATGGCAAGCAACTACCACAGAATCCGACAGCTACAAGAGTCGAACGATGAGCGACAAGTACGGCGGCACGGCTAAACTTTCTCTCTCAATGGTGCTCTCTACATCTATTATTAGGTATCAATTCCAATTTTTCTATTCAATTAATCAGTATTCTTTATTTTTCTTCTCTTCATCTTTGTTACTTTGTTCCAATTCAAAAAGGAAATTTTGAGAGATGAACCATGTAAATTGGAATCCAACAAGTGATCTAGCTCCCCTAATTAACTCAAAATGGCAAGGGTTAAGTTCGACTAGCTCTCTTATTGTCTTCTTTTGTGCTGTTCGATTTTTCAAGTTCAATAAAAATGAATTATGTTCCAACTTTTATTATTTCGTTCTCTGTTCCTTCTATCATGAGCTAATTTTCTTAGTCTGGATACTTGGTTTGTATTTGAAACACAATTTCAAGGGTACAAATACCAATTTCTCAATAAATGTGTTTAGTTAATGCTTAATTTATTTGGCCAACTAAAAAATTGATTAGTCTTTAACTTAATTTTGAAAATGTTATGTTAGACAAACTAAAAATTCGGTTCCAAAAACAATGGAAAGGTTACTTTAGAAATAGAAGACCAAATTAAGAGCCCAAACATAAGATCTTGCCCATTAGTTATGGTTGGTGTAATAAAATAACATATAAGTTATTAATAGAAATATTTGATAACTAGCATTTATCTTATAAATGAAATAAGACAGTTTAGAAGTAAATTTAGTGCAAGAATTTTATCAGTGCACCTGACGCACCTTCATTCAAACATTTCACTATTCTTTTTAAAGAAAAAGTTAAAAGTTCTCGTGGAAACGATCTCGAAATACTTTATTTCGAATTCTTACTTGTGATAGTTTATACTTGCACTTTACTTTTTGCTATTAATCAAATAATCTCGTCGCAAAAGGATACCTCTATGCCTATAATGAAGTCATTCTCACTCATTTCTACATGGTGAATTCATAAGATATCTTTACGCAAAAGCTCTCTCCATTTGTTCTCATTTTGTTCACATGTGGTTCATTTGTCGAGGTTAGTATAATATTGTACTGTGTATAAAGTGTTGTATATTGGGAGACAATTGTCTATTCAATCGTAACGCACTTGCAATAGGCAAAATATTGTCCCAAGAAATTTTACTTCGTGCGTGCTGCACGGTTAAAATCTCCTCTCTGATATATTCTATTTCGAGTATTCTATAATCTATAAATGTTTGTTTCTATTTCTCGTATGTTATTGTTATCCACATATAATAGTATATACACAGTAGATATTCCAGGGATAATGGGTTTAATGCAACCTGCTTACTTTCCAACAATAATCAAAGAACGTTAAAATATAAGTGGTTAGATTGGAACTCTTTAAATAATAAATATCAAGAAGAAAGAAAAAATAAAAAACAGTAAAACATTATAAGGAACTAAACACCTATCAAAAGAAAAAAAAATCATTTTTACTTCTAATTAAACTTTTTAATTAACCAATTTTACTACTAACAATGACTTCATTATAGATCAAAGGTTACACTCTCGACCATTGCCTACATGAGTTATATTCACAGATATAAGTGTGATAACTAATGTAATCCTTCACAAAGTAATTAATGGTCAAAGTTGGACAAAATTACTGTTTTGTCCCTAGTCTCATCATTTGCTCCTTAAGTTAAACTAGCTCTCTAATGGATAGTCTTCCGTAATCTCGTCGTGGAAAAAATTCACTTTGGAATATCAAGAAAGCGGGCACCCTGTTAATCAATACACGAACCAATACTTTAAGGAATCACTTATATACATACTCAATAATGAGAAGTGCACACTTTGTACTTCGCACAATCGAGAGTTTGTGAATTCCATCTTGTGTAGGAACGTTCCCAACTCTCCACTCGAATGTATCCATAAAAATGAAGGCTTATATGGTGAACGATGTTCACATCACCTTTACCCATGTAAATCAAAGAACACACTCATGTAGGCAAAAGTTAATAACACACTAAAGACTAAAATCAAATGGGCATATTATCATCTCAATAATGTGTCTGCATATTTTCTTTAACAGTCTTATAAGAATCGGCATGACACATCACGGTTCAATCTTATGTAACCTCATTGCATACATGCCTCCATTCACATGTAAATACATGAACGATTTGGAATATGACTATTTATAACATTTTCAAAGCTCATTGTAAAAATAATAACACTAGAAAAGGGTCCCAACCTATCCATATATTATAAATATTCAAACTACTGCTCTTCAACTAGATCCTTTTGTATGTACAATACACATCAAGTTTAATAACATATTTAATAGCTTACTACAATTAAGCAATCAATGTTAATTTGCAGGACAAAATATACATTAATTATTAAGTTTATATTATTTATATCTGAATAGTTTACCGGCTAATATCACGAGTTTAATTTCAGGCATGCATACATTCCAGTAGAATGATCTAAGATTAAGTACTAACTTAAACTTTGGAGTTTACGTGGTCAAGTACCACACTAGTGCACGACTTTGTTTGTGGGTCATCACTTCGACTAAAAAGACTTCCATTTTGGAAACGATACTAACTTGTCATCTCATCCAAAATCTTCCATCAACAAATACATATGAGAATAGTTTTAGAAGGTAAATTACAATACTATTCAAAGTTTAAGGTAAAGATGACAACATTTATCCAAGTTTAAGGGCCAACTTGAGTAGAGCTCAAATGGGTCAAGACATATATCTCCAACTAAAAGGTGATAAACTCGAATCTCCATATCACATGTCATTGAAAAAAAAGCCCAAAGTCAAGATGTAATCAGATTAAGTTGAAAGTTTCGGGTAAAAATAATTAATTTATATTTTTTATTAAAGAAATGGTTGAATGGATAAATGGGAAATTTTAATTTGCGAAGGAAATAATAATGGAGGTAGTAAAATCACGTGAGGGCGATAATGGGGAGAGAGTGGGGAAGGGGGCCGTCATTTCATTGTACAAATTTGGGCTTCATTTTTCTTTTTTTATTAAAAAAAAAGGACATTGTCATTGCGTACGGTCTTATTGGGATACGGGACTCGCATTCAATACTTATCTCTCCCCACTAATCTCCGCCGTTGGATTCTCCGTCTGCTCTGATCGAGGCCAACATGGTCACGTGCACAGCGTGCTCCTCCCCCTTTTTCCTTTTTCTCTATTCCCCTAAAAGCCCCCACTCCCCTGCCCGTTACCAAACTACCAACTGTTCCCCACTCATTAAATAACATTCTCACTTCCACATTATTATTATTATTATTAAACTTTTTTATCATATCATTTCTTTTTTCTTTTTGATAAACACACAACTAGGAATCTAAATCCCCAACGCCAATCTACTTTTTTATTAATTATTTCCACAAGATATTTATGTTGTATAATTTAAAACCTATTTTTGTTTCTAAACTTTCAATCTTTCTTTCTTTTACCTTTATATATTAAATCAACCACATTAATTGAGACCTATTTTTTTAGATGGGAGGTTCAAATACGCATACTTCTAATTTATTGTATTAAAAAAATCATATTCTCAATTATTTGCTTCGATATTTAAATTTATTTTGCATGTGTTTTATATTAGATTTTATTTAAATTTTTATTTAAAAACAATGAAAAATAACAAAATAAATTTTTATTGCAAAGATTAGACTAAAATATCATGTTTAAAAGCTTAAGTAGGGGAATAGGATTTAAATCCATTTATATGAAGTTTGTTCCTCATGTTATTAATAATTTCAATTTTGTTCTTTGTATATTTTGATTTATTGACTTAAATAGTTTTTGACATTAACTAAGATTATTGATTATATTAGTGTAGGTTAAGATATCTATTGTTGACTTTGATTTCTAGACAAGTACTAAGGAGGTACCACGTATGTGCTATGTATGTTTTCGTCTCTTTGCTCGAATTTGACTTTTGCATAGAAATTTATCACTGATGTGGTGCTCTATCAATTATACTCTGATGCTTAAGTTAGTACTTGGGGTGGGAGCAAAGGAGTATGGAGCATTAAGATATTAGCAAGTAGAGATTTCACTAGTCTTTCAAGTAGTTAATTTTGTGTACCTTGACGTTGGTCCAGTAACTTGAGGCTTTCCTCTTTCTGATTCCTATGGCTTCATGTGTTTCTCTACTAGCACACCACATGGCGCCCTAAATCTACACCTCAACATCTATAAATGGTTAAATTTGCCCTACCTCTTTAGCTTAAGTTTTTAAGTTTATTGGACATTTAACATGTTTAACATTGTATATAGTATAAGGTTCTCTGTTTCAACCTCTGTATTGTCATTTCCTTCCCATTTAACATTTATGATCTGAAACTTGGGAATGTGAGAGGGATAATTTAAAGCCTTCATAATTGTATTTTGTCTTTTGTTAAACAAAAAAAAATATCAAACATCTTTGACAATGATTTTAGTTTTTTTATTGTTTAAAAAGTTAGAAAATGGAAGAGACGCTAGAGAAATCTATATAAAGTAAATATGACAATTATTATATACTAATATAAATAATTAGTTTAATAATATATATATATATATATAATTTTAAATTTTATTTAATATTTTATTCACGATTAAGTAAATAAAGTTAATAAAATATATATGAATTGTCTAAAATAGAATCGAGGATGGGATAGGGGAATGGGTGTGAAATGCATTCCTTGTTCTTGAACTTGCCCCTACGGGAATTTTGATCACCCCTAGTATAGAAAGAGACATGAAAGTAAAAGTTTTTATAGATAAAAAGAAACTCTTTAAAGAGAAGTTTTAGAGATGTAAATTTAGAGAGACAAAGAAAAATATCTAGAGAAAGAAAATTTAGTGACAGAAAAGTTAGAGATAAAAAGAGATTTTTTTTACCAAAAGAGAGTAAAGTTGAGAGTAAAAAATATATGAGAGAAAGAAAGAAAAATTATAATGATAAAAAAAAATTAAAGAGTAATATGTTAGAGACATATTTGTTAGAGAAAAAATAAATAAAAAGTTAAAGATAATTATGAAAGAGAGTTTGTCGATTCCCGATTATAAGTTCTTGTTGGTCACGACTTATAATAAGTAGTTATTAATCTAAAAAAATACTCTTACTAGATCTAAATCCAAAACTCAGGATCCTAGACTATTACATGAGACTCAAACTTTATGTAGAGATATAAATAGGGATCAAGTTTGAGTTAAGAGTCTAAATGGTCTATAGTATAGGAATAAGGTTGGGCACCTTATTCTGGGGATACTATGGATGCGGCCCACTTTGTAGCTAGTACAAACAATGTGATCCTAATTGGTTCATGTGAAGACATGTGAGTGGGGGTATCCTGGGCAAAGAGTTTGCATAAGACCGGACCACGAGATAGTCACTTTTACTTTATAACACGTTTACTGTCTGAAACTGACTATCTCGACTTTGATGGCCTAGGTAACTCGATCTTAATCCTAAGTTAATTATGAACTTCTATTTACTCGGGATTATCCTTAGATTTGCATGGGTGAGAACAACTCAACAGCGCTGGCTCAATAAGCCTCTCATTTCAGGGGTAAGACCAGATAGATAGCTAGGAACATAGGGTGCAAGAAAGAATTCACTACTACCCAATTTTGGGATAGTAGAGAGGTTGTTCTCTTAAGGATTGAATTCAGGTCTTGAACAATCGGCGTCACCCTCATCAAAAGGTTTGAGAGGATTTTTTGATTTGATAGTTGGACTACAAATCGTTGTTCATTAGAAGATCGGTGGGACTTAAGGAACAAGAGGTAATTACAGGGGTAAAATGGTATTTTGACCTTATTTGCATAAGCTCGTGCACAAATATATATACATTCAATAATTCGAGTGTTTATATTTGCTAGAGAAGAAATAGATTAGAAAGAGAGAAAAAAAAGTTAGAAAGACAAAGAGAGAGGAAAGTTCGGAAAAATATTAAATTTTTTGAAAGGGAAAAATGAGAGTGATATGTTAAAAATAAAAGAAGGAAATAAAAATACATAGAGATTATAATTTTGGATAGAAAGAGAAATAATTATAAATATTCTAAAGATTAAAATTTTATACGGTGAAAATTTATAGAGAGAAATTTAGTCACGAAACAGTTTTAGACTGAGAAAGAAATTTAGCCTAGATAATTATGTCACACCGAAGAAAGTTGAACATGGGAATAAAAAATAGATTTTGAAAACGAAAATCTTTATTTAAAAACATTTTCTTAAAAATTTACTTAGAATTTCAAAAATGTTTTTAAAAATAGAAAACAAGATTGAATTGGTTATGAAAAAAACCTATTTTCAAAAACCAAAAACCGAAAAATTAAATGATTATCAAACGAACTCTAAGATTTAAAAGTGATGCTTTAATTTTGAGGTTCACAAAATCATTCTAAATAGTCCTTGAATTTAGTTGACATTAACATTAGTTGATCATTTTGATAAATATATACCAAATATAACAACGATACGCATTATTTTTAATAAGTTAACAAATAGTTGACTAAATTTAAGGACTATTTAAAACTATTTTGCAAACCTTCAAAAGTCAAACAGAAAATAAATCGATTTTAGACACCAAAAGTATAATTTACACAAGATTATTTTAGTTCAAGATTTTTAGACATTTGCGTAAACTAGATTTGATCTTTTTTTCAAAATGTCTATTATTTGATACGTAAACTTTTGGCACTTTGACTTTTCAAAATGCCATATTTTAGTCATAGAATATGGAAAAGTGGTGGTTTTAATTATTGATATTATTTTGCTATTTAATATTCACTGTCTCATTCAATTTATAGGGCTTTAATACATGTCCATCCACATTTAAAGCCACATTATTATTTATCTGCTAGCTAAATAGTTAGCGCAAAATAACTTAAAAACCAAACTTTTTTTTAGTACAACTATTATTTTTTAAAAGTGAATTAAAATTGAAAACTTGAAAGTTTAATTTAAGAACTAAAATAGGCATTCATTTTGACAATGAATCCAAAATATAAACTTCAATGGATAAGATAAGATTTAAATCATCGTTTTTTTAACGGTAAAATGGAGTTACCACTTCATGTGAGATTTTGTTTTTTAAATATTTTAGTTTAAAAAATCTATCGTATTTATTTATTCATTCATTCATTATTATTATTATTTGAGTACTAGTTTGAAATCTTATTAGGGATTTTTTTCCTCAAAGTAACAAATGGAGATTGAAATTTCGTCTTGGTTCTTTTTTTTTTTTTTTTTCTCTTTTGAGTACTTTGTCTTGGATTTGTTGGCTCAACGTCCATCATCTCATTTATCAAATATATTGGTCAAAGTCAACATAGCTCAGTGGTAATTAGCATATATTCCAACCAAGAAGTTATGAGTTCGATCCCCCAATCTTTCGAGGATTATCAATTCCGAAGGACCCACCATATTGTACTTCTAGGGAAGGGTCTAACATAACGTGAGGAAGAAAGTAGAGTAGAAGGGCAATAATCTTGATGATGAGAGTTTGTTTCAGAGTGTGTGCCGAATTCTCACAAAGAGCAGTAGCGAGCGTCCTTGACAATTCTCTTTTATAGTGTATGACAATTTGATTACAGGATGTTAACGCCAGATGCTCACTAGCTGTCCCTGGTACGGATCTCTCAAACACGCTCGACCTTAAGAACAAGTGCACTTGGTATTGGGCCCGATACGCTCAACCTTTGCCTATTCTTTGCTAACCCGCTCCATATAGTTGAGTGAGATTACGTGTGGCGACTTTCATTACAAACATTTTTAATAATGTTATAAATTTTGTAGATGATTTGTTATAATGATTTCGATACATATTTACTTTTCAAAAGCAATGAGCTTTCTAGAGCTATGATTATATTCTTTTTAAAGAAAAAAGTGAAAAATATTTTGGTGCAAAAATTGGTTGACCGAGATTCAAACTTGTGACCTCTTGGTCAGAGATATGTCAATTATTATTGAGCTACACTCGTGTTAACTGTCATAATGTCACTTTTCTACACATATGACATTGTTTTAATAAAATAATTTAAAATATGATATTGTTAATCTTATACATCATTTGATTAACTTAAATAATGATAAGAACCAACTTGAGCATATAGCTTTAATGCCTTTTTTTTTCTTTCACCAAAGGTTGAAGATTCAATTCCACCCCCCACATTTAATTTGTTGTACTTATGTGACAGTCATTAATTAATATAAATGTATTTTCTAAAACTAATATAAATGGATTATAACTCGTCAAAACGAATATAATTCAACGGTAATTGACATATATCTCCAATAAAGAGATTTTGAGTTCGATCCCTCACTCCTACACCACATGTTGTACTAACAAAAAAGATTAGTATAACTTAGATATTAATTGCTACATACTCATAACAAATCACTAATTAACGACATGATTGATTTGCATACTTTAATTTTCCTATATTTTGAAAGAAAAAAATCCTATATTTACTAATATATTTTTTTTCAATTACTAGTTTTTATTTACATTTTAACAGCATTGTTATTGTGTACAAAGACAAACTTAATTAGCTGACGATTAAAACACCTTGCTAAAATGTGGGAGGTTGAAACCTCAATCCCCACATTTGTTGTACTAAAAGAAGCCAATCGTTAAATATGGTACTTGGGTTCACACGACATCTTTGAGATTTCAAGAATTTTGTGCAGTGTCTCTTTTTTTATTCCAAGTCGAAAGCAAAATATGCAAGCTGCATCATTCTGCTTTGGTTCTCTAGTTATCCAATTTTTCTCAATAGCTCTTGAATGTTTACGGAGAAGAAATCTTCATCCATAGCCCATGTGACTTTTATCTCTTAATAGGATATCTTTTATCTAAAAATAAATAATAAAAAAAAAACTTATCAATAATTTGTTAACAAATATTATTCATTACCCTTGCAAAATATATGTTTGTTTATATATATATATATATATATATATATATATATCACATATGTTTAGAAAGAAGATTTTTGTTTATTTTACGGTGTAGTCTATTTTAGTTCCCTAAACGGCCGTTTGGTTCAAGGTTTTAAAAAAGATGCATGGGATTAAGATACCTAAAAATAAGATGCCTTGGAAACAAAAATAACTGTTATGTTTGGTTGTATATATATTTGAGATTAAGATGCCTGAAAATGAATTATATATATATGTTTATTTTGTATGATTACTCTAGAAATATTCGTTTGATGTGATTGTAAACATTGATTTAACTATATTAATAATTTAGTACCATAATCAGTTGAATAATTAATACTAAATGTTATTTAACTAAGAGTAGGATTTGCATCCCAACTTTCGTTATTAGGTTAGCAAAATATATATTCACACACTTATTATTCATTCAATCAATTTTGTTTTGCACTTATGTGTCTATTATTGTTAGGGAGTGATTATTATATATCAAAATAATTGTGTTATCACCTACAATTGCCATGTTTTTTTTAACGGTAAAATGGCAAATAAACAAAAAAGAAGCTACAGTACACAAATTAATTACATGAATATAATGGCAACATCAAAGTACGAACGAATAGCATAAATATATAACTTTGGAACCTGCGGAAATTTTAGTAGTTGATTGCTTGTTTAACACGTCGTGCTTGCCGACTTGAACACAGTTAAATGCGTCAAGGTTCTTATGTTCGACTAGAAAGTCGTGAGTTCGAATCTCTCCGCTCCTATATGTTGTACAAAAACAAAAATATATGGTATCTTTAAAAAATATTTCTTCATACACGAAGTTTTGAATTTTAGAATTTGTGTTTATATTTTTATACTTTTTGTACACTTTTATTTTTATTTTTCAATATGTTATCAATAAATTTTGTTATATCATATTTTTACAAGTTAATTTAGTTCAATTTTTTTAAAGAAATAAATTGATATGAAAACTCTAGCAAATTAGAATTAGGAACTTTTGGATATATGAACTCCTAATTCACAGACATTAAAACTCCAAAATTCAATATTTAGCACAACTCTAAAGTAGAATTAGAATAAGGTTATGATCGAAGACCATGAAGTGAGGAGAACTAGTTCCTTATTCGAGGTTGAACACTCTAAATTTGAAATCAAGATTAAAAATTGCAAAATTCAAGCGCTCTTAACTTAATTACCAGAAAGAAACGGCTTAAAGGCTCAAAATTTCATTAGATAAAAACTCATTTGTTCAAACAATCTAAATGGTAAACTTATGTATGACCTACCAATAAAAATAACGCAACAAATATTAATTCTAATTTATTTCGGTAAAAAAAATAAATAAAATAACCCACTAAACTAATTAAATAATATTAAGGCTAACATTTGGCCCAAAAT
>NW_019104495.1:3703318-3714654 GCF_001995035.1 Momordica charantia | reverse complement strand
TAAATTAATTATGACAACTATATGTGATAGATATTTTATATATGGAAATCAAGGTTAAATTTGTTAAGATATAATCTAGAATTTTAAAATTCGTTAGAAAGATGCGTATTCTACGATTTTAAAAGCTGGTGGTCAACATATTTTGCAAATGAATTCCTTTTTTGTTTTGATAAATAGTTTTTTGCAAATGAATTGCATTCTAAAAATGATTCTTTTTAATGCCTCATGCTTCTAAGAATTCGAATTCGGCAACAACTATGCATCATTCTGATGAGATGATAACTCTTTTGACTTGAGTTGCTTTTAAGAGTGAAATTATCTCTCCATCCATCCTTTTAACATCATTTGTCTGCTTAATTTGAAAGTTCTTAAATTTGAGCCATCGAAAATGAACGTGTATCTTGTAATTAGTATATAGGTACTAACTATCAAAATTTTAAAGCATTTTTAACAATGCTGGTATAGTCTTAGGATAATTCTCATTTGAACTTGGTGTTAGTTATCCTTCTACTTGGGCGTCACAAATTTTAATTGGATTGATTCCCATATTATTCGCGAAATCAAGTTTTTATTTAATTTTTTTTCTTTAATACAATAATTTAGAGTTACAGAGATTGAACCTTCAACCTCAGGAGAAGGAGTACATATCAATTACTGAACTATGCTTATGTTGAGCACAGAGACATATAACTTATTCTTTTGGAGTCTGAGGTTCACCCGTTTAGGATAGTAATTAAAAAAAGTTAAATTTGGACGTGAAAGTTGCTATATATATATATATATAAAAAAAAGATGTGAAAGCTGGAAGGGTAAACTGCATTTGATTCAACTTCTAATAAAATCATTGCTGCTTTCTACTTATTGTAAGGAAACAAAATTGAACCAAATCGTTGGTTTGTTCATATGGTTCTTTCTGAATTATTTAGGAAAAAATCAAATGAAACCTAGACGTTGTAATTTAATAATGTTACATTCACCCACTGATTTAAAAAGAAAAATAACACGAAAACCTCTCCATTATCATTAACTTTATTAAAAGTCTTGGTAACTGTACAAGAATAAACCTCTCAAAATTCACGAGTTTAAATAAAAATCCAACTCTAAATTCTAAAGTCCTATCAATACAAATATATTTTAAAATAATTTTCAAACAAAAGTCTACCATAAATTAAAAATTGCAATACTTACGATATTTATTATTGTCAAAATCTAATTTGACAAAATTGAAAGTTGAGGTTAGAAATTGAGTCACTTTGCAAACTTTAACCTTATTAAAGCAAATTATTCAAGAAGATCAATAATAAAATAATAAATTAATTAGAAAGCATTGGCAGCTATATCTATGATCCAACCAAACAAATTGTCATAAAAGTCATTGGTTTGGTCTTACTGGGCTGGTTGATTTGATTTCATTTTGTGTCCCCAAATAAAACTAAACCTAAATTGATAATAAAATAGACACTTCCATATTTATTTATTTTGTTTTATGTTTATTCTGTTAAATTTTTACCGAGTAATTGAATTTTGTTGAGTACAATAAGTATGGTAGGTTTTGATTTGATACTCCAACAAAAAAAAAGGCCTATGAATTTTAGAAACCAAACTAAATGAAATAAAATGTGCATAAGTATTGAAAATTAAAATATAATTTAAACTTGAACAAAATTTCAACAACTTTCTGAATAAAATCGAGATTCAATTCATCGAAAGTATTTATGTGGGAGATAGATATAGATGTTGTCCTACTTAATAGGAAAAGAGAGGGAGAAGTTAAAAAAAGGTAAAAAAATAAAAAGGAAAAGGTAAGAAATATATTTACCAAAAAAGGAAAAAAGTAAAACAGAAGTAAAAGTAAAAGGCGTACGACATTAGTATTAAATCACTCTGCATCCAAATTGCTAAATTCCGACAAATCGTGCATTTTTCATGACTCCTAAGATGGCAATTCCTTATAATTTCGACACAATCATTTTCTTCCCCCTTTTTTTTTTCTTTTGATTTTTGACTGAAATATATTAATTAACTAAATTATTTTTTTTCTGCGTTTGACCTCTAAGAATCTTCGGGAAAGATAATCGTATATATGGTTAGTACACAAGCTTGGGGACCAAGTATCATCCTCAGTGGCAGTCTCGTAATTTCACCAAATAACATGCCCTTTTTTTTGACCGAATCGCGTAGGACAAACTTCCCGACAATGCACTGACGGCCCGCTGCGCCACCTTCCTTCCCAGGGGCAGGCGCGTGAGGGGTAGTTCCTCGGGAGACGTTTCGGGCGTGTGGCACACGCGCTAAGGGGCGCGAGTGGGACGCGCGGGTGCGTAACGGCATAATACACATGAGATGGTGGATGGGATGGGCATAACGCATGAATGTGCATGATGGTGGAGGAGCACATGCCATATCAGAAAAATAAAATACGTAATTAATTTAATGAAAACAATTTCCATATCAGAAATTTAATTTAATTTAATTTTGATACTCGGCTCTCTCCTTTAATAATGAAGGATTTTGACTGCTTGGGGAAAGGTGAATAATGGGCTAAACAGGAGAAGCCAGCCTTCTAGTGAGAGACTGTAGAGTGAGAGAGAGACACACACATAGAGGTATAATATATTCATATTCTAAGTTTTTTTTTTTTTTTTTGGTCAAATGGGTGTGGTTTGATTTGCTTTAATTTTTAATTTTTTTTAATAATATAGCTATTTCTATATCTCTGTGTTGTGTGATGTTTTGTATGGAGATTTGTGTATTCGTTGTTATAGCAATTCAGTCGTAGAGTCTTCTTCTGTCTTTTTCTTCTCTCTGTTTTGGGTCTGCAACTTGAGCGGCTCTGAGGTCTATTTCACTGTTTTCTGCAGAGAGACGATATAAGATAAAAAGTTTCAACTGATCTTTGTCACGTTTTTGCGATAGGGGAACCGTAGCCATAGATTTGTAATCCCCTCTCTGTTCTTGGTTTTGGTTTTGGTTTGCACCTATTTATTATCTTCGTTTTGCTTATTTCTCTTCTGTTTGAAGGGCAGAGGGAGGGAGAGGGAGAGGAGTTTTGTTTTTCTTTTTGGAAAAAGAAATTTCTCTAAAGAGGAAACAGAGTTGTTGGGAGTTGAGGAGGTGGAGATTTATGTCGGCTGGGTTTGACTTGGCTGTGATTGGGGCTCTGTTGAAGCTCTCTGTTTCTTCTTCTTCTCAAATCGCTTGCTTGGCTCTCTGTTGCTGTATGATTCTCTGCTGTTTCCAGCAGAGTCTGAGTCTGGGGTTCCCATCTGTTTCGATGCGTTTGAGACCCAAGAGGTTTGTGGGTTTTTCTCTTTTCCCCTTTCCTTCAATCTTTTTACTGTTTCGATCTATTTCGTGTTCTGGGTTTTGTTCTGATTTTGTTTTCGTTTCTTCTGCAGGACTTGTTCTGGAGTGAAGTGCTTTGGAGCTTCTCATGTAAAACGATTCTCATTCCTTCTTTTGCTCTTCAGAAGAGGGGGTTTCACCTGAAATCAAAAACTGCCTTTCGTTTTCGTTTTCGTTTTTGGTTTCTTCGATTTTTGATTCATTTTCTTTGCCCCTCCTTTGAAGAGTTCCAAAATTTTCCCTACACTTCTTTTTGTTCTTTCTTTTCTTTTTACCTTCTAAAGATGCCGGAGCCTCGAGTTTTACAAGTAGCGAATCAGAAAAGTTTCGGAAGAAAATCGAAGCCGAGACTGAATCTTCCCCAAGAAATGAGAATGACCCGGAAAATCCGTGTCATCTGTAACGATCCGGATGCAACCGATTCATCTTCCAGCGAAGATGAAGGAGACGATTCGAAATCTCTCAAATCCAAACGAATCGTCAGAGAAATCCACCTCCCTTTGTTCCCATCCCACTCGAAATCAACGGACCCCACCATCACGACCACCACTCTGAGCTCTTCCCAAGACAGCAACAATGGCGGCAAAAGGAGGGTTTTAGCCAAAACCCTGTCGACCAGAAGAACAGCCTCCCAATACAGAGGGGTTCGCCAGAGAAAATGGGGGAAATGGGCCGCTGAAATCCGAGATCCTTTCAAAGGAGCCCGCATTTGGCTCGGAACTTACAACACAGCAGAGGAAGCCTCCCAGGCCTACGAATCGAAGCGGCTCGAGTTCGAATCCGCCATGGCCGCCGCCGCCTCCCCTCCCAAAATCAACCTCTCCTCCTCCTCCGCCGCCTCCTCCGCCTCCGCGGAGGAGACCCAATCGGAGAGCGTCGTGTCCCAGACATCCCCGGCCGCCGCCGTCGCCACCACCGCCGCCGAAATGGAAACTTCGTCCTCTGTTTTGATCAAGGAGGAGGAGGAAGTGATGATGATCGACGCGAATTTGATGAACGAACTCCAAATGCCCGATTTGGGATTCGTGGGCGAGCTCAATTTGGGGCTGCCGGAGCTAGACCCGTTTTTCATGGACGACATCGGTCAGTTCCTCGACGATTTCACCGCCATGGACGATGTTCAGATTTATGGGTTCGAAGACGACGAGCCGAGCGGGCTGCCGGACTGCGATTTCAGCGATTTTGGGAATGACGACATATCTTGTTGGGTGGATGAAGCTCTCAACGTGCCTTGCTCGTGACAAGTTTTGCAGATTAGGGTTCAATCATGATCAGTATTAATGTTTGTTATTGTTGTTATAACGATGATGAGATTTTGTTTTTGCTGGAAAAGACTGATTTTCTCGGGAAAATGTTGGGAATTTTCCGGGAAAGTGCTTTTTTGATGGGGAGGAAGAGTCGCAAAAGAAGAGAGAGAGAGAGAAATTCATGTCCTCTGGGTTTTCCTGTGCTTTGAGAGCCGTCCAGGGATGAGGATTTCTTCTTTTTTTTTTTTTTAATTAATTTTTGTTCTTCGAGAATTACAATGGTTTATCGATGGAGTTGAAAGAGTAAATTTCTTTTTCTTTCTCTTCTCTGTTCTTACAGCTCATTTTGTCCGTCTCGATAGAACTATGTGGTCCTTTCGGTCTGAAATTAATTTGGTTTCTAATATAAATCCAACTACTTTTTTTTTTCACTATTTATCAGAAAATTTTATTTCGTAGTTTAGGGGTTTATGTTTAGGGTTTATGGTTTAATTCTAATAAATATTATATTAGGTATGGTTTTGGATTTAATTATTATAAACATTTATAATGGTAGAGTTTAATTTGGAAATAAAGGATTGTATTGTAACCACCGTTGAATGTGGCAGTTGGCTGGCACCCTGAAATTGTATTAATATATTAGCATTTTTTCTATTTTTTTCTCAATTTGATTAAGTTCATATATTTTTTTTGAAATAAAATAAAAAATTAAGATTAAAATATGAAAGTTAAAACAATTAATGTTGCGATTTGGAGGAATATTCAGATTTTCTTAATTGCTTATATCTTGATATATATAAATAATATATACATACCTTTATGTTAGAAACTAATTTGTGGGAATTTGTTTGGGATTATTTTAAAAACTTAGCTGGACGTTACGATTCCCCGCTGGATCGGAATCAATAAAACTGATAATTCCAAATCAATTGTTTTTTTTTTTTTAAAAAAAAAGGGCGAGAGAGGGAGAGAAAATTCCAAATCAATTTTTACAATTCCTCGGATTCTCAGCCATGGATGGCTTTATTCTGTTTTGTTTCTTTCTTTGTTCACCATTTTTCATCTTCTGCGTTCTAAACTATTCAAATTTATTAATTTAGTACCCTTAATGGAGCACAGTATGGAGTGATAGAATATAGATGAAGATGGCCAATTGTATTCATTAATATTTTGTAAATCTAAGTTAGAAATACTAATAAGGAAGTAAATAGTATTTGTATTAAAAATTAAAATACCAAAAGTGAATTTTATTTTCTGTGTAGGGAAACAGAGGGCAAGGAAAAAGAAAAAGGAAGTGGAAAATAATAATGTTAACAATGGAAGAAGTAATTTGATTTATTGGGTGGATAGCTGTGAAGCAATATTATTGGTAAAAGAAAGGAAAGAGTGGAGTGATGGTGTGTGAATAAGTGGAATTTTGATATTAAAAAAAAAAGGAGGGGAGAGAGAGGGGGTCGGGTCGTGTTTGGTGATGCAGCATTAATGCCCAAAGTTCCCAATTTTGACTTGATTTCATATATATTCAATAATAATTGTGGTGGATCATGACTTCTCAAACTTCAACACAACAACAATAATCATAATAATAACAACAATAAATAATAACAAAATCCAGTAATATTGCATGTTTGAGCCTATTAGGTGATGACGTGATACGTGGACCAATAAGATTGAACTGTTCATAATGTTGAGGTATAAAGCTTCATACTCATTTTTTCGAAGAGCAATACCTCAGTCGTAGATGATAATTCGCCTATGGAGTACCTTGACCTTAATTTATAGTTCGGTTAAGGATGAGATATATCACAAAAACCACTCTACTACTGCGAATCATAAGAGGGTTATAACTGTCCGGTAAGTAAGACCCACCGATCTACTCCTATGATAGAGAGACTTTGATGTGTATATAAGTATGCAATTCTAATTGCTGTTATTCGGTGATGAGAGAGAAGAGAAAAATACTATTCATCATTAAAATAATCAAACTATCTTCTCTCTGATAATTAAAAGAAAGTCTAACTAAAAGATTTAACCAACCCACTAAAACTTAACTCATATAATTAAAATTAACTTCAATAAAGTCAACTACGGTAATAATTGTCTTGAGAGTGAATAAGTCGGACTAATACTAACTTGAACGTTAGAGTGTCTGCTCTCTATTTACAAGTCTTCCTTCATATACCCCGCTCCTTCATAGATCGATTTGTTCATTTAGGAGGTCAGAATTATGCATTAACAGCAACAGGCGTAATTAGGTGGGTCTCATTCACCGACCACTTACCACGACTACGAGATTGTGGAACTTCTGCAATGATGGATGGGCAATTAAGGGCGGTTTCCTCATATACCTTGCTTTGGCTTTTGCAAAAGTTGTTCCTAGCTAAGTGGGGTTCTCAAGTATTATTATTCGATTTTGAGATATAATCAGTTATACCTTGACACTTCTTCTGTCACGTGGAATGTCGTTTTTTTGTGTCAACACCGCATGTATTAGAAAAATGTGAATTTTTTTTTAATTATAATTTTAGTCTCTAAATTTTTAAGAATGTGTCTAATAAGTTTCTAGACTTTAGAAAGTGTTTAATAAATTATTAAATTTTATATGCGTCTAATCTTTCAAAATTCATGGACCTAAAATTTCATGTCTACACTTTCAGAGTTTAATAACACATATTAGATTACGAAGGTTTAGAAACTAAACTTTGAATCTAATATTTATTTTTGTGTAAATATAATTTAGATATTATATTCTCTTCAACTTTTATCTACTTTTTGTTTTGATTTAGGGTGGTAACGTCTTTTTTCTTTTCAATTTTATATTTTTAAATTATGTTTATTTACTAAACTTTTTTCTTTTCCCTTCATTTCTCTTCTTTATCTACTTTGAAATTGTTTTTAAAGTCACGGTCAAACTGGAGGAAAGTAGTTGTCGAAAATATGTAATTTGTTTTTTTAACAATTAGAGCTAAATAAAGTATATATATAGAGAGAGGTTTAGGTGTTAAAAACTTTATTTTTAAAGAAAGAAAACGAAATTAAAATCATTGTCAAATGGACCTCAACATTTGAAATTTAAATTTAATAAAGTATACTTTAATATTATTGTGGTAGGAGTAAAATATGTAATATCATAGAAGTTAAAAGATTAAGGGGTCAGTTTGTTTTATGGTAATCTCCAAAGATGTTTGACAAAATATTTGTACTTGGCTATTTTCATTTTATGTATTTTTTTCCATCAATTTTTTTTTATATTTTATTTTAAAAATAATGCATGCAATAATTCATCGATAACTGGCTAAATACAATTATATTAATATGCTATATTTATCTATAAAATAATTTTCTTTTCAAACGGTGAAGGCATATCTCTCTCAAGTGTTGTTGTACTAAAAAAAATTATATTAAATTACACACACGTATAGACCGGTATAGGTTGTTGGAACAATACATAATTTTAATATACATACCCACGTACAAATCTTACAAAATATAAATAGCGATCTAAGTATTCTCAAACAATCTTATAATTATTCAGGTAAAACAAACATGATTGTTGATGTCGATTTCTGGGGTGAGCGTCATACGAGTGCCACATACGTTGCGTAAGAGTGTGTGTTGAGAATTTATCGTAGGAATTTGAGTAAGAATTTTTGCATATAGAGAGAGATGTAGAGAAAGAATGGGAGGGACTAGCGAGAGAATATGGGGACTCCCGACATTCTACGCTCTCGACTTTTTAGAGTCGCGCATCACCACTAAGTACAAAGGTCTGACATGTCACCAAATGCGTCGCGGGTTCTGAATGCAAGGTTTGTTGACTGTATTTGTATTTCCATATGGTATGCTCGACATTTCCCATTTGGTACGCTCGACGCTGTCCTCTTATTGAGTCGCGTGGACTTCACGTGTTTCTCCACTAGTGTACCATGTAGCGCTCTAAATTTATCCCAACAATGACTATCTAAAGATATCAGACCTCTATAATTTTAGATATCCAATATTTCAGGCATCTGAAGATGGCATCCGGAAAAAATGAATTGTCTTCACAAAAATTTGTTGGATAAAAAATTTAAGGAAATCAATTCCCAAAAACTTCATTTTGAATCTTTAGCTTTCATACAAGTTCATCTTATAAATCATAAAGGACTTTTTTTTAGTGGGAAAAAGAGAATTGAAACATAGTTTACGACGTGCTTTTCTCAGCAATATAATGTTTTCTAAGTTCTTAAAAAACTATAATAGACGAGAAGCATACACATTTTTTTAACAAATAAATGTTCAAAGGCCAACTTAATTATGACTTCTATAAATTCATTTCATGTTTTTGGAAATTAAATTTTCTTAAATAATAAAAATATTCTATAAAATGTCTAAACACATATAAAAAAAAAGTTTCGACTTGTTTTATATTTTTAATTGGGTCAATATTTAAAATTATTTTTTTAAAAAATGGAAAGTAACAATAGTTATCAAAGATACATGAATAAAACAAAAGGTTAAAAAACATATTTAATAGAAATGAAAAAAGATTTTGATGAAAAATATGTGGTTTGGATTTGAGGTTAAGATATGGTCTAATGGGGAGAGACAGATAAAATGCTGGTTGAATACTTAGAAGACAGTGACAATGTCTAAGTTGGATGCATTTGAAAATTTTGACAAAAAGTTTGGATTTTTTAGGCCAATCACATACCTAACATTGTGGGCTAACATTTCTTCCCCCAATATTGTAATCTTATACATTTTTTTTTCAATTAAAAAAAGTTATGTTTGTTTGCTAAATTATTTTTTATGCAAAACAGTTTTGTTTTTAATTTTTAATTCACTTTAAAAAAAATTCATTTATTCACAGATGATTTTAGCTTAATGAGAGTAATCGGTGGTTAACTTAGGACAGGATAACATTTCTATTTCATGTTTATTGTTCAGGTCACTTATTTTTATTTCCTTCCTTTTAATAAATTAAAATAAAAATACCTTTGATAATCGTTTTTCTTGTTTTTTTAGTATAACAAGTTGTAGTGTGGATTAAAAGTTATGACTTTTGAGCTCTTAACTAGTTAAACTATTTTCAAGTTGGCAGATGCTTGTTTGTTATTTCTTCTCGGTGAAGAAAGAAATATAAATATTTTTATAATCATTTCCCCATTTTCTAAAATTACAAATTAAAAAATCTTAATCTTTACATGAAATTTTACTTTTTTTTAAATTAAATATTCTAATTTTTCTTTATATTTATCCTGTAATTTATAAATCAAGAGTGATTAAATAATACTTTTATTATTCTTTGTGGAACTAGAAATGAAAAAAAAGAAGAATGATTTTGTTGTTTAAAAAAATATTACACAATTTTGAAAATGTTTCTAAAAATAGAAAACGAAATGTGGTTACCAAACAATAAATAATAAACCAGAATGTTATCAAACAAACCCTTAAATAAATATTGATTAATTTATAATCTTAGTTTATCACATGTTAGCCTATACATTGATCTATGTCACTATTTTATTTTATATGATTGTTTCATTTTTTAGTACAACATGTGAGATGGGGGATCGAATTCACAATCTCTTGGTTGAAGATATATATCAACTACTGAACTATGCTCGCTTTAGAGATTTAACGGTTAATTTCGTTGATCAAACCTGTATATTGAATGAACCACCTAGATATATATATATATATGTATATTTTCATTTTTCTATATCTTAAGTTTTTTTGTATGTGATATTTTTGCAATATTTTATGTGGATTAGGCTCGAATTACAATTACCCATTTCCTAGTCATTGTGTAGCAGAGGCAGAAGATAACATCAATATCTTCGTTTGATTTCTGACATAACATAAAATCAAATCTGAATACAAAATATTGAGAGAAGAAAAAGAGTGACAGTACTTGTTTGATGTTTCACGTTGGGTCAAAAATGGTTGAATCATTATGTAAATAAAATAAATGCTATTTAAAAATTCCTGTATGATAAAAATATCACATTTATTTACACGGCATTTATAGCAGAAAATAAATATTTATTTTTAAAAATAGTGAAAATTTTGAAATTTTATAAAACTAGCATAATCTAAATCAAATCAAACTGATATGCGGGATAAAACATATAAAAAAGTCAAATTTGTTAGCATAATAATAATTATTATTGTTATTATTATCAGTCTTAGAAGGTATATTATTTTTTTTTCTTTTTCTTAGGCTATACCTTATGTAAACATCATATGGTGTATTTTCTTTCTATTTCTCCAAAATTTATGGTTAATGTGAGAAAAGAAAAAGGAAAAGTTGTAATATTTTAAAAAAACACAAATTAAATTTATAAATGAAATCTCTCTTCATTCACTTATGGTAGATGAGTTGATTTGAGGAAAGACTTTGAAATATGTTAAGTTTTGAGTTTCTGGAAGCATTTAGATTTTGTTTTTTTGGAGAAATCATTTAGATTTTGTTTAAAATAGACGGACTAAAATTAAATAAAATTTTAAGGTAAAGTTTTAGTTAAAACAGGAAAAGTCAAAATATAAATTTAAATACTATTTTAGTTATGTTTCAAATTTTGTTCATTTTGGTCCCACTTTTAAAACATCTATTTTGGTTCATGTAATTTCAACGTTGTTCGTTTGGGTCAAAATGTCTGTTGTTGTCTCCAGGTTTTTAAAAATTGATCATTTTGTTAATTCAATTCATTTTTATCTCATTTTTTTCCATCACAATTAGCATGACATTTCACTTGCTAG
>NW_019104495.1:3689490-3702513 GCF_001995035.1 Momordica charantia | reverse complement strand
ATATTCTAAACTAAAATTTTAAGATAAGAAAAATGTATTTTAAAATTTAGCTAAGAATACACATATGTTTTTGAGAAATTTAATATGATAAGCATACTGAAAAAGAAAAAATTATGAGAAGCACGCAAAGTTTTAAAAACAAAAATATAAAAAATGCAATCGTTGCCCAAATAAGTTCCAACTCTATTTGCCTCCAATATTGTAGGTCTAAATCCTATTCCAATTCCTTTTTAACTTTCACTTTTTGTTCATTTTGTCATATACTCTCAAAGTATTCATTGTGGTTCTTGTATTTCTAATTTTTGTCTATTTTAGTTTTTGACCTTTAAAAAATAGTCATTTTGGTCGCTTAGTGTTGTTTTATATCTCATTTTTTCGACTACAATTTCAAAACAATATTGTACTCCATACATTTCTTGCAATATTTCCATAACTTTATATTATAGGGATTTTTTACTTTTTATTTTTTTGTTACTGTATAAAATTTGTGTTACAATTTTGAAACAATGATCAAAATGGTCACTTTTTAAAAATATAAGAACAAAAATAGACAAAATTTAAAAGTAAACCGACCAACAAAATAATAGTTATACCAATATTTTGTTAGGTCAATTACCAACTTACCCTTTTGTGTATGCTTGGTCTCATTTGATCCCTATTATATGTCTTAAATGTTTTAATTTAGTTATTATAGTCTAGTTAAATCTCCCATATACCATTTGAATTGAGCAAATATGAATACTTTTCTCATATGACATGATTTTTGGATATCAACCCACCACCTTTGTTTTCCCGGTTGAAATAAAATGTGTCATCTAAATAAAACATGTAACATTGTCAAATTTTTACGATGATATAGACGTTTCAAATCTAAGGATCAAATTAAAAAATTTAAAATCAAACAAACTAAATTCGATTCAAACACAAATTGGAAAGAATATAAAGATAATTTTTAATTATTAAAAACATACTCCTACTTAAATCAATAGCAGTTTTAAATATCAATCAAGACATCGCTCAACTGGTTGAGACACCTTTCTCCGGTAAAAAAGTCGTGAATTTGGATCCCTACGCTGACACGTTGTACTATTTTTTTAATTACTGAAACTAAACAACATAAATAATTTATTATTATTTAAATACACCCCCCCCCCCACGTAAAAATAAATAAATATTCATAATTTGATAAATAAAGTAAAGGGAAATCCTGTGTAATGCCTACATCAACAACATGCTAATGAAAAATGGTCATAAGTTTTTTAATTTTAAAAATGGCCAAATCAATATTTTCGAAAATTTATGGAAGGGGTAAATTTCCATATTTACCCCCACCAACATCTGTAAACCAATCATATTAAATCCTCCCTAACCTACATAACCGTAAACTAATTAAATTACAAAATAAATCTAACTAATTCTTTGTCAACCTAACAATCTCAAAGTTTCTCAAAACATGGAAGGATCAACAAATCCAGCAGAATGACTTGTACAAATTGAGCATCCGATTCAAACAGATCTTCCTACATCTATATATAAATGCTAGTTTATCAAGAATACGCAAGAAAATCACTTCGGATTGTTGATTCATCGCCAGAGATGGCTTAGAACCAATAGTTCATTATCTAATGGATTTTTCCGTTCTAATACTCCCATTTTTATTCATAATAGGAAGTTCCTACGACATGATAGATCGGTGACCTTTGAAATTCCGTTGAAGAATTTCTTCTTCTCCTTGATAGTTTTCTGCCACAAAATACGTCATCCAAACCGTTTGTTGTCACATTCGTTTGTCTGCTCTATCTTGATTCTTTGGCTGTGCGACTTGTGCAATTTGATTCCCATTTTAACATGCACATTTGAGCCCTAATTTGCAAAATTTATAAGCAAACATTGTAGGATATTTAAGATAGTATAATTATTGAGAGTTGAGAGAAAGAAGTAGAAGATGGAGAAGATGATTGGAAAAGACAATGAGAATTATAAGTACAACAACCGCTAAAAGAGAAAGTCATCTTTTTCAGACCGGAAGAAGTCAGAGTGTGACAACGTTTAAACTCGATAGAGACTCTGTAAGGGGAAGCACATACCTGTTCTAGACGCACCAGCAAACACGTTCTTCAGGGAAGGGAATAATGAAGATTCATATAAAGAAAGGGGAATAAGAATAATTCTATGTACAGAGTTTGAATGACATATGTTGTATATGCCCTAGAGCCCTAAAGTTGTTGTGGATACAGACATGTAGACGTACGATTGCAAACTCATTAAAGACTTTGTAATGAGAAGCATATACTCATGCTAGACGCACCAGCAAACGTCTTCGACATAATACATAGTATGATTATTTAGTCTCCAGATATACTTACTCCTATATTTAAAAAACTATCAAACTTCATCCAAATTAAATCTTCATTAAGTTTATAGTTCATCTTTTAGGTTTTGCATGTATTGATTCTATATAGATCGATGATCTCCTAAAACTATCATCTACGTTTTTAACATCTATAGTTGTGGATACAGATCCTGTGGATAATTTCATATACAGAGAAAGCAAAAATGTGAATGTCACTTAAAACATGCAGACGGAAGATTGAAATCTCGACAAAGAATCTGTAATAAGGAGCATATACCCATGCTAGACCAACTAGCAAATTTCATCAACATAAGACATGGTATATACGATTATTTAGTCAACCCTCAAACTTCATCCGAATTAAATTTTCATTAGATTTATAGTTCATCTTTTAGGTTTTGTGATTTTTTTTTATGAATTTAAGATTTTAAAAAATAAAATCAAAATCGTCTTAAGGTATTTTTTAAAATATTCATTGTCTTGGTGATCTCCTAAAACTATTATCCACGGGTAGAAGTTGATTAGAGATTTCCTAAAATCAAGCTATTTTTTGTTTAAGGGTATATTTGTCCACGTTAAATAATAGCGTTGAAATATAACTGCTTGGTAGCCATTTTTATGATATTGAATACTTTTGGCCATTTTTTAAGTCACGCTATTTAATATAGTCATTTCTCTAGTTGCCCCTAAACCCAAAATTGATCAAATTGGTCTATACTATTTTATTACCATTGATATTCATGGTAATATTAAAAAGTTGCCATCATTGTTATTATTATTATTATTATTATTACAACCTAAAGCGAGCATAGTTCGGCGGAAATTGACATATATCTCAAAGCAAAATGTTGTGAGTTTGATCCCCACTCCTACATATTGTACTAAAAAAAATATATATTATTATTACAATTATATATTGTGGTAAAATGTTGTAACATTTTGGAAAAATATTTAGTCTAGAACTATCTTGAGATCTCGAGTTGGAGATATTGAATTAATTTTTATTAGGGGCTGAAAGTCATAAAAATCCTAAAATTAGTTTAGTCCTTAAATTATTAGGTTTATTTTATTTTAATTGGTTCTTAAACTTCTAAAATTTCTATTTTAAGTTTCTAAACTTTCATACTTGCTACGTTTTAACTTTACGAGCTTTTAAAATATCTATTGGATTCTTGAAGTTAAAAGAAAAAAAAAAACAGTTTAGGTTCTCACATTTAATTTACTATTAGTTGTTTATAAGAGAGGTGAATAACGTGTTTTTGAATATGTAGTTTAACGTGTTGACTAGGCATATATGGAAGATATACTTGTTGATCGGTCGAAGTGGGTATTGGATGAGGGGACATCATGTGGCAAAGTAATAGCAATAATTAAAATGATTATCTTTTTTGGATATGTTTTGTAAATTAAAATCAATATTTTAAAAGTTAGGAACTAAAATGATTATTTTTTAGAAAAATAAAATTAAAGAATAAAATAGGCTTTCTAAAAATTTAGAGCCTAAAATAAAATAAATCTAAAACTTTATCCAACAAAGTAAAATTTAAACCAAGTCTAAAATACTTGAAAAGATAGTTAAAGTTCTTCTTTCAACGAATTCAAGAGTTTGTTTTTTTGGAACGGGAACTTGAGAGTATTCTTCCTATCGTGAAATATTTTTATAAGTTGTTAACAATAACATAGTGATGAAAAAAAAAAATTAATAATTGAAAAGATTTGATGAATAATTATTGTTTAAAAGAAGCTTACAAAATAATAAGACATAACAAAGAAGTCAATAACTTTTTAATTATATATTTTTAGTCACTCAAATCAACCTGATGTCAATAATTTGTTTTATTTTCAATAAAAAATCACATAAATGAAAATATAATTAAAAAAAGGAATTAGTATTTATATGAATAAATTAAGGAGAAAAATGTAGTTATGTCGAATAATCACGTGCGGCGGCTCTTTCCACGTAAATCCAAACATTAGTATTAAATTAGGCGTATGGTTGGACAGTGGGCGCATTAAAGAAAATGCAATTTGCCTAAATTCAAAAGACAAGATCTTATTCTTTTTCCAAACAAATAAAAAAAGAAAGAAAACGAAAAGAAAAGAAAAATCTTATTGGAAAAAGCTGCACGTGCAATCTCACGTGAGTTGTAGCCAAGATTTGCCTAATAAAATTATATTATTTTTATGTCAGATTTATTTATCTTACTCTATTAATTATCATAGATTAAATACCTTTGCAAAAAAAATAAAAAAACCATAGATTAAATAATAATCGCAACAAGATGCTCACTGTGTCACGTGATCCCCTTTAAAGGATTATATATATATATATATATATATATGGACAAAAATAATTAGTAGAAAATACTGTAAACCAAGTAATTTTATCCAACTAAATGTTATTAAGAAAATAATTTTTTTAGTACAATAAAATAATATTGTCCTTTGGTGTTCTTTGTTTTCTTTTTCTCTTTTGCATAGTTTTAATTTCTTTTGTTTTTATTCTCTAATTCATAGGTAATTTAGTTAATTTATTATTTTTTATGTTAAATTATAAATTCGAAAACTCTTGGATAATCATTTTATCTTTTTAATTTTTATATTTTTTAAAAATAAAAATCATATAGATTTGATAACTATTTCAAGGATCAAATTATAAATTTTGAAAGTAAAGAAATTAGAATATTCCACCTATATATGCCAATTTTTTTTTAAAAAAAAAGAAGCTTTGGTAAAACCTTTTGCGATGACCTCATATCAATGCTTGTCTCTCGTCAAAAGTAGCTTTTTCCAACGTCATCTTATAGTGTAACCCAACTCGTGAACACATCTACTTTTACCTACTAAGTTATGCTTGATTTTTCTTTTAATGAAATTATGTTTGAATTGACTCTAGTCTGTGTAAATTTTTTGCTTTTTTGTTTTTTTATAAACTTCAATAAAATGATCATATTTTTAAGACATAATATTATAATAAATAATCACTTCTAAGATGTCAAACTCAAAAAATGGTTACAGTTTATTACATTATACTAGACTGACCTATCAAATGGGTCCTTTTTAATTAAGTGCCTAATTTTAAAGTCGAATATTAATTAGTTGTCAATATCAAATATATCCTATTTAGAAATAATTTTAGTTTGACTTTCAAAATTCACTTTTCATCATTAATTGTTTAAGTTGGTTCACTCTAATCAAATCACCCTTTTTTTTTTCTCGATAGGTTAGAACATACTATCTCTTTATCATAAATATATGCCTCAAATAATTTTTCCATCCACAATTTTATTCAGTTATCTAATCCAATCACAAAACAAAGAGAAATATAGGAAAAACAATAAATGAAACAATAAATTTATACTGGTTCACCCTAATAGTTTATGAGTTACGTCCAATCTTCCACTCAGATGTCGGTTTCACTATAATGAAATTGGATGCAAACACTCTCAAATATATCTCCCCACAGATATTCACTCTTTAGAGGTCTCAACAAAAGAACCCATAACTTCAAAGTATTTAACACAATGATACTTAGATATAGGAATGAAAATTCACAATAGAATCAAGATCTAATTACCCAAATATGTTTACCCAAATATGTTGATCTTGATTTATCCCAACGCCTCTGCCAATACTCAAGCCTTTGTCTTGAAATTGCCACAAACTACTCCAAAAAATGGCTCAAATCGACTATGAACCTAAAAAATGTGAAAACTGCAAATATATAGCATTGATACAGCGCGGACAAAAAAAGTTCGTGTGCAAGCCATAGGGACAATGTCGTGGCGCCGTCCCCCAACGTCGTAACGCTGCCTCCTCGACCATTCTGGCCTGCAGCTCTCTGCTTCACCTGTTTTCATTTCGGCTCGATCTCGACTCATCCCTAGCTCGTTCTGACGTCGATTTGGCTCCACCAATCCTAACCATCTCCCACTTAGAGACAAAGCGACAACTTTCCTCCCACTGCACTAATAGTGTCCCATCTTCTTGGCAACCTTGCCAAGGCTTAGTTCTGACTGCACGAACAGTAACTGACTCTCATTTGCTCAGCCCTACCCAAGCTCAGTCTGTGATTGCTTTGAGACTGAGAAATCCTACGTGCTCTTGTCTCCCAAACGCAAAAGACACAGACACATGCTCCCACTCGATCTAAGTGATCCCTGATGCTTCCTTCCTCGATCTAAATGTTAAGTATTGCTCAGTCTGTGTAGCAATACTTAACATTTGAGAGGATCTGTGTAGCACCTTCGTCGTGCCGTGTTTTAAGTGGGTAAGTTTCAGAACTTATCCCGTTTTTTATTCTTAGTTTTTTTTTTCTGTTTATGAGTTTAATCTTAGATTTTGATTCATAGATTTTGTCATTTCGATTCTTAGTTTCTGTTTACTCTTCTTGGGTTAAAAATAAAAAATAAAAAAATTTACCACATCCGAAATTTTTAGGTTGGGTTGGGTTGGTCATCAATTTTCAAGGGAAATCCTTAGGTTACTAATGACCAAAATTTTTCTAAATTGCATGCCATGACCAAATTTGATTTCCTAAAATTTTGGGAGGTATATAATTCCATATTTATCCCTCCATACATTTCATGCACATATTGCCCTTACAGCCTTTGTCTATTTTACCCATCCATGTTTTCAACCATGGGACAGATCACATGTTCAAATGAATCCCTAAAATCAGATTTTATATTGAAACCACCCTAACTACAAAATCTACATAATTCCTAAAATCTCTCCACAAAATTAAAACTACCAAATCTATCTATATCATTCAAACTAATTTAAAATATTATTAATTTTTTTTAACAAACGTAACTAATTGGTTTGAAGATTTCACTACAATCAGCAACCTTAAATACGGTGTCTCTTATTCTTACATAAGGTGTCATTAATCCCCACCCATTTTCTTGTTACATTTTTTCAGGAATTAAGCCAATCAACGCGGGAATACTATGCGATCATTCTTAGGCACGATTTTTATATGATGGAAGTTTTACAATTGTAAAATTTGTGTAAGTAACAAAATGTTTGTAGTAGATTACAAGTTATAGACTAAGTAAATTATGTTCAGTACAATGTAAGTTTTATTATATACGACGTATGAATAAGAAGATACCTCGATTTCATCCTCGTCTCGCTGCTTCAGCACGCTTGTAATGTTCTCCTTCTGTCCTTTATTCTTATCTTTGGTTGGAAGTCTTTGTAGGGTCTTTTTTTACAATGATCTGAAAAAAAAAAAATAATTTTACCACATTGTTTTTGATCTACACAAACAATGTGGTAAATGAATACTTCAAGATTTCAAAAGAATGTTTATTAAGAAAGTAAAGTGAGAAAGTTCTTGTCCTATCTCAAAAAAATAAGCAAGAGATGTCGATACAACGAGGTAGATATAAGATTATACAAAGTAGATGACCATTTTATCAGTTTGTAACACTACAGCCCACCTACTTGAAAAGTTAAAAACTACTAAAAGACTCACCGCATTGTAAGCAAGCAGCCAAATTAACATAGTCATTACATGATTACAGCTGGATATGGAGACTCCTAGGAATCTAAGAAGGATAGAAGTGACAGAATATGTTATCCTCAAACGTCTAGTATCCAAGTGTGTGGTTGAAGTTCACAAACATGCTATACGACATCTTTTAAAATAGGAGTTCAGCAAAAAGATTTTCTTATAAGGAAAAGAGATTAAATAACTGTTTTATATAACCTATTATTTCTTGTTTTCATTTAATATATTCTCACCTAAAGACTTAGCTTATAGAATAAATAGAGTTAATCTAGGCACATTATGGGCAACATTTTTTTAATAACCAAAAATCATAACTCTAACTTTTTTCCCTATAAATAAAACCAAGGACTATAATCGTAGTAAATAAAACCAGTGCAAATGTTTCAAATAAATACAAAGCTGAACGTATGCTTAGTGGCCATGGAAACAAAGAGTCTCTGACCGTTGAATATATTTCTCAATAAATGTAACTTCTTTACACAATATAGGCAGTAGATAAATACAAAAAACCCCCTCACCGTTTTATAATCTGCCATTCTCGTTTTTTTTTTTTTTTGTAATCCTCTATTATCTCTCTTATTCCTCGCGACCATGGAAACCCAAGATGGACATATTCTGGAACTCCAAGGTGTTTCACAGTCTAATTTCCCAAAGTGTTGAGGCTTTCGGTCTCGTTGCCCAAAATTCTTTCATGTAGATATTATTTAAAATTTTTGCAATCTAAACTACACAACAATCTGATTTTAACCATATTTTTATTATTTCTAAACTATATTTTGCAATCTAATCTTCCTCAACCAATCATATCTACAAGGTGTGTTCTACAGATGTTGTGTCAACAAAATCCCTTGAATATCAGAGGTTGGTAACAGATTAAGAAACATACACGGTCTATTTTTTTAGCAGGTCTGAAGCTTCACGGATGATTGAGGTCTGAAGGCTTTGAGCTGCAGCGTTTGAGTGTTGACGGAAGAAGGAAAGTTTCGGTATTTGCAGCATTCCAACACTCAAACCTAAGGCGTTTGAGATTGAGGTGCAGCGGAAGAATGACTTGATTTTTCGAAGGGGTGAGGTGCGATGGAAGAATGTAGGGATTGAGACATTCGAAGGGATTTTGTTGCAATTTGGGATATGGAGACTCCTAGAAATCCAAGAAGGATAGAAGGAATTTAGGGATTGCAATTTGTTGCAATTATTCGAAGAAATTTAGGGATTAGGACTTGATTTTTCTGCGAAGACAGCGAGGTGGTATCCCTTGGATATTCAAGGGATTTTCTAGGAGTCCTTTCCATTGCTTCTTCCATAATGGATTCTGACACGGTATTAATTCTTATCTTCTGCAGTAGAATTAGTTCCTCCATATTTAAAAAAATAGCACTTTCAAATTTCAATATTATTTTTTATTCATTTTCCACTTTTCTAAAATGATTTTACGTTTTTTTAGTCCATTTTACATTTTGATTGAATCTTTAACATTTGTTGATTCAAAGTATGCATTCAACAAATTTTATCTTACAAATTTTGAAATTTCTAAATCTATATGTTATTTAAAATTTTTTAACTTTATAATTTTCGTTCACTATCTTGTTCCCTAAAATTTAGGTGCAGTAAAGGTTTGTTGAAGGGTAGTTTCGTCACAAATTTATAGGGTAATGGCAAGATAAATTTACATAAAATCTTGTAGTTCAGCTCTAACTGTTCTTTAGCCATTCTTGTGATATCTGATTCTTTTGGCCATTTTTCAAATCAAACTATTTAATATAATCGTCTATTGCAACCCGCCGATTCCCACATATGGTCAACTCGAAAATCAAGTTGGTCCCAAAAACATGCCGACTCAACCCAACTCAACCTGTGAACACCTCTACTAAATATTTAGCTCAATCTAAAATAATATTAATTAATTTATTAACATTTTGTTATAAATTTTGTATAATTATTATTTTACAATATTATATTATTTATAACATGTTATATGTTAAATATTTTAATTTTAACAAAAATGAAATGAGTTTGTAATATAGAATAATATATTTATCAAAATTTTCATTTTTAATATAATTCTGCATTTTAACGTTTCAAATCTAAAATTCTGAAAACACTCAAAATATAAGAAATGTTGTTTTCAGAATTTCTACTCTGCACGGGAATCACAGTTTAAAAAAAATGTTCATTTTGATACAATAAATCTAAAAAATAAATAAATAAAATCTAGATTGACAAACAGCATTCATTACTCATCATACAATCCTTTGAATATAAAAATCATCATTGTCAACATTTTCTAATTCTTCTATTTTTCTTTTTTGACCTATTTGTCCATTCTTTCTTCCAAATTTCAAAATTATTCATAGAAACAACTTTGAAATACTTTAAAAACTTTGATGAGTTGAACGCTACATAGGACATGGACATAAATCTGAATTGTTTCTTACGCATTCTATAAAGTTGCAATAATTTATTTGTTTGTCTTTTAGTCTTCCAAAATTTTACACTTTTTTCTTGTATTGATAATCATTATTTATTAATTAAAATCAAGTTTTACATTTAACTTAAAAATTATTATTATTTTGAAATAATTGCAAACAATTAAATAGTTACCAAGGGACATTTTAGGCCGACCACAACCCATAGAGAAAAACAAAGAACTTGCCAGTATGATCATATCTTTGACTTGAGAACAAACTTAATGTTTACGATGAATCTGAATGGATCGAGATCCACAGCGAGCTATGAGGAGAATCTATGTAAGGAGATCTGCATATAAAAAACAAACACTCTAGTGCTCACAGTCTACAGCCAGAGTCACTAGATCAGTTCTAGAGAAAATTATATGCCTTTAGACGGGAATGATGACGTATTTATAGGAGTCAGAGGATGACTATTCTGTTACGACACCTGTTTAGCTAGAAACTAAGGTTGTTACGCAATTTCAAACGGTTCCACAATGCTCTTGGATTCTTAGCTCGGGTTGAATGAGCTAAGACACCCTCACTATACTTGGAAATCTAAGTGTGTTGACCATCGAACTCGCAATCTCTCTTAGTTGAGTTGTGCTCGCTCTGGCATCTTCTGCTATTATATAAGTTAAGTAACCCAATTTTTTATTATTCACTTTCTTTTAAGGGGTGAGGAGAAAAAAATATTATTCATTTGATGGATTTTTAAAATTTAACTAATTTACAGGTTGACATCTAATGTTTACAATATTTTTCAATTTTGTTCAATGTTGTCTATATTTTTTTCAAGGAAAAAAATCAATTTTATCCCTAATGTATCAATTATTTTAATAGAAGGTTTCCATAGAATTAAAAAAGATGGAGCAGTTATAGCAATCTCTGTAATTCATTTATACAAATTTTTTCTTTACAATTATGATGATGAGAAATTAAAAGATGGAGGGAATAAAAATAGACTTGTCATGTGGAGGACAAAGAAAGGTCCAATAGACAAGATCTTCTCAAGACTACCTGAAGCTCTTTCCTGGAGACGGACCTGGACGTTTTGCCTAAAGACCATCTGAAGGTCTTCCTTGAAGATCACCTAAAGGTTTTCCTGAAGACTAACCTAAAGGTCTTGCTCAAAGACCACTAGAAGATCGACCTCGAGGTCTTCTCTAAACACCGACATGAAGGTCTTGGGAAGACATGTAGATCATTCAAGGAAGGAACGATCTTCCGTACTAAGCCGAATTTCAAATGACAATCATATGAAATGGAATAGCTACTCCCGACAAGCCGACCTTCAACCGACATGTCCAACTGCCTATTGGATACCTCAACCTATAAATAGGGCACTTTGCTCATCAATCAGGTATCACATTCTAGTTCGGTCTCCATACTAAGGACAAACTCAAAAACTGACTTGGGCGTCGGATTGTTTATTCCCTTGTCTTTCCTTGCCAAGCGACATCCAAGCTCTTCCTAGTCAGCTTACCTTGACCTCTTGGACTAGTCCTTCCTTCCCAAGGATACTCAAGCTCTCCCAACGATCATACCTTGATCAGTAATTAAGAATGACACCGAAGAGGGGTGGGATCGGGGACGCCATCCTCATCCTCATCCCCATCTCTATCCGTGTCACAACAAACCCAATCCTAACCTCCATCCCCACAATTTTCAGATGGATGTGTGGATTGGGGATTCCCCATTATTATGGGGAAATTTGTTTTATGAGAGACAATTGCCATGGTTCAGAGTTTCAACAATCGACAACAATTATCCTCTCAAGTAGGTGGACAATGTTGGTATAGTTGTGTACAAGAAAACGTTTGGCTCATTCAAGTTAAAGGAGGAATTTCTTTAACTCTATTAAATATGAGAGATATAAAAAAATAAAAATAAAAAAACAATAATGAGTTATCAAATATTTAATGATATTCCGTATTTACGAGGAAGTTTCTCCTTAACTGTAAGTAGCCAAGTTTTTTCCGTGTGTAAAACGCAGAGGTACGGGGAAGTGAAAGAGGAAGGGATGGGGTCAACCTTGTCATCAAAGCCCGACCGAAGAAGTATAGACCTAAGCTTGGGCCTGGCCCATGTCCAACGACTCTAAGATATTGTTTGGTGTCGACCCAACCTCCAATAACCAAGCCCATTACTCAACCCATAGATTGACTCATTAGATTAAATATTGAATCGAGCTTGTGTTGACCCATTGAATTGGTTTATCCTTTATTGGGAAAATCTTAGAAATGGCTACGTACAGGTTACCGTTGAGTAAAATGGCCAAAGTTTTTCTAAATTACACATCATGACCAAATTTGATTTCCTAGAATTTGGGGGAGGTGTATAATTCGATATTTGTCCCTCCACACATTTCATGCTAATATTGCTCTCATAGTCTTCTTCCATTTTACCCATCCACGTTTTCAGCCTCCTACATTTGACAAATCACATGTGTTTATGCAAGGATATGCACAACAGTGTATTTCAGATTGCAGCTCGAACTCGGCCTCCGGACCGATCTGAATACTTGGGCGGGCCTGCACAAAAAGGTGAGCACTCCGACGATCAAGTCAGTATAGGTCGAATTCCCAGTTTAGTTCGAGGTCAGAAATCATCGTACCTGATCGTGGAGTGAAGTCCTCTACTTATGGGTGGTAGTCCCGCTAATCTCGCGACGGTTACGTCCGGTAATCTCGGGACTGACG
>NW_019104495.1:3624804-3686030 GCF_001995035.1 Momordica charantia | reverse complement strand
GATTTGAATACTTGGGCGGACCTGCACAAAAAGGTGAGCACTCCGACGATCAAGTCAGTATAGGTCGGATTCCCAGTTTAGTTCGAGGTCAGAAATCATCGTACCTGATCGTGGAGTGAGGTCCTCTACTTATGGGTGGTAGTCCCGCTAACCTCGCGACGGTTACACCCGGTAATCTCGGGACCGTCGGTTACACCCGGTAATCTCGGGACCGACCGACGGTTACACCCGATAATCACGCCGCTGACAGTAGCTCACATCGGCCCTCATACTTAGCATCTGTCAACGCTAGTGGTAGTGATCTCGGCGGTCCGAGCTGGGACATGACTCATGGGTCATCTTGGAACACCAATAGGGGTCCTCCACGTGTCCAGGGTATTCTTTTCCCCAAACATAGTTTAGATTAGTTTGGAGTTAAAAAGAGCAGCTTGACAAAACAAAATAATATATATATATATATATATATATATATCACATACATATATATAACTTTTCTTTTGCCTCTCGTTTATCTCTCATGTGTCTTTCCCCCAACCTTCTTGCTCCTCTCCAACGATTCAATGATATTTCCTTCACATTTTTTTCCATCAAGAGCGTTTCATAAATGGAAAGTTAGTACCAACGATTCAGAAAAAACTAGAACTTCTTATCGAACTTGAATCGATTGGTACAAGCACTTAATTAGTTCGGAGTTGTTTGTTGTTGAATTGGAACAAAAGTACTAAATAAATTATTATTTGAACTGGAGTTTTGAGTATAGTATAATGAGCGGTGTGTACAAGACTCATAAATAAATTCGGTACATTTCATTTCTACACATATTCTCTCCCCACAAAAAGAGTCATAGTAGAATTGTCTCTAAATCAACCAGAGCAACCTTGCAAGGTTTAAAAAGTCTCGCTCTTTTCTTTTGTACATTGAGACGGCCTTCATTTGCTTAAATTATTTCAACTTTTATACTTTTTCCTATTTGAATAATCAATAAATTAGTTTTTAATTCTTCTATAAATTAAAATTTTTAATTTATTTTAAGAGTAATATTTAATAGTTATATAAATAAAAAATAAAAATTATCGTCTCAAATTACATAATGTGTGTTTCAAGGGATGAAATTACGAGGTGGTTACCGACGATGAGCGCTCTTCACTTTTGACTCCTCATCAGGGTAGAAGTATTGTTCATGCCTTTGACATCATGAATATCGACATGGAAAGACCGACACCGTCCTAAAATTAAAAATTCATCAATTTATTTTTAGCTTTTTAAAGTTGGAAAACATATTAAACAAAGCCCCTGCGATTGCTAACTTGTAATTTAGCAATGCACCAAAATATCTTAATAAAGATTCAATCCCACAAAATATCTAAAACCCATGTTACCAGGTGGCAATTGTTGACCTCCACCATGGAAAACGAGGTAATACTATAATGATGTTGTTTGAAAAATGTAGAAATCCATATGCGATATGCCCATATCTCCTTTGCGTAAACTAAATATTTCTCTGATTTCTCTTTATTTAATGCTGAATCTGACCCAAATTGGCAGTGAATCGAAGCTCCTTTTTCAAATCCAAGAAAGCTGGAGATCTTTTTTAAGCCTTTGGTTTAGGCATTTGGTCTGTTTCTGTTTGTTTCCCGGGAAAATTAAAAAACCAGAGCCAGAATCGGAGCCGCGAGCTGCTTCCATGGATATCGATCGGTTTCAGCCGCTGGTTTCTCTCTGCGCCGACTTGGGTCGCCGGAATTTCGCCGCGTTCTTACGGACGGAGTCGGATTTCCGGCCATTGCTTCAGATTCCGGCGCTCTAGCTCTCACTTTCCTGTTCATGTTCATTTTCCCGGAAAATCAAGGTTCTTCTTTTTCTTTCTGTTTTAGATTACTGGGTTTTCAGTTTGTTGTTCTGGTTTTTTACATTTCCTCATACTTCACTTTCTTGCTGAGAAAATGCCGTAGAGAATGAAAGAAAAGAAAACAAACAAATTACAATTTTCATTCTGCTTTTTCTTTATCATTTCCCCATCTGGGTCGCTTTTTACTGGTGGGATTCAGTATCTTTTTTCTTTTTTTCCATTTTTGTTCTCACTTTCCAAAAGCTTAAAATGGTGGGTTAAAAGCCACATTCCTTCTGCTGATTGCAGTAATGATGCAATGATTTAATCCTTAAGTTCTAGTATGATAGAGGTTTACTCTCAATAGTTTAACTAATGATTTAGTTTTGAACTTAGAATATACAATTTTGTGTCTGTAGTTTAAATTTTTGTGACGAATTTTGTTAAAAGGTATGGTTCAGAACCACCTAGATCTCATCAATCCGTCATTTCTTTTCTTCATCTTTACTTTATACACATGGGATCTCAATAGCGACATATGCCAGACCTTTATTATACCTTTCTAGAACTTTTCAAATATTAAATCGTTGTAAATTTTAAACTGCACTTATTGAATGATTAAATCTTTCCACACTAGAATTTAGGGAGTAAATCGTTACTTCAATGAAAAAGTAAGATTCTAGTGTTCTTTTAGCCGGAATATTTTATTGCTTGATAGAAAAACTTTGGCATGAGGCCATAAGGATTTGGTAGAAACATTGTTTAATAACAAAACCAACTTTTTCTCTCGTTTCTCGGTGGCCAAACAAGTCTGCGAACCTTGATCAGATTTCATTGGTGGATCAGTAGATTGAGGGAAAATATCACAAGATTCTTTGTAACCTACCCTTTTGTCTGCAATAACCAACAACTTAGAATATTGTCTCTCATTTTATCTTCTAGTATAAAAATACTGATGATGATTAAATTCGATAATTGAGGAAGATCCTTGATATGTTTGTTACAAGTTCTTCTCATTTTAAATAGAATTCAAAGTAACATCCTACGGGCTTAGGTTCGAAACGGACAATGTCATACCATTGTAGAAACATGGAGAGCCTCACAGAGAAATAGACGATTCAGCTTTCGAATGAATATTCCGTGTCGTGTACTTCAGATTCAGTGTCCCTGTGTTTGGTTCTGAATTTAAAATTTGAGAGAATGAGCCTTCTGAGTCAGATTCTGTCTTTTACTCTCCAACAGCATTCCTTTTGGTTCTGAGGAAAAAATGTTTGGAAGGAGAGGAGAAACAAACAGAAACCAAACAAAGTAATCAAAAAGAAGATGAAAACAAAACATTTTTTTTTGCAATGCTTTTCTTTATTTCCACTTGCATTCATCCAATTCTTATATTTGATTGTATTTGATCCTTCCTAAGCTTCACTGACTAGGACTCGGGGAAGAACGACAAGTGCACGAAACCGATACTCACCAAAAAGGCAATGGAGCATTTGTTCTTCAAGTTCAATGAACTAACAAAGTCACTGACCCCTAAGAAATGGAGAAATTCTGAAAATGCATCAGTTGTGAGTGGGAGAGAAGCTGCAGAAGCAATGGCGAAGTCTGCAAAGAAGAAGGATCTGATTATCCATGGTTCAGGAAGTATAAATCTCGACGACTCGGAGAACTTCGTCTCAAGTTTTTCGAAGAGGGGCGAGAAAGGAACCAATCAGGACTGCTGCATTGTGTGGGAGGTATGCAATTTAGCTTCAAAACAAAATTTGTGCTCATAATTGTTGCTTAAAGTAAGAGTAGAACATGAAGAGAGTGCAAAAATGTTAAATATAGTTGCTTTTTTTTCTCGCCCTCAAATATTGCAAATAAGCAAACGAACGAAAGATTCGAGCAGAGCTATTCATATTTTTCACCAACAAAAGACAGGAAAAGAAAAGGCAAGTTTTAGGTTTTTTGCCTCATATTGAGTTTTGAAATGTGGATAACTGGTTTTGGTGATAGGAATTTGGGTGTCAAAAGGATATGATATTTTGTGGGGTCTTTGATGGCCATGGACCATGGGGCCATTTTGTTGCAAAGAAGGTTAGAAAGTCAATGCCAACAGCTCTGCTTTGCAATTGGCAAGATGCACTTGTTCAAACTGCTCTTCAACCAAATTTAGAACTCAATTCAGGGAAATCACATCTACAGTTCAATATATGGAAGCATTCTTATATAGAAGCCTGTGCTACCATTGATCTAGAACTCGAGCGGCACCGTAAAATCGACACGTTCCATAGTGGAACAACGGCCCTTTCAATCGTTCGACAGGTAATGTGTTTTCTCTCTTCGAAATGATTCCTAGTGTTACAATAAGATTTTTGATCTGAATTCTTCTGTTTTATCAGGGTGATATGATTGTTATTGCAAACACAGGCGACTCCCGAGCCGTGATGGCTACAACTTCTGATGATGGAAACTCGGTACCATTACCAATTCAGCTCACTGTTGATTTCAAGCCAAATCTACCTCGTTCGTTCCTTTCTCTATATATAAATGAATATATAAAATGGAGGGTACAAAGCTCTTACATTTTTATTTTGGTCATTGTTTTATTGTCAGAGGAGGCTGAGAGGATAGCACAATGCAATGGGAGAGTTTTCTGCTTGCCAGATGAACCCGGGACTCCCCGTATCTGGCTGCCGAACAGGGCAGCTCCCGGGTTGTCGATGTCGAGATCCTTCGGCGATTTTTGTGTCAAGCATTTTGGACTCATCTCTATGCCCGATGTAACACAAAGAACTGTGACCAGCAAAGACCTGTTTGTTGTGCTTGCAACTGATGGGGTAAGCCTCTCACACTTCTTTTTCTGCTCAAAGTAACATTCTTTCATCAGCTAGAGAATGTTCTTAACGAGCTAAATGCACAATGGTATGGTAATAGTCCTAAAGTTGTATCAATGTTTCGTCTATTTTTACTAGATATGGGACGTCGTCTTGAATCAAGAAGCAGTGCAGATCGTTCATTCAACGACGGATAGAGCCAAATCAGCTCGACGATTGGTTGAGTATGCTACCCGTGCGTGGAAGCGGAGGAGGCCGGGAATTGCAATGGATGACATGTCGGTTATCGTCCTCTTTCTCCATTTTTCACCTTTGCATCAACAAGCTTATGTTGTAGCTCCAATGGAAAAAGAAGCATGAAAGTTTATGTAGTTGCTGCTTGTTTGTTATCTTCCATATTGTGGTTCGCTTATTGTTATGATTGCTAATGTCAAAAATGAAAGATGTTGTAGCTAAGTTGAGGCCTATTACATCTTCTTATACCAATAAAGGATAAAAGGGGTAAGAAAGATTATTCAATGATGAATGTAGCTTCTCATCAATAAATTTTACAGTAAATTTTTGTCACGTCAAGAATACCTTAAATTAGTGCCCGCTGGGTAGTGTTTATGTTTTTTGCTTTTCCTTTTTTTTTATTGAAAGAAACATAATTGCATTAGGTAATTATTTTTCTCTGTTTCTTGTTTCTTTTTTATTGGAAAAAAACAAAAACAAAATATGTTTGGGAGTGGTGCATTTAGTATTTCAGGTCAAAAGGCACAGATTCATGTAAATATGATGGGAAAATATCAATTTTAACCTTGTAACTGACATTGAATTTTTACAATAAACTTTCAATTTAATCATACTGCACCTTAAACCTAAAAAAGTTAAGAGTTTTATTAAATTATAAGATTTTTGTTTCAATTAATAGTTGAACTGAAAAGGTGATATGTTCACAAGTATAATTTTAGACGTATTTAATATAAATATTCAATTCAAGTAATACTGAAAACTAAAATATAATAATTATTATGTATTATATTACGCTTTTTTAGCACAAGTACTAAAAATTAGTACACAACTCGCTCTCAATTATCATGGTATAACATTCAAAATTTGTAAAATTTATAAGTTTAATTGGTCTCTAATAAATCTCTGAACTTTAAAAAGTATCTATCGAGTCTCTAAGTTTTAAAAAGTATCTGATAAATTTCTAATCATACTAATTTTGAAAGTGTAGAGATCAAACTTATCATTCAACCTAAATTTAGAAATAGGCAATTTTAATTTTTATTTTAGTAATTGAATCATTGTAAAGGAAAATTAGAATATATTTTAAAAAAATAAATAGAGAGTTTCTTTTCCAAACAATAGTCCGTACATGTCTGTTATTATTACTATTTTACACTGTTTCTAGCTTTAAAAATATAATTTTTTGTTAAGCAAATTATTCTCCATCGCTGAGATAACCTTGTTTCAATATTATAAAATAAAAAATAATAAAAGGATATTCAAATGGACCGCATTATGAACAACACAATGGACTGTTAGTTATTGGGCCCATTTATTATCAGGCCCAAACCCGATGAATTCCTAAAACCCTAATCTCCTTTACCTTCATCGAACAGAACGGCCACTTCAACGCTCATCTCTCTCAGGTAATCTTTCTTCTTCTTCGGTAGGCCTTCAGTCTCTCATGTTTTCCTCTGAATTTTTCATTAGCTGATCTACGATTACTCTTTTTCTGGGATTTACGATCATATGGTTCTTCGTGTAATTAGTAACCACGTTCCATATTGGTCGGCTTACGATTTTGATTATTTTTTATAGATCTGCGAGTGGCATTCATTGTATTTTCAATTCTAGAATAGTTTTTGGAATTAATAGGTTAGCGAGAACACGGGGTTTCGTTCCTTATAAACTAAACAGTAGAATAGGTTTTGATTTTTTAGAGATCGATTGCGTCGGCGTTCAAGCTGATTATTTTGTCTAACTGATATGCAATTTTTAGCATTTGTGCGCTAGCTATAATTGTTCGAAGGTGTTTTAGAAAGGGAACAAATCTTATGCATTTACAGAATATGAATGTCCCTTTTATCCACTGTGAACTTCAATGTTGAATTAGTAATTCTCTTTGATTTTGTTCATTTGGTTGATGTCTTGATAATGCTTCTTGATGGGTCAGGTAATTTGTGGCTGCAGGCTGTCCTAGGCCGATTCCTGAATCTCGAAGATGGTAACTGTTTCTTTCTTTTAAGTTTTCTTTTTGAATTCCTTCTGGGTGATTTATTTAGGGCCGATTGATTAAACATTTGATTGTTAGTTTTCTGTTTTTTGAAAATTAAGCTCGTAAACAATACTTTCACCCATATATTTCATAGTTTTGCTATCTACCTTTTGGAAATATTTTCAACAGCTAAGTTTTGAAAAACTAAAAAATGTAGTTTTTAAAAACTTGTTTTTGTTTTTGAAATTTGGAAAAATATACAAGTGTGTTTTTAAGAAACTAATTTGCATAATTTTCATTAACTAAAAACTAAAAACAAAATGGTTATCAAATGAGACCTTAGTTACATGTGCAAATGATTTTTGTTTTGGGAGGTTGTGTTGTGATGTCAGATATGAGTTTTCTTTAATGTGCAGCCGTCTCACAAGACCTTCAGAATCAAGAAGAAGTTGGCGAAGAAGATGAGACAAAACAGGCCTATTCCTCACTGGATCCGCCTGAGGACCGACAACACCATCAGGTCTTTTACTCTTCTGTTCTGTTTTCCATCATAATTTCATTTTCATACTTCTTGGTTTTAAATCCGACGCTTCATTTCTATGTATTCTCTTCAGGTACAATGCGAAGAGAAGGCACTGGCGCCGCACTAAGCTCGGATTTTGAGGTGTTTCTCTTGTGATTTGCTCTTCATCCTGTTTTTAACCTATTTAAGTGTTAGTCATGAAGAAGACAAAGGATATAGAGCTAGATATTTGAATTTTTGCCTCTCGGTTAAGAACTTATTGAAGAGAAACTCATGTAGTCTTTAGGCTTTTACTTATATGTTAAATTTATATCTGGAGTAAAGTAATTTCAATTCTTAAGTTAATATCGTGCTTATTTCATTTAAGTTTTTCCTAGTTCAGTTTGGTGCCTTTCTTCTCATGCGAGTGCGGAGTTTATTCTGGTCTTAATTGTTCGAATATTCATGTAGACACTAGACAGATTTATAAATTGTTCTTCTGGCTGTGTATTATTACTTGACTGGGTGCATTAGTTTGCATATTTGAACAAAAGAATTCATAGGACTTTGTTGCATGATATATTTCTACGGCCTGGTCAATATATTTTAGTTTGATGTCTGTTTCTAGTTCCTAAATCTCTGCCCCGAAGCAACATTCCCATTGCCAAAGACTTAGGGTCTCTTGGTCATACCAAATAGAAATCTGAGGTCCAAACTTTTGGGTAAGTTAGGGGCAGGAGTGGAGGTGCTGGGAGCGCAAAGCTCATCCTCCACTTATAAAAAAATTTCCTAATCTTTCTTTCCTGTTTTAGTTTTGCTTACTTTGGGAATTTTGATTCTGATTCGTAAACTTGCATTCAGTTTCGATTGATTATATTTTATATTTGCCTAAATTACTCCAAAAATACTGATAGAGGCCCTACTTTTTATGTCTATATGAGTGATATGTTGTTGATATTTTTATGTTTTTTTTTATATATTCACAATAAAATATAAATTTTGATTGACTTCATATCAAATTCATGAACATATTGAAATGGGATTTGAAAAATAGAATTGTATTTCATGGTTTTGGTATTTTTAATGTATCTGGTAGCAAATCTGAAAATTGAATCTAATATATTTATAAATTAGTGTTACCAACTAAATATTTTGATGAATCAAAAAATTTATTAATTATTAACATACATGATATAAATTTTGTATAATTATTAGTTACAATATTATTATATATTTTATAATTTTAATAAAAATGAAATGAGTTTATAATATGAAATAGTATATTTATTCGAGGTTTGTTTTAATACTTTTCAATGTAATTTTGTATTTTATGTTTCAAATTCCAAACCTATAAACATTGGGAAAACATAAAACTATAGGTTTCATAATTATTACTATTTGGATCACATACTTTGAAAATAGTTTTCAAAAATTTAATTAAATGAATTCAGTGGATCTAAAAACAAAAGTTTTAAAAAATTTAGTTAAATGAATTCAGTGGATCTAAAAACAAAATAGAATTTGGATTACATACAGAGTTTTAATCTTATGCGTTTTTTTATATCTATTTTCCTTCTTTCCTGTTTATTACTCTCTCTCTCTCTCTCTATATATATATATATCGTTTTTTTAATCCATGAAAATATTTGGATCTAATCGTCTATGCAAATCTTTAATTCTTTATTTTTTCTAAATTTCTTTTAATTCATAATTTTTTATGAATTTTGATTCTTTTNAATCTACTTAGATTTCAGGTTCACCAATGTGATGATGTTCTTTGATGTTTATTTGAGATAAGATTTTGTAAATGGTAGAATATGAATTGTATACGATGTATGGAAAGTAAATTGATCATAATTCAAGCAAGTCTTCAATATTTGAAATTTCTTCCTTCCCAAACGTGTATTATTAGTTTATGGTTTGATTTTATTTTAAATTAAAAAAATGGAAAATTGATTTTTTAACTCTTGGTTGTAAGTAAATCCTTTGACTGAGTTTTTCTATCTTATTAGATTTTTTATTTGAGTTAACATAGTGCTCATTCACATAGGAGATTAAGAAGTATTACGGTAGAGATTTTTCTCAATAAAATTGCGGGATCGAAATCCCCACGGAGAACTTTTTTCCATCTACTTTTGTCTATCAATTGCCCAACTCATAAAGTTGACCAAATATCATTCTTCTTGTTTTCAATTTTGATTCAACACCACCCTATTTCAAGTTTCAAGAGGGTGAACAATTTAATTTAAAAAAAAAAAAAAGAAGTGGATTTGTTCTTAAAAACATGAATGGTCGAATCATGGAAAATGCTACTTCCCAATTTCCAATTGATTGATCAAATCAATATATATATATTTTTTCATATTAGAAATAATAATGTTAGATATATTCTAAAATTACTTGTATATTATTAAACATTACTTTTTTGAATGGAAGTGATTTTGACAATAACAAAATTATAATAAGATAAGTGATAGAAAATGATAAAAGTGATTTCGTCTTTTTCAAATATACCCTAATAAAACTTCTTGGATGAAAAATCGATCCAACCTATTATCCAATTAATAATCGTGATACTATTTCTAATATATCTAATTAAAATAAGACTAAATTTACCACTATCCAATTGTCATCAAAATAAATGCTAGATAGTCCTTTATCCTATTGAAATATAAAATTGTTGAATTTCGGAGAGTGCTATTTAAATCTGTGTACTGTTTTTGGGAATATTTACAATAGTATGGATGCCATGTTTCTCGAATGGGGGAATTCTACTCAAATGGTTCTTTCGAAGGAGAAAAAAGTGCAAAAGGACGATATGTTCAATTATGTTAATGTGGAAGTCCACCATGGATGGAAGGTCGGCTATATTTTCACCAAATAAGTTATAGAGGAGCGAGCTATGCAAGATAAGACCTGAAAATAAGAAATAAACACTTTGAAACTCAAGTTAGTATGAGTTCGAGTTGAGTAGGCTAATTTTAAACAAAATTGGATACCTTATTGAGAAGAATATGTGTCGTTTTATAGGCGGATGAGGGAGACTAGTCGTTACAACAAGTAGTTGGGCAGTTACTGGTTGTCGTCATAGGTTCAACTAACCTTGTTTAGACTGTCTCTAGATTGGTCGAGCTATTTGGTACCATCCTGGTCAAATTTAATAGATCAGCCACTGAGATGATCTTAGTAGTTCGACGACCTATGGATGAGTTTCATAGTTCAAACGAACTACGGATAAGTTTGATAATTTAGTCGTATCTCACCACGTAGTAGGTCATATTTTTGTTTCTAATAAAACATGACCAAATTTATCTTTTAGAATTGGAAAAAAAAAACAAACAAACAAACATGACTCAAGAACCCAAAAGAAATAAGCTTAACCATGACGGTGAAGTTGGAATAAAAGTGGAGGGAGATTGTAGAGCAAATGTGCAATCATAATGGGAAAGTAATGAGAAAAAAGATACTAAATATCTCTTAGAAACCCAAAAAGTAAAAGAATTAAATGTATTAATTAGTATAATAGATTTTTAATTAAAAATGTAATAAAACAACGGTTAATTATCTAGCAAGGAAACAATATAAACTAAATAATAATATATTAAAATTTTTACTCTTGTTGATGCACTTGAATTACCAAACCCACACTAATATAAAAAAAATGGATAACCTACCCAACAAGTTAGAATTACGTGCCGATGTGATGCCAACAACACACTTCGATGTTTAAATTAGAGATTATGTGAAGCATGAGGTTTTTAGGGATTGGGTTGAGTTGGACTATAAGGGTTTTTCAACAAATTTACAAATTTGGGTTGGTCGGTTTAGCTACTCGAAATATACAAACGAAATTTACAACACAACCCAACCAAATCCTTATATCTTTAAATTGGGTCGTCGGGTTGAAATTTTTAGAGGGAGGGAATGAGGGATAGAGGGAGAAGGGAGGCAGGCGGCAGAGGAGAAGCTGTGGAGGGAAGTGGGATAGAGGGTCACGTGGTGGAGGAGGAGAGGTTGTTCGTATCCAATTTGGTCTAAGACGGCCCACCTTTCACCATAGCCTTTTTAATCATCTTTGAAATCTCACCGGCCCTCTTTCCTCGCATGCTTCCCCCTCTCCTCCTTCATTAACTCCCTCTACAAACCCCTTCACAAATCCTCCACCACATCCCTTGCTTCACCCTCTGCTCCGCAGCTCATACTTTCCATCACAGAGTTCCATCCACAATGGCTAAAAAGTCCTTCATGCTCTCCTGCCCTGAAAATTAGTAACTACATAAATTTGAAAAAAATGAATCGTAGGTTTTTGGGATAGAGGGGGAGAGAGAGGTAGAGATGAAGGGGGAAGAAAGCTGAGAGAGGTGGGAGATGATATATATATATATATATATATATATATATATACATATATATTATTTTAATTTAAGGTTGGTTGAGTTTGAGTTGTGTTGAACCGTTTAGAAAATTCTGCAATCCGCGAACCAAACCAAACAAATTTCTAACCCAACCAACCCTTAGTTGAGTTGTCCAGGTTGCTCGGTTATTAGATTTTTTAAACACCCCTAATGAAGTGTAATAAGAAATATGTTTTTGTAGTGTATATTGATTACGAGACTTCATCCTCTATTCCCTTTGAATTCATGTTGTATAATTTCGAAGGTCCAATTTCTTAATAGTTGAGAAAATCGTCGAGTTCAAGAGCACCACTAGGCTACCCGATTGGATGGTGAATATTAGCCCACAAGACAAACGGGAAAATGTTGACCCATAGGCTGGTTGACTACGGACCSTCCAACCGAACTATGTGGTCGGCTTGGCCTTAGGCCGACCAACTGGTKTATTGGGCATGGTCAGTCATAGGCCAGCTTGGCTAGTTGGCTTGTGGGCCTAGTAAACCAAATGTTGACCAATCTACTTAGTGGTCATCTCAATTATGCGACCTACTAGCCTTTAGGCCTAATCAGTCTGGTTGGCTCGGTCACAAATCGACCGGGTTGGTAAGCTTGACAGCTATTTGGCTCAATTGGTCATTGGGTCTTAGTCATTGGACTAAATCTTTCTTTATTGTTGGCATGATTCATGTACTTTTTGGTATTTGGTATTGACCTATGAGATTTATTTAGGGCTTAATATCGCCCATAACCATGTTCATCTCTAATTACATTTAATTATAGAATATAAAAGTTTTGTTTATTTCATATCACTATAAAATGTCACCATCTCCAACATTTTGAGTTTTATTCTCCATATATTTTTTACTTATACTTTTCTCTAAAATATTTTATCTTTGAGTTTTTTGCACTTGGTCTAATAGCAATTTGGTAGAGGTGATCCTATATCTCTAAAAAACCATATACATCAATTCCCTCCTTTGCCATGGTTATTTTTAAGTTATTCTATAATCAATCTTAATGTTTTTCAAATATTCGTGCATACTTGTTGAAGTTTGTTAATTTACATTATTTGGTATGTTATTATTTTTATTTAAAATATATAAAACAATTGATTCATTTTATCTTAATTTAATGATAGAAAAAAAAAAATACTATCAAACGTAACTTTGTACTCTATTAAATAGTCACTAAATAATTAATACAATTTAATTAAAATAAAATTCATCACATTTTTTAAAGAAATAAACTTTCTTAAAAGATAGTTGTCGTCATAATTTGAATATAAAATTCATTAGTAATAATGTATTTTTTCAACAAATCATAAAAATATTTATATTTAGGTATCGAAATTTATTTTTTAACCAAAGTTTTAAATGTCAAATCTCAATCGATAGAAAGGTTGGAAATAACGATAAAATGTTAATATAAATAGGTATATATGGAAAGTTTATAAAAATAAAAAATATTTAAATTAACAAATAAATATTGTACCATTTATAAATAAGATAAAAATGATTAATATTAATATCATGTTAGTATCAATGATATTTTGTTGATATTTTTCATACTTTATCGATTTTTTTGCAGTATTATGAAAATGTCGAACTATCTCTGGTGTTGATTACATGTAGAACTCTTAGATATATACAAAAGTTGACAAAAAAAAATTAGTATCTTGTTTTTGACTAATTTTATTACCAAATATCCAAATTAATAGTACTAACTATAAAATATCACAAAACGTACGAATTACATGTTATTAAAAATAATTCTGATTTGTTATATAAAAATAATTAATAAGTAACAAAAATAAAAACAAAATTTAAGTCTTTTTTTTTTCCGAAAGGAAAATAATATTTAAGTTAGTTACAATAAACAAAAAATAAAAACAATAAATGAAAAATAAATACCAGCCGAGCCCTAACTTTTGGCCCAGCCCTAACTTTTTTTATCTTCTTATTTCCTCTCCGCCGCCGCCTCTTCTTCTTCTCCTCCTTCTTCTGCGTTCGCCATCAGCCGGTTCTTTTCTTCTTCTTCTTCTGCGTTTTCTCTTAGTTTTCTCCACTGTTCAGGTGAGTTTGTTCTTGATTCGGACACCGATCAATTTCCGACTCGTTCCAATTCTCGATTCAAAAGTATGATCTGAATCGATTGGATTTCGAGTCGTTCTAAATTATCGTGGTTTTGGTGAATCTATTAAAACTCTCCCCATAGGAAATGGAGATAGGAATCACCTCACCTTCGATGTTGGACTAGCAATGCTGTTTAATTTTTTTTTCGTTTGCTTTCTGTCCTCATAATGGTTCTTCATTGGTGGCTCAGGTAACTCTTCGTTGCATGCTGTCCTTGAGTGAGCTGAAGATCGGATTGAGATATGACTTCTTTTGTCAAGCCAGAGAATGCTTTAAAGCGTGCTGAAGGTGAACAACATAATTTTCTCTTTCTAGTTTGCAATAGAATACACTTTTATCTGTGAGTGAAATATGCCATGAATTTTCTGCGGTACTTTGTTTTAGTAGTATAATTTACACTTTAAATACTTGAAGAAATTTTCTCCATTTATTGTTTGTTGGAGAGATGGTTCAGTGACAAATTGAGAAAGTATATATTATTTGGGTGTTTATGTCTGTGTGTTAAGTAATTTGAATTTTGAAAGTTTGGTGTATGGCATTCAGTCTTCATACAACTGTCGTGCTATTTAATTGGAAGCTGGTTTTTGTGGCGTATGGCGTTTGCACAATATAATTTAGATAACAAGTTCAAGTTTTAGATATTTCATCGTTTAATGTGATCTGGCTCATCAATTTTTTGCAAGTGTTTTTCAATTCATTTCCTTTTTCTTATTTTGTAATGTGTATTACATACTTTAAAGTGTAGTTGGTAGGAAATCTTTTGGATTCCAAGTATTAATTTTATTCTCCTTGCATGTATCCAGAGCTCATCAATGTTGGCCAGAAGCAAGATGCCTTGCAAGCCCTTCATGATCTTATCACTTCCAAGAAATATCGAGCATGGCAGAAACCTCTTGAGAGGATTATGTTTAAGTATGTTGAGCTTTGTGTGGACATGAGGAAAGGGAGGTTTGCTAAGGATGGTTTAATTCAATACCGTATTGTTTGCCAACAAGTCAATGTTACTTCTTTAGAGGAAGTAATCAAGCACTTTATGCATCTTTCTACTGAGAAGGCAGAACAGGCTCGTAGTCAAGCTCAAGCATTAGAAGAAGCTCTTGATGTTGATGACTTGGAAGCTGATAAAAGACCAGAAGATCTGATGCTTAGTTATGTCAGTGGGGAAAAGGGAAAGGATAGATCTGATCGCGAACTTGTTACTCCTTGGTTTAAATTTTTATGGGAGACATATCGAACAGTTCTCGAGATACTGAGGAATAACTCGAAGTTGGAGGCGCTTTATGCGGTAGGCCATGTCTAAATTGCTAGCAATTTGGTTTATGGGTTAATTTCTAAGTTTATGTCATCCTACAATTTTTTGTATTAGAGTGGGGATTGATATTGGGCCTTAGAATAGTAGTTGAATTCCCACTTCTGATGCTTGAAGGATTTGACATTTGAGAATGCTTTTGTTCGTCTGTACCTGGAAAATATTTTTAGGTCTTCTTGGAACTACTTCTCCATTAGAATATTATTTATTTACTTATTTATTATTCTTTTAGTGATAACTTGGAAGCTATAAATTAGTTAGTCAATGTTATGAAGATTGAGCTATGATGTGTTGAACCTGGGGTGGTGGGCAGGCTGGTTTTCTATAGGATTTCTGTGACCATTTTATTATTGACTAAATCACATGCCTTATCAGTTTGGACATTGTCTATTTAGTGTTAGTTAAAACTTCAACAATAACAAGTTCTCTTTTCATAATCTGCTGTTAATGTTATTAGAAGAATCTGCATTTTTATTGTCCTTGATGTGTTCTGTACAGTGTATAGACTGGATGAAGCAAGTAGAATTTTCTACAACAAGATGTAACATTTCTGCTGGCATTTTTCATTTGTAGATGACAGCCCATCGTGCATTCCAGTTCTGTAAGCTGTATAAAAGAACCACTGAATTTCGCAGATTATGTGAAATTATCAGAAATCATCTGGCCAATCTCAACAAGTATAGAGACCAAAGAGACCGGCCTGACCTATCTGCTCCAGAGAGCTTGCAATTGTACCTAGACACAAGATTCGAACAGCTGAAGGTTGCCACAGAGCTTGAACTCTGGCAGGTATGAATTTTTTTGTTTCAGTATTTTTCTTTATAAAGAGAAGTGGGGTTATGTATTAATTCCAAAGATCCATTTCATGATTTCTTCTTCGACTTTCTGTCAATAACTTTAAATTCTATACACTTCCAGAATTCTACGTTATTCATATTATGATTTTCTTCTCTACAAATAATGGCATATTCAAACAATTTCTTTATTACCATTATTTGCAGGAAGCTTTTCGTTCTGTGGAAGATATTCATGGTTTGATGTGCATGGTTAAGAAAACACCTAAACCATCCTTGATGGTGGTTTATTATGTCAAATTAACAGAGATCTTCTGGATATCGGATAGTAATCTTTATCATGCCTATGCATGGCTTAAACTCTTCACCCTTCAGAAGAGTTTCAACAAAAATCTAAGCCAGAAGGACTTACAACTGATAGCATCATCTGTTGTTTTAGCAGCACTTGCAGTGCCCCCCTATGACTCCAAGCATGGTGCTTCACATTTAGAGCTTGAACATGAGAAAGAGCGGAATTTGAGGATGGCTAATCTTATAGGGTTCAATTTAGACTCCAAACTTGAAAGTAGAGATGTGGTAATGCAACTTGTCCTAATTGAATTTTCTTTTATATTTTTTACAACCTGAAAGTTACCTTATTCATATTCTTTTTCTGTTTATGTTTTATACAGCTTTCAAGGGCAAATCTTCTTTCTGAACTGGTATGTTTGACTTGCATTACTCTGATATTTTGCGGACTATTTCCCTCTGACCTTCTGAAATTACCTGTAATTAACATCATGCTTCATATTGGAAGTAGCAAATAATGTTAATAAGCTTCATAATGTGTCAGCCAAGGATGAACAACTCTCAAAAACTTTGTATTAGGGCTGATGTATAGTGCAATAATTTCTGCCTCACCTTTTTTTAATGCAAAGAACTACGTATTTTCATATATGGTGAAAAATCCATGCAAGTTAAGTACACTTCACAATAACCTTTGGTATGTAAACAATAATTCTAGTTCTATTTGCTTAGTAGACTTATACTTCTGTTTAGGTGTCTAAAGGAGTACTGAGCTGTGCAACTCAGGAAGTTAAAGATCTCTATCATCTTTTGGAGCATGAGTTCTTCCCTCTTGATCTTGCAATAAAATTGCAACCCTTGCTAAACAAAATATCAAAGCTTGGAGGTAAGCTTTCATCAGCTTCATCTGTTCCTGAAGTGCAATTGTCCCAATATGTTCCAGCTCTTGAGAAACTTGCTACCCTGAGGCTGCTTCAGCAGGTACTTTTGTATATATTTTTTATATTGGTAAACTCGTTTTATTTACAATGTACTGAACTTTTTTTAATCTATGTTTTGCCAGGTCTCCCAGGTCTATCAGACTATGAAAATAGAGAGTCTATCCCAGATGATTCCATATTTTGATTTTTCTGTCGTGGAGAAAATTTCAGTTGATGCGGTTAAACAAAATTTCATTGCTATGAAAGTTGATCATTCAAGGAATATCGTGTTATTTGGCAATTTGGTATTGGAAATTTCTTGTTTTTCTTATTTATTCTTTTATTTGCACTAAGGGACAATTTCTTTTACATTATAATGTAACCCAACTAATTGTTTCTTATCCAAAAAAAATTATTATATAACCCAACCGATTTTTGACCGCTGTTTAAGATTATAATTGAACTCTGATTTTGTCTCTGCTGTTGTTTTTGTGTGTTAGTTGACATCAGTCTTAGCCTATCTTTAGATCTTGTTCAGTTTATTTCTTTAGAATTTAGGGGATTGACCATCTTTTTCTGTATGTTAAATCAGGATTTGCAGAAGTAACAGTCTTTTCTGTATATTTTTTTAAATGGCTGTTTGTAATGTAATTATTTTTTTATGGATTGATTTAGGGTATTGAATCAGATGGGCTCCGGGACCACTTGACTGTTCTTGCTGAATCCTTAAACAAAGCAAGAGCCATGATCTATCCTCCAGTAAGGAAAGCATCGAAAACTGTTGAAATATTGCCTGATTTGACAGATATTGTTGATAAAGAGCACAAGAAGCTTCTTGCTCGGAAATCAATAATTGAGAAAAGGAAGGAAGAGCAGGAACGGCAACTTTTGGAAATGGTACCCTCATCAAACTGTGATTAACCTTTGTGCATTTTTTGTTGGGGTATTTAAATGGTTAAAATTGTGGTAAACTTTATTTAGGAACGCGAGGAGGAATCAAGAAGGTTGAAATTACTGAAGATAACTGAAGAGGCTGAACAAAAGCGGCTTGCTGCTGAATATGAACAAAGGAAAAGTCAACGGCTTCGTAGGGAAATGGAGGAGCGGGAACTTGAAGAAGCACAGGCTTTACTTCAGGAAGCTGAAAAGCGTGTTGGGAAAAAGAAGGGAAGCAGGAAGCCGGTTCTTGATTCTGTGAGTTTCATTTATTAATTCTTTTCTCATTTTTAGAGGATGTGGAATTTGATTAATCAACGGGTGTACATCCCCAGGAAAAGTTGACTAAACAAAGTTTAATGCAATTGGCCCTGACCGAACAATTAAGGGAGAGGCAGGAAATGGAGAAGAAATTACAAAAGCTAGCCAAAACTATGGACTATCTAGAAAGAGCAAAAAGAGAAGAGGCAGCAACGTTAATTGATGCTGCATTCCAGCAACGTTTGCTTGAAGAGAGAATGATTCATGAACGGGATCAGCAGGTCTGGCTTTCTGAATTGTTTTCCTAATATATTGAAGGGAACTTTAATTATTTATGTTTAGTTGTAGTTTTTGTTTTTTTCCAAATTCTCAATGGGTGATTGAACTTGAATCTGTTGGAGTATGTAGGGAACTAGGTAAATTAAACTAGTATATGGGGTTTTCGTTTGACAAGAAACGGAGATTCATCATCAAAAGAGAACAATACCAAAGGGGAGATGAGATATCCCAATTGGAAAAAATTTGTCACTCTGTAGTTACAAAAAGTCTTGGTTATAGAAGACCAAGAAAACTTGTATGTGATTTGATTAATAGTTCGTAGGCAAATAATTTCTCATGCATAAGAAAAGTGTCTGATATATTTTTGTGGCCTCGCCTCTACAGCTTTTTATGCTTTAGCCTAAATCAAAGCATTAAAGCCTCCAATTAGTTTTTATATCAATCATGTTTTGATCATACTTTGTTTAGCTTCTGTATCTGCATCCTAACATTTCGAAACATACAGTGATTAGCAGAGGGGGAGATATGTTATTAGTTAATAGGAGTTTTTAAAGTTTTATTTCATTAAAAGATGGAGTTCCTCTTTTGCTTTTCAGCTGGAGGTTGAGTTAAGCCAGCAGCGCCATGAAGGTGACCTCAAGGAGAAGAATCGATTGGCTCGAATGTTGGAGAGCAAGGTTTGTAGTTAGTTTCATGTTTTTTGGTCGATAATGATCTTTATTTGCCGAACTTTTAGGATTCACTTGGTTATCATGTACTGTAATCATATGATATTTTATGTTTAATTATCTGGTGATTTAAAAAAAATCTTATAGGGTAATTGAATTACTAAAATTCTTGATTAAAATTGACATCAAAATTTGTTCTATATTTGAACCAACTTCTTCTTTTCTCAGTAGTGTGTTGGTTACTGAGATTTCAATAATATTTGACATCTCTTGAATATAGTCACGACTTCATATTCCAATTTTCTTATTAAATAGTTTATTGAATATTGCTAACGTAACCAATAATAATTTTTTTTTGTTCGACACAAATAATTTAAATGATCAAAACCATACGAAAAGTATATATAAATGTCAATGTTAGTATATAATTTAATTCAGTATATTATTTACCTTTATAGGTTTCAGACCAAAATTTACTATATTTGTTCTTGTGTCGTCATTGATGTGGATTTTTTTTTTCTAAATTCTTTACTCCATATATGTTCTGAAGTGAACATGACTATGAATCGTTGCAAAAATAGTTGCCTTCTAACATATGATGTAACTTTGTAACCTTCTTTGTGGCTCTCCCACCCTGCATTCAAATCTTCCCTCCAGTCTTTGTGGAATGTTGATGTTCTTGGTTAGTGGAAAGTTACTGTTTTGTTGGAAAATTGCGGTCTCTCAGAAGGGGGTTTTTGTGGCAGGTGGGTTTCTTAGCTGTTCCATGAGATGTTTGGAATAAAAGAAACAAGATCTTTTGAGGGGTTGAGAGGTTTTGGAAAGGCGAGGTTTCCCTGCTTCTATGTTCAAAGATATTTGTAATTACTGTTTAGGTTAGGTCTGATCTTGCTAGATTGGAGCTACTTTGACTCCTTTTGCTGGACTGTTGTTTTGTACATGTCTTTTATATTTTTTCATTCTTCTCAATGAAATAGCCCAAGAATATGAAACTTTGTAACGTTTTTTTCCTGTTCTTTAGAAAATTTTCCAAGAAAGAGTCATTAATCTTCGCCAAGAGGAGTTCAACAGACGTAGATCTGAGAGAGAAGAACAGATCAGGCAAATAATTCAGGCCCGGAAAGCGGAAAGGGAGGCTAAGAGGAAGAAAATCTTTTATGTTAGGCGCGAAGAGGAGAGGCTTAGAATATTGCGTGAAGAGGAGGAAGCACGCAAGCGAGAAGGTATTTGTTTGAAATGTTCTTGTTTTCTATGGGGTCAAACACCGTCAAAGGTTTCATGTTTTTTCCTTTTTATAATTTATATATATATTATCTCAAGAATTCTTTGGAATATCATCCCCATCGTAGTTTCTACTATTGGGTTACATTAGAGTGGAGCCTTCATCAGTTTTAGGTGGGTGTGTTTGCAAGACTTGAGAAACCTCTCAGATGAATAAAAAATGTCACTTAAACCAACCACCGCCATCCATAAATCTACCCAATTCCTCTCTTCGATAGAAGTTTTGTTTTCTCACCCATGATCCAATTATTAATCTTTTTCAAAATTTTTCTTCCAACGATCTGTTTCATTATGTATACATTGATTTCCAATATTCAAGGTAATTACAGTTTAGCTTTACTTTCTTGTGACTGGCAAGCTGTAATGTGGTAAGGCTGTTTTCTCCTTTTTGGTTTAATAAGGCTGTTTTCTCCTTTTTGGTTCAATATATTCCGTTTCTTATAAAAAAAATATCTGGGCTTTCAAAATGCATCTTATCAAACTTCTTTCTCCATTTTTTTCTTTCTTCTGGCTTTGCTATTGAGAAACTATTTTGGTGGTTTTGGTACGCCTTGATGTTGTGGTCGTGTTTTGTTTCCTCTTGTCGAATTTTGCTTACGGCATCTTTTGGACTTTGCAGAGGCTGAGAGGAGAAAGAGGGAAGAAGCTGAACGCAAGGCGAAATTGGATGAGATTGCTGAGAAGCAGAGGCAGAGGGAGCGAGAATTGGAAGAAAAAGAAAGACTGCGGAAAGAATCGCTCTTTGGTGGTGGCAGATCAACCGATGCGCCTGCTAGACCTGATGCTTCTACTGGTTCTCGGCCTCTGGAGTCTGGGACTGCTGCTCCTGCTGCAGCTGCTCCTGCTGGCCCGACTCCAGGAAAATATGTGCCAAGGTTCCGACGGCCTGAAGGTGCCAGCCCTAATGCACCACCTGAATCTGATCGATGGGGAAGCAGCAGGCCGGACAGTCGACCATCCCAACCAGACAGCTGGCGCAGTGATGATCGCAGACCAGCATTTGGAAGTTCAAGGTCGTCGTGGTCCTCATCCCGAGTTCCCGCTCGTGGTAGCACGGAACGCTGAATGTGTGGGGGGGAGTCTGGCAAAGTTGATTTGGAGTGAAGAAAATTTTGGGTTTGATCAAAGTTGAAAACTTGCGGAAAAAAATAATCCTCACTTGCTTTTGCTACTATTGAGAAGGGATGGGAAGAAGCAGCAGCGAAGGTTGTAGTAATAGTTGTGATCTGTTGTGCTACATTTACGTGGCAGAAGATTATTGGTGGAAGAGTTGGCCTTTTTGTTTTTTAACTTAATGATTGTCTACCAATTTATAGACCAGAATTTTAAGTACATCTTTTCTTTAGTTTTTTTTGTTTTGTTTTACCTATCTATCTATTCGAGGGAGGCCTGGATCAGACCAATTTGTTGCTGCCTGTGCTTAGCATATTTTTATGGAGGACTATATATCACTTAATTTTGCCCCTTTCTAGTTCCAATTTGTATACTTCATTTTTTGAGATATTTTACACGTCAGCTTGAGTCTCAAATTATTCACAAAAATGAAAGATTACTATTTACCTTTGACATGCAGAAGAGATAACAGAGGTAGCTTCATTACTTGAACTTCGCTTGGTAGGTAAAATTATTTAAACTAGACTTTGGTGAAGATTGTTTGATGATGCGATGTATTTTCTTACACAATTCATGAGGAGCAATGAACTTGTGTTCTGTTTAGATTGATCTAGGTAGAGCAATGTAAGCTTCAATATAATTGATTTTTATTTTTAGTACAATATGTTGGGAGAGGGATTTGAACTCACGACCTCTTTATTTAATGTCTTTTTCTTGTAAGATGATAGGAATTCAAACTATAAAATTATTCATACTTTTAACAGTTGACTTGATACGCTAATAGAAATTGATTATGGGATGGATAATCCAAAACTCTAAGGGCAAAATTATGGAACAAAATTTATAACAAGGGAATAGCCTATTAAGCTTCTCAAATCATGACTATTGTTTAAGGTTTAAGGCAATTGTCAATCAAAGTAGATCTTACATCTAACCATAGAATTCAACTTGCTCAAAGTCAGGCACCTCTTGAACAATTAGGATACAAACAACTCCGAAATTATTGGCTTCACTCGAAAAGACCTTAATCTAGCGAATCCTAAAAGAGTCGAGGCCTTTGTCTATATTAGCATATTTTACCTCTAATTGTAGAATGACAACCTCTTTTCACCTTTTGACGGGATAATCTGTCTTCTACTTGTTTTATCTTCCATGTTAAAAAAATAAAATAAAATTCAAGAAACAGAACATCCTCGAACATCTTTGTATTTGTTTTGCTATATATATATAAATAAATTTTCTTTTTTTGTGAAAGGAAATTGACACAAATAACCTCAAAACCTTTTGAAATGCTCAAATGATCCACCCTCTTTAATTGTGTCCAAATGACCCACTTTAATATTTAATTGAATTTAAATTGAAAGGAAATTATATCAATACCCTTCAATTCAAAAAAGAAACTCTTCGAGATTTCTTCTCTATTTGAGATTTCTTCTTTGTTCTCCCATTGCTAATTCCTCTGGCAAGAAAGTTAATCTTAAGATTAAAACTTCGAGATATGTTCGATTTCTGTTAATGTATATAGTGGGCGATAGATTTTGAAGATTAGGACTTGGTTTTTGATTGCGTATGAGGAATTAATGGTCTTTTTTTTCCGTCGATTCTGTTTTTCGGTGCTTAGATGAAGAAATACGTGAATGACAAACCATCAATTTAGTTTTCCATCGACTTGGATTTCATTTTTGGGAAAGGAAATCTACTTTGTTTATTTGTTCTTGATTTTTTGCTCTTTGTGGTTCTTCTGTGTTGTGGTGGTGGTGTAATGTTTGTTGAAATGTCGGAGGTTGAGGTGATGGGAGGATGAAGAAGACTGAACTCGTACGAAGTGGGAGTAACCTCGAGCATGGTTTAGGATTTAGGAAGGTTTTGGACGCTCTGGAAAATTTCCCGAGACAACCTTAGTCGAGTTTGAGCTTGAGGTATTCGAAATATGTTCAACCTCGAGCTCAACCTCGAGGTTAACTGCAAGGTTGAGCCCGAGGTATTTGAAGAGGTCGAGCCTCGAGGCTCAAACTCGAGGTTACCTTCAGCCTCTTCCGAATACCTGGGGCTCGACCTCGCCCGAGGTCGAACCCGAGAAAAATAACAAAAAGCACAAATGTCGCACGAGGTTGTGTGTATTTGAATTCCCTCGGGCCAACCTCGACCGAGGTCGTTCCCGAGAAATTGGACAGAGGCTTAGAAACCTCGAGCCAGGTTTGGATTTCTTTAACCTCGCACGAGATCCATCCCACTTTGCCTGAGTTCACCCTTCTTCTTCAACCTCCACCACAAATATTTCTCAAACAAACCTCACACACAGAGACCACATAGTTAAATTTCATAGAAAATACACTAAAGAACCAAAAGCAATGAACGAAACAAAGAGTAAACAGTTTTCTTATTTTTGAAAAATGAAATACAAGAGAAACGAAACCTAAATCGATGCAATGTTATTCATGTTTTCGTTCATCCAAAAAAACACCGGAAAATGGAATCGACGAAAAAACCTAACATTCAACCACCCAACAGCAATGAAAATCAAAACCCTAACATTCAAATCAATGGAAAATAACAAAAATTAACATAGAAGAAATTTGAAGGAGAAGACAAAAGGATCAACGACTTGATTTTTGAACAGAGAGGTAACAATCCTTTCAATTTTAATTCAATTAAATATTAAAGTGGGTTATTGGGCACAATTAAAAAGCATTCCAAAAACTTTGGAAAGTTATTGGTGTCAATTTCCCATATAAAATCTTGTTAAAATATAGCTTAAATGATGCTCAATTAAACGTATGTTTGAGAGTGATTTTGGCATGGTTAAAAATCACTTTCCTTTCTATTAATAATGTTTTGTAAATTGGAAAATTGATTTTAGAAAAATTTAAAATCACTTTAGATTAATTTTTAAACTATGAATGATGATTTTGGAAAATAATTCTACTTAAATCTATTTCTTTTTTGAAAATTTCTATTTCCACTATCACTCCTAAACACACATTAATACTGATATCAATTTGTCAAAAAAAAAAAAAAATTGTTGAACTCATAGGTTAATTTGATGCTTGTAATTGTAATAAAAATTGTTCTTTTTATTTAAGGCTAAAACCCTCCTTCTACCCTGATCGCATCGCATCGTCCCTTCCATTTCTGCGCTCTCTCGACGAACATGAATTCAGTCGCACTGAGATTCGCCAAGCATTTCAGAATTCCTTCTTCAACTTTTCCCGCGTCTTCATTTGGTACTCTCTCTCCCTCTCTGTGATTATATTTTGTTGTTTAAGGCGTATGTTCTTTCTGTTGTTTGAATTGCTTTTTTGGTTGAGAGATGAAGGAGTTTCCCATGCATTTCGATGGTCAAGTGTAGAAAATGTGGTTAGATATTTGAACGCAGCTTTTGTGCTTTCCACAATTTGATTTTCGAAGTGGACTTTTATCAAATACGTGGGGGGCGAACTTTATTTTATTATGAAATTTGAGAGGCTGGCTAGAACTTGACTGATTTGTGTATTGGGTTTATCGTAACTGTAACCTTTGTGCTGGAGGGATGACTTGGGTAATTATTGAACGTTTCGTTGTAGTGGCAAGTAGGCAAACAAGCTCAAAGTTGTGGTTCTCTACCGGTGTTTCTGAAAGTGACAATGATGTTGAGAAGAACAATAGAGAAGAAGAAGAATATGATGATATGTTCGATGACAAAGTAGAATTACAGCCCCAAGGTGTGGATCCCAGGCGAGGTTGGGGATTTCGAGGTGTACATAAGGTATTTGATCTTTGTTCTCAGATGCGTTCCATTTTTAGAAGCTGAGATTTGAATTCTGGTTGCTGGTAATTTGACCCAAGAAGTGGAATCTTATATCTGTAATCTATTCTTGTGACTGTTTTACTTGGGTCAAATTTACAACCTATCAAAAAAACAAAAGGATCCATATTTTGCGTTCTTAGAGATGTACCATGCCCCTCTTTCGTTAATCAGTTTTAGGGGGCATTGATAAGAAGGGAAACCGCTTGTAGAAAGAATAAAAGAAGAGGATGTAGGGGATAATTGAGAGATTCTTATGGGGAAGAATGAGAATTTTACGTGGCTAGAGGTTGTAAGTATGATGTAAGTGAGTAGGAGTTCATATAGGTGCATATATTTTAAGACTTCACGGTTAGACAGTTATGATAGTGATTTATAAGCATTGTAAATGAGAGAGAAGATAGGCAACAATTAGAGTGAGTTAGGGAGAGAACCAGACCTCTGAATGTTTGTGGAGTTCTGGTTGTCCTCTCTTTTGGCAATCAATAGAATGTCTCCATTGGAGGGTTATATCACAATCTTAGGTAAAAGTCCCACCTTAACTAAGCAAAAGCAGTTATCTTTGATTCAGGTGATAAGATTATGTGAAAACCAAGGATATTGTTTCTTCAAACCTGTTATTCTTCTGTTTAAAAGTATAATCAATGGTGACAGGCAATAATTTGTGGAAGGGTGGGGCAAGCCCCTGTACAGAAGATCTTGAGAAACGGGCGCACGATAACTATCTTTACAGTTGGAACAGGAGGAATGTTTGACCAACGAATTGTTGAAGCAAAGGATCTGCCAAAGCCTGCTCAGTGGCATCGTATTGCTGTGCATAATGAACCACTTGGTGCTTATGCAGTTCAACAACTTGTTAAAGAGTATGACCTCAACTTCTCATAAAACGTAGTTTGTCTATACAATTTCACTGATTCTTGGTGGGCTGTCAGCGCATCGGTTTATGTTGAGGGCGACATTGAGACCAGAGTGTACAATGACAGCATCAACGGTGAAGTAAAAAATGTTCCAGAAATATGTGTTCGACGCGATGGTATTGCAACACATACTATCTTTGGATTTCCTTCTTTCAACATTTATCTGAAATTAGTTGAACACGTCAACTTAATATGAAGAGTCTTCATCCAACAACATTTATGGTCTTTTTATGCATATAAAGGAGAAGCCTATCATTATTTTTAGGAAATTTCTATTCTAGTTTCTAAGATTAGTATTTGGTATCAGTTTCGTCTATAATTTAAAAAGTTTCGATTTGGTCCTTATGATTTTTTTTTTTAATTCTTTTGAAACTTCTCTAGTATCACAAAAAGTTGACAATTTTTTTACGAACATGTTTTCTCTGGATGTGATTGAGATTGTATCAAGTAAGAAAATGGTAAGATTTGGTAAGTTTAGAGATGTTTTGTAAGACTTAGCCTAACCATAACCATTGGGACCAAGTTAAAAAGTTTAAAATTAGGGACTAAATTGAAATTAGTTTAAAAGGACTAAAATGATAATTTAACCAAATCTTAGTACAGTATGACAGAAAAGTATTTACAACCATGCACAGATGACAGTTATGCTACATGTTAGTTCAAGTTTGATCTGTAAAGGATTTTATTATCGACTCCTTTTAACTGCCATTCTTCGTATCTGCAGGGAAGATTCGCCTTTTAAAACCTGCAGAAAGTGCCAGCAATATTTCTTTGGACGATTTGAGTAAGTTTTCCTGAAAATTTTGGTAACATGATTACTCAACATGGTAATAATGCATTGCATGGCTACTTTTTCATTCTTTCTCGCAGTCTGATGTGTGTTTTTTTTTTTTTTTTTTTTGAATGGGTTGTAACTGACAGAAGAAGGGTTGTTTTAGAACGAGACAAAGATCTACACATTATCAAAAGTCTCAATCAAAAAGCTTGTGTTTCTTTGTAATTTGAGCCCCGAAAGATGATGCTGCTTCCTATTCAAAGATTGAGCTATACTGAAGCGCCGTAATCCACTCTTGTAATTGTTTAAACGCTATTTTTTTTGAGATTCTAGTTTAGTGTTAGATTGGCGAGGAAAATTATAGGTTCATTAGAGCTACCTTTGCTGATGTCTTAAGTCTCCATGCAGTTAGCTTTGCACGTTGAAGGGATGAAAGAAAATTACAAGACCTATTTTGAATGTGTATCCCATAATTATTAGGGACTTGTAAATTTCAAATATGCATCCAACAGAAGAGTCATATTGTGACGGCTTCATTTAATGATTTTTTTTTTCAAATGCATTTCTCCTCAAAAAGGTATGAACGCATAAAAATTTCAAATCCACAGATTTAGGCAGACTTTAAATAGACTATTTGATTGTCTGTTACTGCTTGAATCCCATAAGGCCTTTTCAAAGTCCGGTTCAAAACTGTGAAGAGCTACCGAAATTTTTATAAACACAGTTTAAGAAACGTTAAGGGAAAATGGCATAAACAATCTTGAACCATAGTAATAAGCAAACTAGAAGTGGATATGACAGAATGGCAAGACAATGGGACAATCACCAATTTACTCTAAAAATTAAAGTTGTTAGCAATCAAACTATCAAAGACACTCTGTCTGATATCCATTGTTTGTGTGTCTTGTCAGTCAGTCAGTCAGTCCAACAGCTGAGCAAGAAACCAAATCAAAGCAAGCTTTTTAGAAGTCTCCAAAACATCTCTTCTACTAACTTCTTTTTTAATCTCAACCTCATTTTTCTTACACGCAGCTATAACAATCACCACAGGGAAAGCCAAAAAAACAAGCATGCTCACACTGCCAGATGAGGAAAAAAAATTATATGGAGTTATCGACATATAACTATGTTATGGGATAAATTACTAAACGGTTATTGTAGGTTTTGTTGGCCTTTTTCCTTCCATGGCGTCTTTCTTTCTTCGGCAAGTTGTGCAGAGGAACGGACCTTCCCAAGGCTTCGACGATGGTGAAAAGAAGGGCCCCGAGTTCATAGACAAACTTTCATTTGGGGGTTGATCCACTTGACAGACTGCACATTTGAAGATCCCTGAGTTTGGATCTGAAGGAAAATCTTTGCCTAGCCTGCATTTCCATTCAGAGGGGAGAGAGTCAGGAATAAGTCAACATGTTTCAAGTCACTTTCAGATGGAATTTTGCACTATTACTGCAGAATAGAGCTGTTTTTCTACTGATATAACAAGGAAGAATTAAGAGCAATTTCTCAACAATGAAGAAAATCAAAGGTTGTGTCTAGTGAATGAAGAAAATAATCTCAGGAAACGATCATAAGAGCAATTTTTCTATCAATATAACAAGTTGCACTCCATGTGAAACAAGAAAACAGAATCTATGATATCTGGTTAATTGAAGTATGATGTATCGCAAATGATGAAAAGGATCCTAGTAAACTGTCTTCAGACATCATTCCATGCTTCAAAAACAAAAAGAAATAAACTAGTGAACCAAAAGAAAGAAGAAAACTTTATTTCAAAGACCAATTGGCTAAATAACAAGATGTTGTTACTAGCCTACTTTAAGCCCTCTAAAGATAAGCATCAATCGTACCTTTCAGCAAGCATGGCAGAGCCTTCTTCAAACAATTCCTCCACAACTCCAACAGCAGAAAGTTTATTTGCAGATTTGCCCAAAGAGTTTTGACGTTTCTTCCCAAAGAGTGAGGTGAGCACATTTTGTTTCTTCCTTGGAGTTGGTGGTAACAATATAGGTTGCTCGGATGGGATAATATCTACAACTAAGCAAGTTGTATCATCCTTCAACCCCCTTGACCGCAAAGCCTCCTACAAAATGTGGACAAATCAAAATATTGACAGGCTTGAAAAGAAACGTACCTTCTATCAATGTTTTAAAAGGCTAGAAATGGCTTGAGACCTTTTTTTTTTTCCCTTAAAGAAGAAACGCAAATTTCTTAAATAAGTATTTTGAAGATCATTTTCAACATCATAGATTCATAATTACAACCAATAATAGGATCAAACCTATTCTTTAGTTTTTGATTCTCATCAATGTTTTTCTAAGCCTTGATGGTAGAAGTAGTAATGAGCTACAAATTACCAACTTGTGGCCACAGTTGAAACCCACCTTCACAACCAGCTTAGCAGCAAGCTCGGCAGGTAAACCTCGACAAGACTTTGCGGCCATATCAGAAGATAAAGCGTCCCATATACCATCAGAAGCAATTATTAGTCTCCCGCCAGCATTTGAAAGCTGTATAACCCAGAAGAAAAAGATAGCAGAGTGGTCAAGGTATATTCCAAATAAGTTGTCAAACAATTATTGATAGATTGAAAAGTCACCTTCACTTGCTTAACATGCGGTATCGGGACAATATATTCTCCTACATCTGTATCCCCAATGGACCTAGAAAGACATAAGCCACCGGGCCAGCAGCGGAGAGGACCGACCTGTGAACGGTAGTTGCAAAAGGGTAGAGGGCAACGATAAAGTGATTAAAATACTCAAAATACCTCATCATGAATGACTAAAATTATACCTCATTTCCGCCAAAAACGTTGAGCCTCCCTACTTCACCACCACTTGCAGTCACCCGTTCCCTCTCTTCCTCATTTTCCTCCAGTCTATGATCAACTGTCAATAGAGAAACCACACCTCCTTGGGTGTCTAATATGCACCGTGAATCTCCCACGGATGCAACAGTAACAGTCCACCCATCAATCACAACAAATGTAACGGTGGTCCCAGAAGTTTCCCCTGTGATTGATTAAGATAAAATGTGACATAAGGACACGGCGAACAATGACATGTAGTATTCAAGAAAAAGGACAATATGGAATAGAAAACGTGCTAAAACCTTTCTGCTGAAACTCTATGTCGGTTTTAACGAAACCAGCAACTAGTGCCCGAGGAAGGGCTTGGAGCCATTCTTCTCGACTGGCCCCATGAGGAATCGCACTTAGAACATTACCCAGTAGGTGTTCCTTTGCAAAGATAGCAGCTGATATGCCATTATGCCCATCAAAAATCTGCAAATAGAAGGTTCAATCAACCTCTCTGCATTCTCATGAAATGACCTCCATATAATTAAAGCAACAACAGACACTAATCCCATTTGAGATGGAATTTATCCCTTCTACGACTACGACTTGTAATCACCCTATTTTCCCAATCCTTTCACTAATCATAGAATTCATGTACCAAGAGAAGTAACCAAACTATCTGGTAACCAAGAGCACAATCATGTATGAAAGGAAACAGTACCGCAAAGACAGAAAATGAAGTTGATGGGTTTCCAGGTATACGCTGGCAATCGAGTTTTATCAGAAAGTAGTCCTCTCCTTTCTTTGCCAAAGCAGCCTGTCCATACTTCACAAAAGGTTTCTCTACCTTCTCGTTCCTCAGCTCACGACCGATCAAAGTTGCAAGTGGAACAAGAGGGGGCTTTATCCTTGATACTTCTGTCTGACTCATTTCATCCTATGTTTCGGCATTTCCAAGAGCACAGTCCAAATTCCTGATCGTCCAAATAAATTCAATAAGTCTCTTAACCTTACACCACAGACCATAAAGATTTTTTATATGCCAAAACGGAATAACCAAAAATCTTGACCAGACCACAAATTATTCCTACACCTCGAACAACTACACACACACAAACTACCTGTTAAAAGAATTATTCCCACTCGCTGATCTAAATCTTCAGATACCTATTCAGCTGCACAATTTACAAATACACAAGAATAAACAAAACTAACCCAAAATGAAAGAATGTACAACATAGAGTCTATTTGAGAATCCAATCGACCCCCAGAAACGCAAATTCACAGAATCATTCAAAAAGCACAGCCAAAACCCATCTAAATTTCCCTCTTCCACAAACCTAGAGCAAGCCGCAAAACACAAATCCAGCATACAGCAAAGCAAATTGAGCGCAATTAGAAACATGTCTCTCACAAGAAAACTACAATGACGATGAAAATTAGGAAAAATGAAGGGACCACAGAGCTCACAGGTGGTACATTTAGTGTCAGTGACAGATCGAGCGGAGGGGATCCGACACCGGACAATCCTGCAACCCCATTTCACAAAATCTTCCTGTTTCCTTGAAGTTATCTATGGAAGCATGGTCGATCGAATGGCGGGGAAAATTCCCAGCGAGAGTTTCTAGGGAGAGAGAGTTTCTAGAGAGAGAGAGATAGAGAGGAGGTGAAGGAGAGATACCCACAGTATTTGCAGTGATTTGATTGGGAGAGAGAGAAGAGAAGAGAAGAGAGACGCGGAAATGTGGGGTTGGAGATGGGATTTTCGGGCAATGTCTCTGAAAATGACATTTTTCTTAAATGCCAATAATACCCTTCAAATTTCATTTTTCTGACTCTTAGGTCCTTTTGTTTTTTGACTCTATGCTACTTGCCAAATTTACAGAATGGTCCTTTCTTTTTATGCATATTTCTATTTAATCCTCAACCATTTTATCTTTTCTCAGTGGTCTAAAATTACCTCTATATTATAGGTAAATTTCATGAATAATGTAATTTTTTTTTAAATGTCAAAGATAGATTATCTTTCAACTAGGAAAATTATGGACAAAATTATTGTAGTGGAAAGTTAATAGCCGCGCACATTTTAAGTATGGAAGGAAAAAGATGAAATCGCATACGACGTAAAAAATTGCATGCATGAAGAATAAAATGTTACTCCTCTTTCTCTAAAAACAGTAAAAACTAAAAGGGAAAGGAAGATAATGAAATTGGATTAAATCCATAAGAGAACTAAAATGAAATGAAAGAGAAAATTGCGTCTAATGTAATTTGGGGTACTCTTTAATCAAAAATTGTGTCTAACGTACACGTTCCACCTAAATAGCATCTAATATATTCGATTTAGCTATATCCTACATTTGGAATTACTTTCAAATCTACTCGATTCATGTCATTTTTTAAAATTACATTATTATTAAAAAAAGTTTCTCATTATAGGCCCAAACCTCAACATAGTTTTTTTTTAAGTACAACATATGAATGTGGGGATTCAAACTCATGACTTTAGTTGGAAATAAGTGTCGTAACTAGTGGAGTGATACTCAAGTAAGCCTTAACAATGTCAAAAGTCTTATTCAAAAAAAAAAAAAACAATGTCAAAAGTCAGCGTTAACATAACTTTCAACTAGTTAAGATATTTATAATTTCTTTACACGCCATGGATTTAGTTCAAAATACTCATTTGAACTTAAAAAACAAGAAGTATTACATCAGCTCATACACAAAGACACACAAATTAAAAACTTTTTAATGTATTAATATGAAACCTATGCCATGTATGTGAAAGTTGGTAGTTTTATTTTAAATTATAAAAAAACATTTAAAAGTTAATTAAGTAATAAAAAATAAGAATATAATTTAACTTTATCCAATAGAAGATAGTTTCCCTGTATTTTTTGGAGCAATCATCGTTCATACATTCGTCAAAACGAATATAGCTTAACGGTAATTAACATATATTTTCAACCATGACATTGTGAGTTTGCTCGAAATTCGTCTTTGTATTTTCTATCGATGTCTTAGGTGTTCGCTCTCGCTAGCTCTTTTTGTTGTATTCTCTCTTATTCTTTAATTTCTTTCCATTTTACTTTTATTCTTCATCTTCCTGATTCTCTCCATCTCCCTCCCTCATAGGGTGCGGTTGCAAACCCACGAGGGTAACTTAGTACATTTGAGGACATTTTTAAAGATTGGGATTTTATTCTATCAAACTTAAATAAAAGCAAAATGAGAAACAATTATATTCAACACATTAAATATGTACAATGAGATAATGTATTTGAACTTGTTTGAATCTTATTTATAACTTTCTTAATAGGAAGCTCAACAGCTTTCAATATTTGAAAGAAGGTGAAATGTTTTATATAAAAACTTCATTAAAGCTTTAGATTCAAATGACGAACTTCAACATATATTTTTAATTTTTAGTATAACATATAGTGGTGGAGAATTTGAACACGTGAATTTTTAGTATAGGTGTCTTAACTCATTGAGCTATGTTCAATATCATTCAATAAAATAGTCAGTATTCGAATATATTATTCGAACTAAAAAAAAGGCTTTAGATTCAAATATTCTCGTGGAAATTATTATGTAATGAAAAAGTTGAAAATCAATGGCTTGATTGAAGGAATTTTTCATGAATTTTTTTCCTATTATTTGACTTTGCATCACTCTTTATTGTTCATGTAGGTTTTAAAAAAAAGGGAAAAAAAAAGGAAGTTATTTCATAAGAGAGAGGTGTTGGTAGGCAAAGATTAGGTGAAAAGAAGGTAAGAAATGGAAATTTGGTTTAGGTGAGCTTCTAAAAACAAGTTAGAGGGTATGTTTAGAAATCATGTTTAGATATAGTTAAAAATAAATAAAAATAAAATTCTTTAACCTTAAATTTTTGTTTGATTGGATAAATTTTTTAAAAACCGTAAAGAAAAAAAAAGTAGAAAAGTGATTTACCCTTTTCATGTGGGTATAATTTGTGTTATATTTTCAAATTAATTAGATGAAGAAAGAATAAATAAAAATGCAAATTTTTTAATTAGAAAAATAATATAAAACATATATTCGACGATCATTTTCATATCAATGTCTCAACTTCTTTTTTTTTTTTAGCCTTGTATTGTAATTATCATCATCTCAACATTAACCTACTTTTTACCATTTTACTTTGTTTTTTGGCAACTAAAATTTTACTTACATGATTAAAAATTTATCAAGTTTCCTATCTACGTACATTATTCTCTTAAAAGTATGATAGTTTTTCAAAACTACCGCAATGGACATGTATATGTGAATAATCTCAACAAAATACTCATTTACTTTTAATAACTTTAATTTAATATAATAAATTCTAACACGACATAAAAATATGTATTTTCTCGTCTCCATCGATCTTCGACTAAGTATATATTCTTGGAAATATTATATTCACTTAATACATATAAAAATTATATATTCTATAGTAGTAGAAAAATGCCCACGAATTAAGAAAAAGTCACAACCTCCCGTAGTTATATAATATGATGTACATTTATTTATTCATTTAAATGAATATGAACAATAATATATTATCACAAAAAATGAAGATTTGACTTTAAATGGTAGTTGGTTAATAAAATAAAATAAAGGTAATGCCAACAATGAGCATTATATATAAAGCTTTTGATCAATGATTCTTTTGTTCATCAAATGCATCAAAAGTCAATCCCCTTAGAGAATATTCATCTGTATTTATTTTAATATGAAAATTTGAATGATCTTTTCGTTAAAATAGAGGATTTTCTTCTTTCATTTTTGTGTCCTATGCTAAGGCGTCTTAGGACTACTCACGGTTGATAGGCTAAAAATTAATTTTTTTTTAAGTTTTAATAGAGGGAGACTTCTGTTATATTTCTCTTTCACTTACTTGATCGCGAAAATAATTAAAGTGATAATGATATTGCAAGCAACGTCAAAATGCAGGCATTACGATGGCGACTTTATAAAAGAAAGAAAAAAAAATACAAGCTTCAAATCTATGATAATTTTCATCATAAAATTGTCATATTTACCCCCAGCATTTTTCCTTCACTTTTTTTTTTAAATAATATTTTAGTCCTAAATTTTTGTATTGATGTTATTTGAGTTCTCTAAAATTACCTTTGACATTTGTTTTCAAAGTTTACAATTAAATTTAACTAAAACTTTGTAGGGCAACATAAACTTCTATCCAAAGGCACATATATTGAGTATGATATTAGTTAAAAATAGGTAACCTAATATTCAATGATAGAAATCAAGATGAATATTTATGGAAGCTTAGAAACCAAAATAAAATATGATCTAAAAATACTAAGAAAGTTCAAGAATGATCAAATTTAAAGCATTTTTTATATGATTCATATCATAATCTCTTTGGAATAAAAATTTGTTAAGCAATTCTAAGTTCACATATGCCAACATAAGCTTAGTTCAATAGTAATTGACATCTGTCTCTAATCAAGAGACCATAAATTCGAATTCTCACTTCTGCTTGTTATACTAAAAAAAAATTAGAAGTTGACATATATATATTTTAATGGTAAAAAGAATTTGATCGGATGGAAAACTCCTTTAAGATAACAATAATGCCAAATGGTTGAAGGTTCATCAATATATTTGCAATATTTTATCGAAGGCATTGTTATTAAGCTTGTGGGAGAAAAAAAAAATCAGAGCCCTAATGATTGATGTTCCAAAGAGTATTGAAAAAGGAACGTAAAATGATGTTAATTCTTTTATTTGCCTAGTAAATAATTGTTCACAAATTAAAGAAAGAGAGTCGTACCCTTTTTAGTATAGGTAGTAACTATCGATTATTTTCAATTTTTTAATCTAAATTTATATAGAAATACATTAATCCATTAATTCAACTGCTCATATCATACAAACATCACACATAATATTGATCATTGGTTTCGTTTAATACTACTACGAATAATTCTTTATCCAACCCGTGCCTGACCGAGTTCTAAAAAAACATATGCTTTTAACACAAAATGAAAATTACAAATGGCAAAAGCCTAGTCATAGTTGAAGGGAGTGCAATGAAAAGGAAGAGAAATAAAGAAAGTATGTAGTGGGAGAAAAATCTCAAACCCTAATCATAAAAATCCAAAGTGTAATGGTAAAGGAATCTCAAAAAATAATATATATATATTTTTTTTTTCTTTTCAATTTTTGAAGTGGCAAAAAAATTGTTGTTGTTGGTATGCTGTCTCTTTAATATTAAAAAAAGGTAACGTGGCCACGTGGAGGAGGTGGGACCCAGTTGAGGTGGTTTTAGCCACTCACAGCTGGAAAGGTCAATTGTCCGCCCAAAGCCAAGTGGACGTTTGCTGTTCAATCTTTTATTTCCTAACCTCACCCACTGCTTTTCCATTCCTCTCTCTACACCCACCTCTCCACCTGACACGTGTCCATTCTTTTTCTTGATTTTTTTTTCCCTACAAAATATCTTATGCTTGTAGATTTCTAGAGTTGTAGATGTAGAGAGGTAGATACTTCTCACTTCAACATGTTGTTGTATTTAAAAAAGAAAAGAAAAAAGATGTTGAATTGGAGTTGGCAATTGGCATGCTCGAATGACTTGGACGGGTCATTATTTCAAACTCATCTACACGCCAAATAATATATGAGATTATCATGTTGTTTGGTTGTAAGCTGAGAGGGGAACTTGGGATTGGAGAAATAAGAGCTCACTTTATACCCACCGAGACCGAGCAAATACTGCAAATTCATATTCCAAGAGGTGATGTGGACGACAAAATCATTTGGGGATGGACAAGAAGGGGTTAATGCAGAGAACCCTTCTTCATCCAATGCAGATCTACAAACCGAAGCAACTTTGGAATGCAAATGTGGTGCCTAAGATAAAGATTGGCTTGTTGGAAGATTGTAAAAGATATAATTCCCCTAAAATTAAATCTTTGTAAGAAACGAATTGCTACTGATTTGTGTTGTGTGTTTTGCAGGAAAAACGATTCGGCGACTCATCTATTTTGGGATTGTAAGGTATCCAAATCGTTGACAGGTGCAGCTGGAAAATTTGGGACTATTGGAAATGGATGCTAGATCATGCGACACGGAGGAAGTGGAGATGTTGATGATTGGTTTGTGCGTAATTTGGACGCACATGAACAATGTGATTTTCAAAAGGGATAGTCCTAATACGCAAACCTTAATTCACAATGCAAGGAAAGTCATTATCGAAAACAACACAAGATTGGACCGAAAAATCACCAGAGCAAAAACAACACGTCATAAAAACGGAGAAATTAAGGCAAGAATTACCTGGACCCCTCCTCCCCTTTTACCTGGACACTGAATATTGATGCGGCTTGGTCGGAGACTCAGCAGTTAGGGGGACTTGGGTGGGTCTTGCGTAATTGGAAAGGTGTCATCATTCTTGTAGGCAACCGTTTCGTCGATAATTGTGGGAGTGTGAAGATGTTGGAAGCTATGGCTATTCTGGAACGGATACGAAACCTGTTGTTTATGGTTTCTTATCCTATTCAGGTGGAAATGGACTCGATGGAGGTAGATAAGCTGTTGCGAAGGGAAGACGGTGATCTTCTTGAAATAACGTGGGTAGTCAAAGAAATTTACACCTTCAAGATGCTTGCGGCATCATCTCTTTTAATAAAGTAAACAGACATGGTAATTTTTGTACCCACTATCTCGCTCGCAGGACTTTCGAATTAGAGGAAAGTGTATGTTGGTTTATTTGTATCCGTGATTGGTTGGCCCCTGTGTCGAATCAAGATCTTATTTCTTCTTAATAAAAGTCTCTTCTTTTCTTAAAAAAAAATGTACTCTCGATTTTGGTTTGTTTCGGTGTTTGTATTTTCCAAATATGTATTTTGGTTACTATACTTTCAACTTTTATTTGTTTTAGTACTGGTACTTTGAAACGTCTAGTTTGGTCAATTTATTTTCATTTGTATTTAATTTATTTGGATTATAATTTTAGCCTGACACTTCATTCACTAAATTTATTAAAATACAGAAATAAATTGTATTATAGGGGTTCATGCAAATAGGAAACAAATTGGTCACTTTTTAAAAATATAGGGACCAAAATAAATATATTATGATAATACATGGACCAAAATGAACAAAGTTAACTTTATTTAAATTTAGTATTAAGATTGAAAAACATTTTTTGTTACTCTACTCTCATTTAAAGTAACAATCTAATGCTTGAATTTTACTGTAGCTTGTTTGAGYTATACAATTGCCTACATCACCCTGCACTAGTAGTTTTATCATATTTGGAAGAGTAGTAGAATATATTTTTATACTTAGGTATACAAAACTCTTACTCATATTGGTCAATATGAGCTTAGTTCATCCGTAATTTGCATCTATCTCTAACCAAGAAGATTTGAGTAAGAATAATTGTAATGTCTAATCCAAGAGATAAACATTTCAACCTACAAATTTGTCATATTTGTAAAATCCTTGGACAAACTATATACTCTTCATTACAATTCCCCTTTTATTTTTCAATATTGTTCAAATTGTTTTGGATTCTATATCATCAACATATCATTATGCTATCAATGATTAACCCAACTATACTTTTATAATTTTGATACAAACTTAAAAATCACTAAGAGAAACGAATGTATGCATGGCAAACAAGCTAAAAACGGTTATTAAATTCACTGAAAACATACCAATATTGTTTTTAGAATTTCTTTTATTAGATCACAAAGTCCAAAAACAATTTTAAAAAATAAACATTCGAAACAGATATTCACTAAATCATTGGATTCAATAAATCAAAAAAAATAAAAAAAGTCCAAAAACAATTTTAAAAAATAAACATTCCAAACAGATATTCACTAAATCATTGGATTCAATAAATCAAAAAAAATAAAATAAAATTCGTATGGTATACAAAACAGACCCTTAATAACCTTCTTTATAGATAGAATAAAATGTTTGAATTCTCACCATCGTTTCAATTGTAATACTAAAAGAAAAAAGGAATCAGTGGTGCAAAGGGATAGTGGTACAAACAAGAACTCCGAGGTTTCTATTTTTCTTTTTGCTCCCAAGTTGCAACTTGTATCACTCTAGAACCAATATATAAAAAAATTGGACTGTGCAAGGAGGGACCCCATCACCAAGCATTTGAAGATTGAACAGAGAAACTTAGGCAACTTGAATTATTGCCACTTCATCAGAGAATTCTCTCGCTCTCTCTCTCTTCTCTCTTCTCTCTTTCTATATACAACAATAAATAGATACAAGAAAAGAAAAAACAAAAATGAGGAAGAATAAGTTCATGAACACACTCCATCCCACAGTACTCACTTAGTATAGCCACCCCTCCTCTTCCCTTCAACTGGAAATGCCTGTTTGCCTGCTGCCTTGTGCACTGGCAGCGGTTGGGCAACTCCGGCTTGTGGTTTCCGTGATGGAGAAGGAATCAATGAAGGAATGAAACTCCTAGTTGCAGAAATAATCAAATATATCAATCTAGTGCAACAAACATACGGATAAAGTGTGATAGATAGATTGAGAGATCGGTTTAAAACTACTTTGATTATAAGCACTTTAGTAAATAGTACTTGATTCTGCACTGAAAGTACTTCCTTAACAACTAACAAGCACCAGGGCCAAACACACTCTAGAATGTATTTTAACTGTTTTTTACTTCTTTTTCAAAAGGTACTAATAAATCACTTTTAAACATCAAGATTTTGAGTGAGAAGTGCTTTTGATCCTGTCAAAAGCACTCCTGAATATTTCCAAATTCTTTTCAAGACACGTGGTATGTCAGAGAAGGTTTCAGTGACGAAGAGAAACATAAACTATATTCTTCTAACTACGACGATCAAAGAAGAGAGAGAAATAAAAAAGATTGATTAGTTACCTAGTTTCTGGGCTCTTGGCTTGCTTAGGAGGAGTTGGTTTCTTTATCTTTGATCCGAAACCATTTGGAATGCTTGTAGCTTTTGGAAGTGGAAGGCTTGACTGCCAAATTACTTCTGGCTCTGATGTTTCGCTATTTGTAGCCTCATGATCATCAGAATCATCGGTAGTATTGAACAGGTTTTCAGGGTACACCTTTGAAGGATCTAGAACACAATTCTGATCAAATGTCTCAGGCAACTTGTCTTCAATATCCCAGTTTTCATTCTTGTTAATGGTAAGTTTGTCGTCCCAATCACTCAAAACCGATTCTTTATCATCTTGATCCGGCCTCCTACTGCCGAGTGCTGCACTTATGGGCGGCCATTGTTGTGAGTTACGTAATATGTCTCGTGGATCTAAGCTTCTTCTTTTCAGCTTCGTGCTAGCTTTGTTTTGAGCCTGTTAGCAACTAAGCATGTATGAGCAAGATGTGTTTCAAAAGATGATTCATACCCACATGAGGATTATCTATATTTTGACTGTCTCAGATATTTGAATTGAAAGTAATCGCTTGTTTAAATAACTACACAAAATTTACACATTGATTTTGAATACGAACTTATACCTCGACGTTACGAACATCTTCCATTGAGTTTGTTCTATTAATAGACATCTCCACAACACTTTTCCAGCTAGGAAGTGAAGGGGATGATGAGAAAGTTTTCACCATACTTCTTTCTGGAGTGCTTGATCGAGAATGTTGCTCCGTTTCACCTTCCTTCTTCGCTAAGGCTGCTTTGAGGCTCGCTATCTGGCATTAAGAAATAAAGTTGTCATGTAAAAGCACGAGAGACAGTATATACCATTACTTTTCTTGCTGATCACCACTAAGTTTTGACGGATGGGAGAGAGGAATATAGAGAGGTTTTGAGAGAAAAAAGACCATGGTTAAAAAATTTAGTGGTTACTATGACCCAGTTAGCAGGGAGGTATTCTTCTTTTCAAAAATAAGAAAGAGATGAAAATGCTCTTCCAAATCTTATCATTCAAATGAAAGACAATAAAAGGTACAAAACCTGTTCCTTGAGCTCCTTCGCATCGGCACTATCTTTGTTAACCCGAGCAGCACCGAGCTCAACAGTTGAAACCCTTTCAGCAAACTTCAATGTACTCATTGTTTCTCCAAGAGCTTCAGGCTCTGGACTTATATGAACAAACATCAGTGTCTTGGCTTGACCTCCTGAAAGATATAGAAGCAAATGTGATTGGCCAGCCAAAAGGGAGACACTCGACAGTTTCCCTACCAAGAAACTAGTATTGTAAAAACATACCAAGTGAATCTTGGAGCAACTGTGTGAGTTTACTGTTCCTATAAGGGACATGTGAATTCTTTTGGGCAAGAGAGGCAATAACATCTCCTAATGCAGAAAGAGATTTGTTGATATGTTGTGCCTCTTTTAATCTATCTCCTATTACCTCCGACTTGTCAACCCTTTCACTTCCTGCCAAGTCAACAAGATGCATACACCCACGAAGAGTCGCTCCGGATGTCAAATCTCTTCCTTGAACGTGAACAGTTAGACAGCTGCAATTGTTTACATAAACAATTAGATTATATGAGATTACAAGTCTTGCCTAAATCTTAAAACTAAACTTATTTCAAGAGTAGTTCCCATCTCAGTTGATGGCCAATGTACCTATGGGAACGACTGCTCCGATCATTCATGGCAGTCGAGCTCACAGCACGGTTCTTTTGGCCAAGATCCATCAAATTTAGAACATCTGATGTTGATGATACAGGTATAAGGGTTGCATCCGGCACATTTATCCCATTTTGAGAACTATTACGAACTTCCAATGTATTTATGACTTAAGGATGTGCATTATAGAAAGATCAAGAGCTTCATTATATGAGAGAAAATAAAGAAAGAAGAGGGGAAAGAAAAAATGGAAGGATATCTTCTGTTAGTGGAATCCGTCGCAAGGAGATCCCTAATTTGGTCATTGTAAATCTCGAGCATCTGAACATATATGTCATAGGAGATGGTCTGTTTCCTTTGTTGTGAAAGAACAAACAAATCACTCAATGCCCTGTAGTTTACACCTAAAGTTTCCTCAGTGAGCTCTTCTGGTCCTGACTGGAGTTTTACAAATGAGATATTCAGTAACACCACTGAAAAAGAAACAATAAGCTGTGGTATGTTGGTGCTTAATCTCTTACCATAGTGAAGGTTTTTCCGGATCCAGTCTGGCCATAAGCAAATATGCAGACGTTATATCCATCAAGCACAGACCGGATCAAAGGCTGAGTATCCGCAAATACTTCCCCTGCACAGAAAGAAAGTCGACACTAAATATTCATATATCAGAAAAGAAAAATATATGATAAGACCATCAAAAGAAGTTGGTGAACCTTGTGTTGCAGAAGGTCCAAATACTTTGTTAAAACTGAATGATTTCCTTCCCTCCTTGCTGTATTTTGATGGTGAAATAATGCTCATACTCCCTTCATCGATGCGATCAACGGTCGAGGGACGATTTGAGTGTCCACCAAGGAACGGTCGAACTCTACAGTATACTCTGATATTTCCTGATAGATTGTAATGCATGACCATTATTAGTTTTAGAATGTTAACATTACAAAACTAAAAGCCCAAGCCACTGGAAATGCTACCTTTCAGGTCTTGGACTTGATTATACAGTTTTCGATTTTCTTCAAGAACTCTCCGATATTCTGAAGCAGCATAAGCCACACCACTCATGTGCTTACCTAATTTAGGCAGCTAGCAATTAGACTGAGAATAAATTTAAAGGCAGCGAGTATAAGAATGATAGAAAAATTTGGCTTCTTCGTTAATAATTTGTACCAAGATTGTTAAATTCCTCTCTGTACTTCATTTGCAAAATCTGCATTCCTGCTCTGGTTTCACCAAGAGCACCCTTCAACATCTACAAAAAAGAAATCAATTTTTTGAAGTTACGTATTCCATAGAAGTAACCAACTACTGGCCCGTATGATAGAAATCCAGCTACCTCTATGTCTCTCTCTTGCTGTTCAATCAGCATCTGTCTTCTCAACGCTTTACGTTCCGATTCCTCATCACGATTATTATAACAATCAGAATTGTCAGTTATTGTTTCAGGACAGCTTTCTGCGGGACAACTTGATTCTTCGGGACAACTTAATTCTTCAGGACAACTTGCTTCTTCAGCACAAGTTGTTGCTTCTGGACTACTTATTTCTTCAGTAAAACTTGTTGCATCCTCTTCAATCTTAACAAAAAAATATATATATACACACACCCCATCAAGATTAAGAAGGAATTTTCTTAAATTGTTAACTTGGTTGCCAAAATATTTTCGAAAGATATATAACTTCACAGCTACCTTTTCATTGGCAGAAGCAGAACTGCTTTCTGGAGGAGACTTATCAGATACATATCCTGCTATGTCTTCTGGACTTACTTTCATCTGTCAAATTGGCAGAAGGAAAGATCATAAGTGCAGAATAAACAGAGAATAGAGTGAAGATACATCAATTTAATGATAGGCCACCACACCAATCATAAATGTGTATCAACGGAAATGGGTCTAGAGAGGGAGAACTTGATATGAAAACACAACCTTAGATTTTAGTTAGATTGTTAGTTAACATGTCGGTCCCACTTGCAACTAATGTAATGACGTAAGCAAATGACGGGCTAGAGTATTTAGCTGGATAGAGCCAATGGAGAGGATATTCTAGTATATATTTTGGGAGAGATAGGGGAGCTCTCAAATCTCCCTTTGGCTTTTACCCTCTGTTCATAAGTAAAATATCAAGTTCTATCACTTAAGCTATGCGATCAAGACAATTAGAAGATTAGAAGTTACAATCTAGACAGAATTCGAGATGTTAACTCTTAACAATAATTACTCTTGAGATGCAGGGAGAAATTAAAACATTCCACATCCTCTAAATAGAGATTGCTGACATAAAATACCGTGTGAAATAGAGAGTATACCATATTGTTATGAGTTGCTAACTGACGCTGGTACTCATCCATGACTTTATCAATCATGCATTCCACAATCTATGGATTCATTAGAAAAAAAGCAAAGGACAGGTTAGGAAATGAAGGGAGAAGAAGTAAGTACTTGGTAGTATTTGTTCAAAGACACAGAACTGTGAGATCTGTCCTTTAATTTTTACTGTGACAAGAAAAGAAAACTCAAGAATTAGAAGTTAGCACTTACAGTGGGGATTTCTTCAAGCCGTTTGTTAGAAAGAAGTTGACAAAGTAGCATATGTAAAGGACGGGGCGATCCCTGCAGACAAAATTGGAATGAACCTAAGGCACCTTAAACCGACTTGAGCAACAAACAATATAACAAAAAGTAGAAGAGGCAAACAAAGAAAAGAAGGATGAAAAAGCTCACTCACTGCTTCATTGCCAGGATGGTCATCACATGAGGACAGTTCAAGAGAAAAATTATCACTAGCTGATGAGGATCTTGCACAAGAATTCATGGATGATTCTGAATTTTTGAGCACCACATTTTTGTTCGATGTAGGCGATTTTGCTGCCCCACTATATTTCCACACCCCATTTCCGCCTCCTTGTTTCCAGGCGCTATACGATTTGAGCGCCAGAACGGAGTTCACGACCCTTCCAGATTTTCCTCCCTGACATAACCATAGACTTGGAATATATATCACTACAACCAGAAGATAAAATCAATCTGGTTCAACAAAACTACCAGATTTACCTGTTCTAGATCAGAGGCTTCAAAAGTTGGTAACCCCATTTCTTCTATAGCTACCAAGAACTTCCTCACATTTTCAAAGTGCTGGTATGCAGATAAGGGTGCCCCATCAGGAATAATAACTGAATCACAGGGGCCTTCAACAACCTACACAAAAAACAGTAATTGAATGGCCATCATTTTAGATGATGTAGAGCCAAAAATTTTCATGGAGAAAATAGATAAACTATATTATACCTTTGACACTGCCCCAGGCAGAACCTTATTGAGAACATTGCAAAGAATTATTCCGCTTCTCAATCCAAGCCTAAATTCCACTTCAGAAGGCTCAGCTGGCAAGTCTTTACCAAGAACAACTCCAACGGTTTTCCTCAGCCACCCAGCTGCTTCATACCTTCTCAAGGCTTCAAAGTAATAATATGATGAACTTTCAGTTTCATTTTCACATCAACCAAATCTCATCATTAATATCATGTAATTTTTGTACTTGAAAGGGGAAAGTTCACCTAAACCCCACATTTTTTTTTTAAATTTCTCTGTGCTTCATTTACCTAGATAGCTAGATTTTTCTCTTTTTTCCTTTCAGTATCTCATGTTGGTGAAATCCAATTGATCTAAGCACCAAACTGGCCAATGGGATTGAATTCCTCAGGAACCCAAATCAAACCCAATCACAACATAATTTAGAGTGAAAAATATATAAACAGAAAAGAAAAATCTAACCAATGATCCCAAATTTTTAAAAATGCATTTCCGCACCAGAAATGGTTGTATTTTACCATATCAATCAAATTGAAAAGAAACGAAACAAATTCCAAATCATCTCATTCTAGGGTGGCCAGAAAACAAGAAAACAAAGAACATACAGTCTTCTTCAGCCTTCTTCGAAATCAAGTCGATGTTCCGCGTATGGATTCCATGCTGCTGAAGAACATCTTCAACCACAGAAGCAACAGAAAACGGAAAAACTTGCTCTGTCGCCATTACAACTTTCAAGAATCCACAATGAAAAGAGAAAATCAAATCGAGTCAGATCAAATCAAATCCTACACTAATCCAAACAATCCCAATTGCCCAGAAAACTAATTGGGTGTTGAATTAGGAGATGGGGGTTATTGATTCTGGGTGAAGGGCCATTGAAAAGTGAAGANTTTTTTCTGGGTTTCCCTTTCTCTCCAATGTTTCTCTCTGTTTCTCAAAAATCTTTCTCGCTCTTCAGTTTTATCTCTCCCTCCAAATTTTGTTGGAGAAAGTGAGACCGAAGCTAGTTCCGAGCCTCCCGCGAACAAGATGGCCTAACGGTTTGCGTTTAACGGGTGAGAAAATTTAAAACAAAAACATTTGTCCGAATTAGTAATCCTTTTTAAATAAAAAACTTTTTTTTAAAGATTAAATTACCCTTTTACCCCATGATTTTTGTTTCGTTTCAATTTGCTCTACCTAATTTTAAAATGATGAATTTTCTCTTCATTATTTTGGAACAATTTCTTTTTTAAGTAATTGCTGATTAAACATATCCGTTTAATAATTATTCATGTTTCTTGTCCCTCATTTTTAAATAATATTTCTAAAATTGTATAAAAATTCTGAAAGAATAAAATAAAACTTCTTGTTTGTCGTTTTTTTTCTAATTTTTTAAAAAACATAAATAAAGGTATTGCTTAATCATTCTGAACTTATAAAATGCATATTAAATATTACAAAATAAATATAACATAAAAATTTTGAATAAAAATATTTAAAAAATTAAAATTTTAATTTTAGAGAAGGAAAGGTAAGAAATGATTATCAAACACATTTCTATTTTATTAAAAAATAAACAAGAAATAGAAATGTCACCGAATCAATTCCTATATTATAATTCTGGTCCCAATTGCACCGCCAGCGGTGGATCCATAAATTTTGTTGAGGGGAACTTCATACTAATTTGTAAGTCATTCGTAAATATACTATACAAACTTGGTCTTGAATATTACAATTGAAATTGGTAATTCTAGTTTTTAGACTAGATTTTGTCGGTAATTTTTCTAAATTTACTTAGTAATTTTTTCAAGAGGATGACTTAATCGGTTTTTTTTATATATAATATCTCTATTTATATTTCAAATTAAATCTACAAAAAATATTAATAATAATAAAATAAAAAGTTAAATACATAAAATACAAATGATGATAATTTCATTATATAAAAGAAGTTGAAACATAACAACTTTATATTATAGTCTACACTTCCAAAAGTTGTTGAAACATGCAAATTTTATATTTTAGTCCAAACTTTTACTAATTATTATATTTAAAATAACGTCAAATAATAAAATTTATAAAGTTAATAAAAACTTACCTTAGACAATGAATCTTCAAATTTTCGACTTCTTTAGATTATGAAAAATTAAAATAAAAAAGTATATAAAATAAGAACAATTGAATATGAAAATGATGATTTTAAAGAAGAAAAAAAAAGACATCGATACAATAATTTACTTTTAAAAAATACCAAAATACCTAACAATGTATAAATTGACAATAAAACGAGTCTTGAAATTGCATGCAACATTAGACCGTAAATGTTTTACCAATCTATATATTCTCTTCCTTTTCATTTTTTTTAGATATACATATTTGATTGTAAAATTAAAAAAATGACATATTTGTATAGAAAATTTACAATTTCTTTTTTTTAAAATGTAGGATCTATTTTCGTTTTTTGAAAAGTAAAATTGACAAAAGGAATTTCCTTTTATAAAACTCACCAGAAAAAAACTGATTTAAAAAGGGAGGAAAAATCATGAATTAAGAAAAAAAAATTACGAAAATAATAAGGACCCAGGAGACATGGGGGAGGGGCTAGCGCCTATCACTACCGCTGTGCGAGAGAGAGATTTTGAAAATTAGTTTGAATTTGTATATACATATTCTTAATTTAAAAAGTTCAGGAGGGCTCCAGCCCCTCCTAGGCCCACGTAGATCTGCCTATGTGCACAACATTTTATTTTAGGTTCCAAAATTACTAATTTTAATCAAAATTTTGTCATTGCTATTATTTGGTTAAATACTGCTTTCGTACAACATATTAGACTTAAACAAACCTGGATGTATAATTAAAGAAAAGTACACAGATATTACGTGTTATGACATGTATAATAATGGGGGATTATGGGACAAAAAATAAATCCACTCGGTTTTAGACTTGGTGCAACCCAAAGRCATTATTCTATTTGGTTTGCACACCCCAAAAAATATTCCGAAGGTTTACAAGGTTCAGGGTTCAAAATGTCGAGAGACATGTCGACATGTTGCTGGACATGTCAACGTGTCGAGCATGTCGACATCGACATAGGAGAAAAGTCGATTTTCCCCCCATGTCGTCGACATGTCGAAATGTCGATATGTCTTTTTTTTTTCTTCTTCTTTTTTAAGGTTATTTTATTTTCACCATCTTCTTACTATGCCACTACAAGTCTATAATTTCTCACAACCTCGATGATTGTAATCTTAGTCTGTTCAATGAAACATTCGAATTTTAATATTGTATAAAGTATAACTAATAAGATTTGAAATTTGCTTTATTGATAATTTCTAATCCAATCTAGTCCTTACTTACTTGAACAATATATGTGAAATATTGACATATATAAAGATTGAAATAATCTTAGAATTTTTAAAAAATAAAATATTATTATATACATATAGTGGTCAAACATGAAGTAGAATAAGTAACTTAATTAATACCAAAAAGATGATCTCAGAGGATCTAGCGCACTATCTTGATAACTTTGATATAAATTACAACAGTTCTCCCCGGTCATCCTAGACTGAAAGTTTTGAAAGTAGTTGCTCAAATGAGTAGAATATGAAGCACATATGGATCTCATTGGTAGATAATTTGGAAAAATGACACAATCACGAGGTTGAGGTGTTTGAAAATTGTGTAAATTTGATTGTAAAGTTGGATTGATGATTGATTTGAAAATGTGTTTGAAAAATGGGTAAATTCAAATTTGAAAATAGAAGTAGGTAAAAAGTAAATAGGTATGAGTTAATTAGAATTTAGAAATGTATTTAGAAACCAAGTCGGTAATTATCTCATTCCAAATGAATCCTATTATGAAAAACACTAAAGAAGTAGTCGAAAGTTTACCATTAAAGTTTACTTTACGTATTTAAATAATTTCCATCAATCTTCATTAAAGGAAAAAAAAATCTTTTTTCGATATTTCCATCGACATGGACATTTTCATAATTAAAATGGTCATATTCTTGCATCTAATGGTTGAAGGTGATTAGTTATAGGCTAATTAAGCTATAATTCAAGTTTTATTTGCTAATTCAAAAAATTTCCATCAATTTCCACAATTTCCATTATTTTTCCCGAAATATCCATCGACATCGATATGTCCATCGATATGTCCATCGACATGTCCGTAAAATCGGAACATCGACATTTTCATCAACATCGACATTTTAAATACTACTTTCGTCATTAAAATTTAACCACCTTCTCGATTAAGTCCTTAAAATTTTTTAAAAATATATATTATTTTTAAATTTTAATAAATTTGAACTCAATTCTTTCCGTTAAAATTTGAGTCAACTAACAAGATATAAATCGTTATACCGTCTATTAACATCTATGTGTAATAAATATTTTATAACATATAAATAGAGCACTCTTTTAAAAATTGAAAAAATAGAGTTTAAATAAGGCATATAGACCTATTATATGTATTTTTTTTCTTAAATAATGAAAAGAAAATCTAGCTTGATGGGTAAGAAAGGAAAAAAAAATTAATTATTATTAAAAAAATAATATTCTTGTTAGATAGTGTTTCCTATTCTAGTTTTGGTGTTGATGTAAGAAAAAGGATTCGTTATACCATCAATTTTCTTTTTTTTTTTTGTTCATTTTGTTTATCTTTTAGTTTAAATAGTTAAGAGTATAACATCAAACATTTATATTGAAAAGGTATTAAGCTTAGAAATTAAGATTGGTATCTAAAACTCTGAATGGAAATGTAAGATTTTATTTTAGAATCCATATTATATTAGTTTTATTGATTCAAGAAAAGTTCAAAACTATTACAAAACTAACCACCTAAAATCAAATCAAACCAACAAAATAAAAATAAAAACCAACAAATTTAATTGATTATTACGAAACCAAACTAATTAATATACGTTGCTTAAACTAGATGGTTATATAGTATTTTTCTCTTAAAAAAAAACTCAGGCTGTCTTGATTTTTTAACTTGTTTTGGCGGGTGATAACTATTTAATATTTATTGTTCTTTTATTAAAAAAAAATAACAGAAGTATATTTGACAATCATTTCTGGTCTCTGGTCCACTAAAAGTTTAAATTAAAAAAAGTACTTTTTTATATAAAAATTAATTTTTTAATTAAATATTCAATTTTTTATGTTATAGCTATTTTTTAAAATTTTTGTTAGGTATTTATAAAATAATATTTTTATTTATGTTTTGAAAAAAATAGAAGATAAAACCAGAAATAAGAATCTTTACTTTATCGTTAAGAATTTCTACACAATTTTGATTTTTTTTAAATAAAAATGAAAATAAGAATAGTTATCCGATGCTTATTTTCTCTAAAATACGAGAAATAAGAAACAAAAATATTATAAAATCGTCAAAAATTGATTTAATTTTGAATTCTTAATAAAATTAGGATTAGCTCCTTTAGGCCGTTTGTAAAATGAATTTATCTGATCCTAACTTTACATGATATTTCGATCTCTAAGATATTGAAGTGCATAATTATTTTTATTTCTTTTCTGAGTAGGTGGTATCCAGTCATTAATTAACTTTTGAAATGCATAGTTCTAATTTCTAAATAGTGACTTAAAAATGCCACATTTGGGATACCACCTTATCTCCCAAAGAAATTAATTTGATACTTTAACACGTATTTGTTTCATATGTCCCTATGCATATATATATAACGATATGTTTTGATCGTTAATATATGTCTTAATCACTTGAGCTATAACTTATATATTGTCATTGATGTTTATGTTTTAGTTCAGCAACATCTCTCTCACTCATCATTCAACGCCCATTTTTCAAAATTTTAATATAAGTAATTAGGAATGTTTTTTTTTTATGTATTTCAATTAACTAATTAGGGATGTTATGGCATACATTTATCTAGGACTAGGAGCTAGATTAAAGAATAATGATCTTTAATAACAAGGGGTTCATTTGATCCTTCTATTTTCCTTATAAATTTACCTTTCTTTTTAATAGCTATCTTTTTTAATCTGTGTAATAATAACAACAACATAACATACTACTGAAAGAGAGAGTATATAAATTTTACTATTAGTTGTACTAAAAAAAGTTTAAACTTCAAGGTTTAACTTAATATTAGTTGTACTAAAAAAAACGACTTAATATTGAAATCAAAATGTTAAAATTAAACTCGACTCTCACTTAAGTTAAGTACTTGAGTAAAAATATAACTAAGTTTTTCTTCATATCATACAGCATAAATTCTATGGAAAAGTTTGCCCTATCCATTAAATTTCATTATATATATTCAATTTAATGTAGTAAACATAAATGTTGATTATAATAATTGATGATAAAAATTTCGTTAGAAACTCTCACATGTTTGTAGTCAAGAAGTTACTTTTAAAAGAATGTAATTTAGAGTATGTGACTCTACTTAAAAAAAAGAGAAATCTTAAAATTTAGGCTTCATTTAATAACTATTTTATTTTTATTTTATATTTTCAAAAATGAAAGTTGATATATAGACCAACTACTCTTTAAAATGTTTTTAAAATTAATCAAATTTTGAAAATTTAAAAATGTAGTCTTAATTTTTTTATTTAAATTCAACTGCAAAATTCAAAGAAAGATGGTAACATACAAAGAAATCGTGATTAAAAAACGAGAGAAAAATTGTCATCAAATGCATCCTTAAAAAACAAAAATATAAGGTATAAAATGTAAAATTTAAGGAACGAAATAAAGTTTTAAAAGGTTTAAAGATGTATATATATATTATTTATGGATTAAAAACTATATTTAAACATCTTTTAAGATCTTCATGATTACTCACAGATATATGCATAACAAGTATTGATAATTAAAATAAAAACCTACCTTTAATTTGGATATAATTTAATGCTTTTAATTTCCCATAAAAACAATTTAATGATTCAATTTGTCAACCTCATAGAGAAAAAGTAGAATCATTTTTTGCAATTGTTTAGTAAATTTTTTAAGGGTAATTGTAAAAAGCAAAATTTTCATTGGTGGTCCTAATGAAGAAACAAATGAAAATTAGAACCAATTCAATAATTAGACCCAGTGCTTCTCCTTGTTCTTGTTCTCTTTTCCTTTTAGTTTTATATATTCATGCTATTAAAATATCAATTCTCCACTTTTATACTATAAATATTATTTTGATGGATGGATTTTACCTTTATTTAATTTAATCTAATTTTTATAATCCTTAATCTTTCACAAATATTTATTTTGATCTTCATTTATTAACTTTTTATACCAGTTGGTTCGAATATAAGTCCTTATAATATCACATGTCATGATCTTTTTATTTAAAAATGTTATATCGAAAAATCAGAGATAAGAATAAAAATAGACTGGTTTGGGAAGTTTGAAGACTAAAACATGAGGAAGAAAAATACAAGGAAACATCCTAAATTATGTATTTTTAAGAATATTAATATATAAATGTTAGAAAGAGAAGATTCAAACCTATCACACAACATGATATCGGCTCCACTAAATTTATTTTAAATACATTAATTAGGAAATAGAGGTTTGAACTATATCATGCATCCAAGTGCACAAAAGATAAATTTAATAGACTAACATATTTATGATAAATTTTATGTTTAAATCTTATTTTGATCCCTAGCTAACTTTTAGACTTGTTTTATTTTGATTATTGAACTTTCAAACATTATGGTTCTTGAATGTTTTAGAAAATAATCATCTTAGTTTTAGATATTGTTTTGTCTGTCAATTATTTAAAAAACAATAATGTGCATTTAAGTATATGTATATTATATGACATGTATTAGAGTCACATAAGTTGATTGAGACGAATATCGTAAGTTACTAAAATGATTACTTTATTAAAAAGAAAATTTAGAGATTAAAATAAATATTTTAAGAGCTTAGAAACAAAAACAAAATAAATCTTAAAATTGAGGAGAAAATTAAGATTTCAATCCAAATAATGGGGTAAATAAGAGGGAAAAGCAAGGGGTTTAACGTCAATTTGGCAAGGCATGTTTTTCCCTCCAAGCGAAAGCAGCTACCTGAGCATTCAAAACGCACGGCTTCGGTTCGGAACCGAGGCAGATAGGTTCGGTAACTGAAAATTCTTAAATAAAATAAAGAGAAGAAGATGTGGTGGCCGGTGGGACCCAAAAGGTCGACGCCGGCAAGTAAAATCTAGAGAAAGAAGACGGCAGAGCCGCCGGCCGGCCGGCCAAAGCCCAAAAAGCGCCGTCCGGAGGGCTCCACTGGCATGTTCATAAAGGTTTGGAATAATAAATTATTGATTAAATAGAAAATGTATCAGCTTGGAGTGGACCGTGGTAAATTGGTAAATGTATATAGCTAGGTTCGAATCTCCATAGTTAGGCTTTAGTTTTTCATTTCCTCCATCTTTTTCCTTCCTCTATTTCTTGTTCAGCTTCGTTTTTGTGATATTATTTCATTGTAAGTATGGTTTAGACTCAAACAAATTGTTGGAATTGTAAATTTATTCCACCTAAACAATCCTTATTAAATAATAAACCAAACCAAACTCACCCATGAAATATTTTTGGATTGGTTAGGTTATTTGATCACTTCTTCAAAGTATTGTATAACAAAAAAAGAGTAAATGTGATAATATCCAAAACATTTGTTTTTATATTTTCTAACATTGATTCAAGATCCATAAGTTGATGTTTATTTATATGGTGAAAAAGTACATCTAAAAACTTTAAAAAGTCGTCGTAGAATAAATAATTCGTATAGAAATATTGAATTAAATAAAATTAAAATATATATAACTAAATATAATTATTTATGGTGAGGAAAAGAGTTTTAAAATTAATAATAAGTTCAACCCAAATATATTTTAGGTGAAACCTTGAACCAACTTTACCCGTAGAATTTTCATTTATTTGGAACCCAACCCATATAGTATGAATTGGGTTAGGTTTATCGGTTTTTTAGGGTTATCGGATTTTTTGAACACCCTGTGACAATGTACCAAGTATTTATTTTTCATACCTAAAATCAAGTTACTCACTGTTACATTACAGCAAATATATCTCTCATATATTTCATATTTTTATTTTGAGAGTTTTGTTATTTTTACATTACAACAAATATATATACTTCATATAACTCATGAGTTATATATTTAATAAAAATTAGCTATTTAATTCAGAATTTTAATATATATATATATATATATATATATTGCAAAAATGGATATTAAGTCAATTCAACAAACTCGGTTAGTTAAGATATTATAGTAATTTTTTAAATCTTCAAGTTGAGCCTTATCTTTATTGTTATTCTAACTTTACTTTAAGCAATGTTTTCGATAAAAATAATAAAAAATATATATCAATAAAATATTGATATCGATGAAAATTTTTAGAAAAGTTTATAAAAATAAAAAATATTTTACTTTTTAAAATAAGTTAAAAAATATTAATATCAATATTATGTACTCCACGTTAACAATATTTTGTTGATATATATTTTTTTATATTTTATCGATTTTTGTGATACTATGAAAATGTTGATTTACTCCTTATATTGACGTCGTACCCCTAGACATATGTGTAAATACCAATGAAAATATCGATATGTTACTGAGAATTTAGTACCATGAATTCAAGTTCTCTATTTTTCAATGAACATGCTAAAAAAATCAGCATAATATTACAAAATTTGATAAATATATTACTGCTATAAGGTACTTTATATAATTAAAGACTATTCCAAAAAGTTGTCCTTAGAATTACTATTCCAAGAAGTATTTGAAACATGGACTTAAATTTGACAAGATATATATGTGGACAAATACAAAAATGCCTCAAAAAATTTAGGCCCCATCCGAACTCAATAGGGGAAGGAGGGAAAACCCTTATGTCTAGGAGATGGGGCACGACTACTTCTCTCGTACACAATTTACTAGATGAAATATCCATTGATATCCGACGGGAGTATGATCTCACGTGACATAGTATTATTAGAGCATGTTAAGAACTCTCTACTCAACAATAATGTCCGAATTTATCAAAGCACGTCCTTCCAGATAGCTCTCCCATAAAAAAAAAAAGGAGCTATGAAACCCTTCTTATGGGTATGCAACATCTTGCACCAAACTCTTTGCTCTCCTCTTAATTCTACCGATTAACTGAGTTCTAACTTAAGCTTTAGAATGCATTTGGTAAAGCACTACACGAATGTTGAACTTGGTTTTGCAAGTTAGGCACATGTCGAAGGAGACATACCCACATCAATGTTTGCTGACTATGTAGTAGATCGGATTCCGACATCAACAAAATCATTTTTCAAAGGGATAAAAATATTATTATTTTTCTCCTAATTAAGTTTTTATCATAGAATGAAATATGATACAATGGTGAACTATTTAGAAACAAATAAATTGGAAAACTATAATTTAAATATAAAATTATTAATTTAGGTTAGATTAAGTTACCTTATTACTATTTTAAATATAACTCAACTGGTTAGGATCATACCTATTTAAAGAAAAAAATAATTAAGATACATATTTTCGACTACTCAAATTTCTACCCCACATCCTCCATCGGAAACAAAGATTAGTCGATAGTTGAATTGGATTAAATTAAAATATCTTTTAAACCCTATCAAGTTGAACCAATCATGGCCAATTAATAACCTTTTTGACCAAATATTCTATATTCAATATCACTTGTATTTAAAGGACAAAGTAGGAGAATACATTTTAAGAAGATTTTTTTCCTTTTAACTTTTCTCTAATATACATATTTCTTTCAACTTTAATTAAGGATATAATTCCTTATCTACCAATTTAATAGTTGTGCACCGAGTATGAAAGAAAGAGAAATGGAGGTAGAAAATATAAGGGAAATATATTGATTTAAATAATATTTTGGTTGTGTATTTCTAACTTTACTTAATTTTGGTTCTTCTATCTTTAAAATGTTCATTTTATTTTAGTTTATGTACTCTCACAATGTTCCTTTTGATCCTTATATTTTTAAAAAGTAACTAATTTGATCCATAATTACAAAATTTTATACCCAAATGTAAACCATTTAATATAATTTTATGGCTACATTTTGAAAAATTTAATGGGTGAAATGTCAAAACTAAAGATATGATGAAAAGAAATGAGATAAAAAAAATTAAAAGTTAAAAATATAGGAACCAAAATAAACCTTTCAAAAGTACACTGGATTAAAGCTAAAAGGGTGACCAGTCATAAAATAATATTTAAACCAAAAAATATATATAATTGACATAAGATTTAATAACGAGGGCCCTCCAAGGGCAATTTGGTGAAGCTTCTTTGGCATGGTAAGGTAAGATGGAAGGACCCTTCTATCCTTAATTTCCATACTAAGGAACTTCATATACCTAATAAAAGTTGTAGGGCACTCTACCCTTAATTAAATTAAGAAATACACAAGGCACATGCACATATGCTTACAAAAACTAGCTAATTGAGAAACTCATCTCTCTCTCTTTCTTTTTTCTTCCCTAGCTTTTCTCTTATCTTTTTCTTTTTTTCTCTTTCTTTTTCCCTCCATGATTCTAAATAATTGTCTAAATGTGTAGGACAGGCTGCCCTTATTCTTATTACCCCAAACTTTTGAGGATGTTGTAGGTGATTTCTTAGCTCACACAATGCATGCATGACTTCTTCTATTCGAAGTCACGGTTTGATCGCCTCGGTCATGACTGCTCATACCAAGTCGACGTGGTATGGCTGAGCCGACTAAAATGACTATCTAGGTTATTTTCTATCACTTCGGCTCAACCTATTCTCCGATAGACTTCGTGACATCATGTTGCATTTCACGGTAATCTTAAAGAGTCGTTGAGGTCTTGTCGGGAACGTTATCGGAGACTTTGCTTATAAATAGAACCATTCCGCTTCATTTTGGGGTACGTGCAAACAACCCAATTCTCTCTCTAGAATTGATTTGGATATTTGCTGACTTTAGCATCGGAGTGCTTACTCTATTTTGCTGGTCACCTGCATGGCGTCCGGAGCCCTCTGCCTCGCTCAATCGAGTCGATCCGAAGCTAACCATTTTCTTAATCAAACTGAGGGAGACAATGATTCTCCTTTTTTTTTTTTAGAGAAACAACTAAGACAAAGATTATTATTACAACCGTATATTTTAATGTGTATGGAGATTGGAGTAACAATATTTCTAAATTTATAATTAAAGTTGTGTTTAGGAGTTCACTTAGATCACAAGTGCTTTTGGTATCCAAATTTATAGTTAAAAGTGTTTTCAATCTAATTGAAGTGATTTTGAATCATTAAAAAGTTTAATTAATTAAAACATATTTCTAGAATTGATAAATTAATTACTAAAGTGAACATAATATATATATTGTTGGGTTTGTAAGGAGTGCAAACAAAGTCTCACATTGGTTAGGGAAGGGAATGGAGTGATCCATGGTATATAAGTTTTAACAATTATCTTCATTGGTATGAGGTCTTTTGGGTGGAATCAAAAGCGGACAACATCAAGCCAGAGTTGTTAAAAAAACTCAATGATAAAAACATTTTAGGTCGAAATTATTTGGAACCATTTGAAAGTAATTTGTATCCATAAAAAAGGCTCTTAAACATGCTCTCTCTTTTTTCTTTTTTCTTTCTTTTAATTTTAGAACAAAATTTGGATGAATATTTTGATTTAATAATAGAAAATTTTTCCCCAAATGAGAAGGGAAGGGTTGATTTTGATTATGACTTACGAGAGAGACTTGAAATTGAAGGCTAATTAGTTGATTAGTTTGAAGTTTAAAGAATTGTTAAAAGACGAGGTTGGCCCAGCTACCTTTGACCAACACAAACCAATGATTCCTACATATGAAAATAAAATTTTATTTTAAATATCTTTTATATATTATTAACTTTACCTTTAATACGTTCCACGCGAGCTTAATCTAAACGTGTGTAACTTTTTTAGATAAACCATTTTTTTCTTAGGCACTTTTTCAATAAAATATTTTTTGTATGATTGCTAAGGACATGTTTGTGAAACAAATGATTTTAGAATAAGTAATTTTAGCGATGACAAACGTTTTGTGAAAGTATTTTTTATATGATTATTTTAATATTTGGTTACACATTTTTCAAGTGATTTTCATATAATTAAACGTTATTTTGAATGATAATATTTTATTTTAAAACCGATTTTAGAATCACCAAATTAATAACATATATTTGAAAATTTTTTTAATATAACTTAGGTCAAAAAAGAGATAGAGATTAACGAACATTAAAAAGAATGTATTTGTGACCAAATAGCTTTGACAAAATTTGGGCTTGTGGGCTTGTGGGCTTGTGGCTAGCCAATTTTCACTACTTTTCTTATAAATATTTTTGAACGCATCATTCATATATTACGTTTTTCAGTTATATTAATAAAGGCTCATTAATACATTTGTATGTCTATTATTTTTTTTTCTGTTTGAAGCTAAGTATATTATATTGTATTTTTCTTCTGAAAAAAACATTATATTATATTTTATATCTTTAAGTTATTAATAGTTTATTATTCATTATTAATTTTCAATGAACCCCAAGAGTAAAAATTATGCTAAGCAATTAAATTATAGAAACGAAAAATGAATTAAAAAAAACTATATTAATAAATTTAATAAAGAGATTAAAATCAATTCCAATAATTGTCATATATGAAAATACATTGTGCATAAATAACTATTTTTCTTGGGCCTTGGCTTGAACCTTTTCTTCCAAGGAGAAGAGAGAAAATTTAGGAAATTTTAGAAAAGAGTCAAAAGTGTCATAATTTGGAGGAATAATTATTTATGAATATGTATTTTCATAATATATTTATTTGAATTCTCAATTTAGTACGTACCCTAGAATTGTAAATTTTGTTTTATCGGTTTGGCGCACTAATTCTTTTCCGTTGATTTTCAACCCATCATATTTACCCTCTATTATAATTTACTTTACCATTGTTTTATACTACTCTTAAATTTATATTTACTATGAATATTTTAAATATACAATGTAATTAACTGGTTGATTGATCTAATTAATTATTCGCTTTAATACTTTATCATACATTATTTTTTTTACCCTATTCTTGGGTGTATCTTGGTCTACATAGATGGTATTTATTGCCTATTCTCTTCTTCTTCTTCTTTTTTTTTCCATAAAGAAATAAAACTTTATTAATGTGGAACTGCCACGAGGCTACAGAAGTTGAAAAATTACCATCAACAACACGTAGAAGTCAATGGGGAAAGTTCAGGTTCCAATCAATGGAACTACATGCCTGAAAGTCGTATTTTGCAAGGAGATCTGTCAGACGATTTTCTTCTCGATGAACATGCATGAAGGAGCAATCTTCAAAATTGAGAGAAGCATGGTGGATGTCGTGAAGCACAACTCTCTCAGGGCCAAGAGTATCCGAATCTCCATTGATCAGTGAGATGGAGACGCGAGAATCTGATTCCACCAAGAGCCAAGGACAGTCCCTTGGGTCCCTCACAGAAGAAAACCCAATCCCGTGGATTGGTCGCAACCCCACAAGCTACATCGATATTGAGCTTAAGGCCGAACAACGGAGGGATCCAAGGGACCGCCACCGACTGATTAGCAGAAGGAAGCCTCGGGATATCGTTGGCTTTGCGGAAGAAGGTCCAATACGATACGATCAATATTTTATGATATAAAATGTAATTAATCAATTGATCGATTTAATTCTCTTTAATACCTTATCATGTAACTCCATTTTTTTGTTTACTCTATTCCATTGAATATATTGATCTATATACAATGTATTTATTGTCTATTCGCTTAGTATATAACCATATCTATTGATTTTTTTATATGTTGCCATTATATATGGCCACTATATGTTGTTCGTTTTTGTAGCTTTGCAAGTTGTTTAATTTGTCGTCAACCTTTTCCTACCATTTTACTAACTTTATTCTTATGCACATTTTTCTTTAGTGACGAAGAGCCTTTGAAGATGGTCAGATATCCCATATACACGTGTTGAATTTCCCTTCAAATTTCAGGATTCTTGTGATTATCCAACATCTTTGAAGTATTAGAAACAACATTAGAAATAAATAAATATTTCAATATGTTCATGCAAAGAATTACACGACGCTGTTAAACGAACCAAGCTTGAACTCGGTCCCCTACTTGACCTGAACTCAAGAGTAAACCTGCACAAGAGGGCAAACTCTCTAACGCTCAAGTCAGTTCTGATCGGACTCAATATTAAGTTCGAGTGAGATTCGATAACTGAGCGTGAAATGAGTTCCTCTATTTATAGGTGGCGGGCCCGACAGTACTCACGACCGGCAGTTACCTTTGTCCTTTTTTATGTCGAACCTGTCGGGTTTGAGCAGATCGAACTCGTCCAGGTCGAACCGGGGCTTTTTATACTTAGCCTTGTCAATGGACGAACCCGACCTCCTCGACAGGTTCGAGGTGAACCTGGGATATTTTAATCCTTGAACACCAATAAGCGTCCTCCACGTGTCAAAGAGACCTCCTCGGGAGCCAAAAGGCTTGGGTTTGAGTACAGTATGTGTGTTTATTTTTCGTTTTGGTAATATTATTATTATTCTAAAGGATTAATTATTTTTTTATTTTTTGAGTTCTTATTAATCATTTAATAATAATAATATTACAAAAACGAAATAAAAAACACCAATTTCACCATTTAAACCCCAACCCTTTGATTTTCTAGATGGTCCTTTATCCACTACACAACCATACTCATTTTATTTTAAAATGTTGTGTTATATATAAATAATAATTGTTTTGTTTTTGCTTAGAATAATATTGTCATCTTTTGAAGAGACGATTAAGCGGGATTTTCTAAATCCCACTAAACATGTTGTCTCTTGAAGAGACGACCAAACCTTATTTTTTTAAAAGAAATTAACGTGGCACTTACACCATGTTAGCTGGGCGTCTCTGAAAGACTACCTGCTATTTCCAAAACATTATTTTTGAAAATAGTTTGGGAAGTGACATATTTTCGTAATTACTTCCGAAAATAGCATCACTAAAAAAAATCCGAAGAGATGAAGGTTAAGTAAATTAAAAAAAAAAACAAGTGGGTCCTAGAAAATAAATGGATAGATTGTACTATCAAATAAAATAAATGGAAAATAATCGAAACTATCATTTAAAATAGATTTATTTAAAGATAATAGGTATTTAGAAACAAACAATATATAAAAGTACAAAATCCTGACATTTTTAACCGTTGGGCTCTACATGTCATATATCCCAACATTTTTAACTAAACTCCCACACAAAGACTGGGGAGTTAGAGATTTTTTAAATAA